>JAAWXA010000017.1:5923148-6060896 GCA_038090715.1 Florisuga fusca | reverse complement strand
GGGGCGGGGGGGAGGAGGGCGAAATCATCTAATAATGGATGGAAACACATTTGTCTGTCATTGGGGAAAACTGATGATCTTGTTGCTACAGCTGCATTCGCAGCAATGGGTAATACCTGATCCAACCTCTGAGTTGTGGTCCCCTTTGGAGAGAAGCCCAGCTGGCCCCACCACGGGCACTGCTGAGATGGATCCTTCATCAGCATCAGCTGACGTTCAGCTGATCGAAGCTGGGATGTAGTCTCCAAACACACCCAAGGCAAACTGGTTTTCAGCCTTCTGGGGTGGCAGGTACGAGCTGTGGGTCTCACACCCTCACACCGGTACCGTTTGGGCCCAGGAGGAGCTGGTGGCAGCACCGTGGCTGTTTCCCTGCTGGCAGCAGGCAGGGCTGCCACCGGACTGAGCACGGTACGTCTCGTCATGGTGTCTCCGAGTATATGAAGAATAAATTGTTGTATATGCTGATATGTATGTTATGTACATTTTCACAGTGATTGAATCATTGTAAACAACAAAAATGGAAAAAAAGGAGAAAAAAAAATATCACCGTTCTGTCTATTTTACAAAGATGATAAAGCAGCTTTATTAAATTATTACAATTCTGTTTCGAAATGGTGTACCTGCCACATTGGGTTTTTTTCATCTGATGAGAACTTTGTTTTCCACCTAAATGTGATTTTTTTTCTTTTCTTTTCTCTGCTTTGAGCATCTAATGCATTTTAGTATTAAAGCAATTATTGAATAAAATGAAAATTAAGTGTTTGGTTAAATATGCCTCAGTGGGTTTGCTTTGACGGGCTCCAGGTGCCAGCCCCACGGAAGCCAGTGCACATCTGGGCATCTGCAGAGTCCCCTGGGTGCCACCCCAGCCTTTTCCCAGTCTACTTTTCCCACATCTGATCCTCTTTGACACCCAACAGGCTGCAAACCTTGGACAGAACTTTCCTGGCCCTGAGGTGTGTTCGTAATTGTCTCCACAAAACTGGGCATGGTGCTGGTCCTTTGCACCCGTGCCCCCCACACCTTCAAGGGAAACCACTCTGAGAGGGGTAAGCGTGGGTCAGAAACACCTCCAACACATACTTCTCCTCTGAGAAGAATTATTTGCCATGGATTTTTGTGAGGACACTTTGGAGGCTCTGAGGAGGTGATGAGGAGCATCCACTGCCTCTGAATTAATGGCCTGTGCAGGGACCATCCGAGCACTTGGTGTCTGACTGGGGTAAATGCCCACCCTAGTGGCCCCTGCTTGTTCAGTGTCTCAGCTGGGGTGACACCAAGGTGGAGCTGAAAAAGGAGCAGCAACATGGGAAACCCCTTCCCTGGGGCAGGAAGATGCTGGAGTTGCACACCCCAGCATCCTCCTCATGGCACATGGGAGTGGGCAGCAGCTGGGGTTACCCACTTGTGGATGGGCCCCCCCACCCCTGTAACCCCATGGGAAAGGCTCCAGAGATGCAGCAGGGTCTGGCTAATTGCCCCAGGCTCAGGTGAGTGTCCAGGGAACCTGTTTGCACCCTCATTAGTGGGTCATTTGGCAGGTGGGTGTAAGGAGATAAAGGCAGGCTGGGGGGGTGTAGCCCTGGTCTTTCTGGGCTGTCTGCAGTTTGCGGGGGGCTGTGTCACAGCATCCCTCAATCAGGTCTCCTGCCTGTACTGGAGCCATGCCAGCACCATGGGACCATCTCCCAGGTAGGAACTGACCCTGTTTGGGGGCCGTGGACTCAATGAGCTGTTCTTGAACAGCAAAGGGGGGGTGGGGACGGAAGAGGACACAGTCATAGGGCTGGCAGGGGGGCAATGCAGAGCCTCAGCTGGGGACCATGTACAGCCTGACCACAAGATGAGAGCCAAAATGGGGCTGTGACCTCCCTGGAGGGAGGATAGACTCCCCTCATGGCATCCCTCCACAGCTTTCACTCAGAACCTGCCAGCATGCCTGAATTTATCAACTCACTCCAACACCAGAACCTTTGTAGCGAGCTGTGGTCTTGGAGGTGTCAGGGTGGTGACATGTCCCCGCTGTGCTCCCTGGCCAGCTGTCACCACCCTCTGTGCCCACCACTGCACCCCAAAGAGCTGCAGCATCTCCTTGTGCTGAGACAGCAGCAGCTTCAGTGGAGTTGAAGTTGGTATAAATAACAGTGCTGGGAAGGGCTGAGGCGGGTGGGAGCTGTTTGTGAGTCTGCTGCAGATAAAGAAAGGATTTTTCTTTCAAGAGTGCCTGTCTGGAAAAGCTGTGGGCTCACATGGGTGTGATAAATCTCACTGCTCAGTAGGATGCCAGGCACTGAGGGACAGATCCTGAGCTGACACTGGCCTGGTGAGACCCTTGGTGCTGGCTGGGCAGGTCTGTCCCAGCACCACAGCCTCTGGTGTGTGCCATGCAGGTGCCTCACCCATGGAGAGACAGGGGCAGCTGTGTGATCTGGGGGGGGGCAGAGCTGGGGGTACTCAGCCCGTGGTCCCCCAAGCTCCCCAGCCTCCCTGGGGTTGTGCCAGCAGCTCTCTGTCCCTGCTGTCCCATGGGATCTCTCCCACCTCTAATGGGGGTGCTGGGCTACACCCCAAGATGTGGAGCCCCCTGCCCTGCTGTGCCCCTGGCTGTGGTGGGGGCCTCTGTGAAGAGAATAAATGGTCCAAGAAAGCAGACAGTCCTCACCAGGCAAGGTTCAGAGGCACAGATTTCATTTCTGTTTCTTCTGGGCAGTATTTTATACTATATTTCATGTTAAACTGGAATATCTGAATAGAGCCAAATTGGATTAACAAGCAATGAATTATCATGCACTTTGACTGTTAAGCCCACAAAGACAAGAACAAATAAATTGGAGGGATCAAAGGCCTGAAAGCACAGAGCAAAAATATATAGAATATATTTCTGTTTGAAGTAGGGCTCTGTAATCACAGAGTACTGCAGGCAGGGCAGGGGTGTGTGAGGGTCCTGGACTAACCATTCTGCTGGTCCTGGATCTCTGCTCTGCTCCTGTATCAGGATGTGCAGGTGGGGAAGGGTGTGGGACCAGCTGCCTGCCTTAGGCAGAAACCAGAGTCCAACCTTGCTGGCAGCCCCAGCGGGCCTCCTGCTTGTTTAACTTGCATCTGGTTTTCTTTTTGTGTTGTTGTCCTTTTCTTTTTGAACGTGATGTAACCAAGCATCCCCAAAGAGCCATCAGAGAACAAACAGAGGCAGGTGTACAATTACAGACCTCACCTCTGCTGCTGAGCAGCCCCGCATGGATCCCGGCCTTTGGTGATGGGATGCAGCAGGAAGGATGGATCTTTGGGGACAAACTCTGGGCTTTAGGGTAGTTATCACATTGTTGGTGGGGGACCCTGGCCAGCTTCTGTGGGGATGGGGTTGGTGGTTTCTGTGCTGCGGTGTGATCAGTCATTGCAACCCAGAGTTTCCAAAAAAATCCCCTGCAAAACTCTGCTGTAGAAAACCCTGCTAGGACACTTCCCATTAATATGGATAAAAAATTGAGACACATGGCAAACAATATTAACCCCATCACTGATCAAGCTTAAAAGCTTTTCCTGAGAAAAATTGTCTCTGGATTGCAGTTAAATAATGGGCAGGGGGCTGGCTGCCTGCAGCAGCCTCTGCCATGGCTCCCATGCTGCTTGCAGGTTCTCCTGCCTGGGGTGAGCCAAGGTGGAGGGCATGAGATGGCAACAGAGCTGAACACAAGGCTGACCCCTTGCAAAGCTTTAGGACAGAGGAAACTGTTCGTTCCATGCTTTGAGGGGGGTGGCACAGGAGCAGAGCAGCAGCCTTGGCAGGGGGCAGACTGTACTGCCTGAGGCTGATGAATTGTCTTCCAAGGCCAAATTAAGAAGGAATTACGATAATAAAACCTCCAAGAGAGAGAAGCTTAATGTTCCCAGGTTCCCAGACAGGAGGGGTGGGGACCTACATGTCCCCAGTGTTGGAGGTAGCTGGAGGAAGAGGCTCCCTCTGCCCTTGGGAAGGGGGGGGCTGCACTGCAGCCCCTTCTCCTGCTGCAGCAGAGCTGGTTTCCCTTTTCCAGCCCCAAAATCTTTGCCTTCCTAAGTTCGCCCTCACTCCCCAGCCCCTTTTGCAGGTGGCTCTTCCACTTGTCCAGGTCGATGCTGTATCACCAGCAATTTCTCCATCTCTCATCACTTGAGACAGGCTTTGCAGATGCCAGCACACTGGACCCTTGTGGCCACCATGGTGCTGGGGCAGAGACTGCCCAGGTGGGGTAGGTGTGGGATGGGGACTGCTCCATAGATGGAGGAGGCCACTTCATCCAGCTTCATCCTGGCACTGCTATGAGAAGCCCTGAGCTGCTCTGCTACCTCAGTGCCCATGCAGAGAGCAGACAGAGGCGGGGTTGTTTTGACTGGAAAAGGAAAAATGAGCAAACAGCATTCTCCAGGTTCCTTTCTTTCTTCTTTCCTTTTATTTTTTTTTAACTTCCCTGATAAGGAAAGAACCTTTTTTTTTTTAACTCCCCTTTCTGCCTCTGCTGCATGCTGGCTCAAAGGCTGTTCTTTATCTATTTGATTCTCTGTAAAATTGATCTTATTCTCTTTGGAGGAGTTAGGTTTAAATCACAGGATGAAATCCTGGCCCCAGTGAATCAATATCAAATCTCCTATCAAACTCAGCCTGGGTGGAGATTTTGGCCATGGGGCTTTGGTTCTCCCATTCTCAGTGGGAAATGTCATCCCTTGATGGAGGATGTTCTTGTCCTTGGCCAGTAAGCCATCACCAAGGTTTCTATTAAAGCACGTGGCTTCTGTTGCCATTCTGCTCCAGCCTCACCTGCCTGTGCTTGTGATGGAGGAAAGAGCTGATGACTCTTGCTCTAAATTTTGGTGGAAAGCCTTCTACCCACCTGCCTGTTACTTCCCCAGCCCACTCCCATCTTGTTTTCCATGTGTTGGGAAGGTTCTTTTAAGCATGAAGGTGTGGCCAGCCTGGCTGGTGAGGGAGATGTGCTGAGGGAGTGAGCCCTGCCTGTCTGCACCATCCTCCTCCACCATCTGTCCTGACCTCCCAACCCTGCCATGGCTCTGCACCCCATCCATGCCCATTTCCATTCCCTGGGCCATGGCACAGTGAAGGAGCTCAGTGCTGACACTTGCAGCTTCAGTATCATGCTCCCCTGGGGGGGAAAAATTTATTTTTTTTTCTTCCTGTTGCCATAGCAGCTGCATCCCATCTCCTGAGCAGGTGATGGGGGTGGCTGGGCAGCCTGAGCACCCTCAGGGAGGTGGGCAGGGTGCAGTGCCCTGCAGGCCAATGACCCTGCTGGCTTCCCTCTGCCCACAGTGGTTCTGGTGGCTGCTTTGCTGGGGCTGGGTGGCAGCAGGGTCCCCCCTCTGCCAAGGTGTCCCTAGGGCAGCCACATCTCTCCTTCCCACTGCTGGTGGTGCGGGGTTCCCCCAAGGCAGACGATAGAGCAAAGCTGTCTTTATCGGATGATACCAGTAGTGTTCAGCTGCTTTTGAAGTCTCCAAAGAGAGCTGGGATATTTCTTGATCTGCTCGTAAATAAGTCATTGCCACTGCTGTTAACTCGCATTAAGCTCCAGAAGATGCTGGGTGTGTGGGGAGAGGCCTGTGCTGCTCAGCACCCCGGGACAGGAGTCTGCCTGCTTGGGGCAGGCAGCTACAGGGTGTAGCCTCGGGAAGAAACTTTGGGGTGTTCAATATTTGATGTACAAAGTTGATTTTAGCCTGAGCCAGACCAGGAATCAGCATGCCTCTGGAATGCTGATGGTTGGAGGAACAACCTTGGTGGGTTTTATGTTGGTTCTGTGCCTTGATTCTTCTTGGTGCTGCTGCACTTTTGGGTCTGTGTCCCCTCCAGCCCATCCATGCTGTGGGGTCTGTGCCTGACCCTGCCTCCTGCCCACCAGGCTGCAACCCAGCAGTGTGCCCTGCCTCCCTGCGTGTCTGTGCACACATGTTTTGAATCTCATCCCTTTCAAAGGCACAGGAAAAGGTATATCTGGATGTTTTGGCTTGAATGCACGATGGTTTGCACCAAGCTACCCTTTTTTTGTTGTTTGGTTTTTTTTTTCTTTACACGTAACTATGAGCAGGAGGGGGTTATGCAGAAGGCTGAAGCAGTGTGGGGTGTCCCAGAGGTGTTTGGTGTTAACAGAAATGTTGACAGGTCAGACGGTGTTTTTTAAATGCTACTTATTCTGCTTTTGCCCATTCCTCTCTTGGACTTTCTTCCCACCAGCAACACCTTTAGCATTCATCTCATTTGAGTCCTCTAAGCAAATCTTATCTCTACATTTATAGCATCTTTGGGAATAGTAATTTTCAAGTCAGCTTTCACATTACTCCATATTTGTTACTACTCCTCTGTCAAGGGAAAACCTGGCTCGTTATTAGTTCTCTGCCTGATACAAAACATTTAATTTGAACAGAAACCACCAAGAGAGAGATACATATTGCTTTTCATAACCAAAGTGTCAACATCTTGACCAGACTGTAGCTGAAGCAATCTTTACCATATGGTGGATTTTTATACTTTAACGTCACATCTGCATCCCTGCTGCCTCTCCTTTCATTCCAGAGATGCCGTGCTGGTGATAAAAGGCACTGTCTGCATGTCCTTCCTCAACACAATCACAAAAGAACCCCTCAGCAGATAAGGAACTAAACCCGAGATAAATAGCTGTGGCTTCCCACTGGCTTGCTACTCAATAGCTTTCTGCTATGCAGTAAAGAAAAGAAAAAGAAGAAAAAAGAAAAAAAAAAAAAAAAGAAAAAAAGAAAAAAATAAAAAAGGAAAAAGAATAGCATTGAGGGAGCGTGTGTTGGGAAAATAAGCCTCTGTAAATCCCAAGGAGGGCACGGCTGCAGAACTTACTGGGAATGAAACAAGATGAATTTTTTTTTTTTTTTTTCTCCAGATTCCTGGTAAATGGGATGCTATGGAGAGCTTCACTGAAGTTCAGAGGCCATCAAAGAATCCTCAGTTGGTCTCTAGGAAAAAACTGGGGCTACATTAATGCTAGGTTTATTACAATAAAACATATAAAAACATATTAAATCCTGGTAGGTTTGGGAAGTTAATAGTTTAAATTCTTGTTTGAAAGGCCGGAGCAGTTGGAAAACAGCTTTACCTGGCACCAAGCAGCAGGCAAAGGAGGTTTTCACAAACTGCTGATGAGCTGACAGTGGTTGAGAGTGCTCAGAGCATCCCCTCTGGTCTCTGCTCTGCCTTGGACACTACCTGTCCCAGCTTCTGGCCAAGGCACTGGGTTGGTGCCTGTCCCAAAGCCTGCTAGTGTTTCTCCCTATTCCTGGCTGGTCTCAAAGGATGCCAGGGGCTCTGTTCCTCGAAGTGTGCTCTGAGCATCCATCCTCCTGCCAGCAGCTGGATTTCTTAGCGTGCCCTCAGAACGGGTACAGGAACCTCCTTTGGTTGTATTGAGGTTGCAGTCTCTGCTGCCAGCTCTTTCCTCTTCTCACCTGGGATGCCCCAGAGTCCTGGCCTGTGAACAGGAGAAACAGGACTCCTATCCCACCTCTGCACAGCTTTTCCATGACTGATATTTTAAGTTTTGCTTTCTCTAAGACTCTTGCCTGTCTTTTTTTTTTTTTTTTCTGTGCTTGGGATCTCAAGCCTTTCTCTACTGCCTTCCCACACCTCTTCCCACATCCCCAGGAGCTTTGCAGAGCCTGTAGACTTTGTTTGGGTGTGAGGAAGAATGAGTTCAAGCTCCACACTTGGCACATGCCCTGAACCCCTGCCTCAGCATTTTGCATGCTGCATAGGATTTAATTGTATTGCATTAATGGGAAATCATGCAGCTCTGAACCCCAAATACACAGTTTTGTAAGAGTAGTGGCTGGAAGGATCTGCAGATAATTCAGTCCTGCCTCTCTTAAGTGAAATAGGATGTTAATACAATACGGTGGAGAATCACTAATACAATCCTATTTTTATACTAGCACTTTCATGTCATATTAGAAGAAGATTCGACTTTTAGATCTTTTTTAGCAATTTAGCACAGTGAGGATTTCATTATACTGACAGAACTATTGACAAAAAGAAACACATTAGAATTGGGAGGATAATGGTCCTGGGGAAGAGGAAATTTTGCAAGGCTTTTCATTTAAAACTGGACTGGACAAAGTAACAGGCACTGTGCTGTGGGGAATAATCCTGCATTAGCAAAGGGGTGGACTAGATGACCTTTTAAGTCTTGTCACAGACTAATAGAAGTCAGAGATGGAAGAGACTTTTAGGTCACATCAAACGTTTCTTCCAACCTAGTGCAAGATAATTTCTTGATATATTTAATAGTGTTTTTTTCCAATTCTAAAAGTTCCAAGCCATGAAGCTGTCTCTCCTAAGGAGCCTTTTTCACACCATTTCACCCAGTAAGCGTGCGCTTAACTTTGCGCGCTATCGGTAATTCCCTGAATTTAAGTCTCTGTGGGATTTAACAACTTTAATTGGATTACTCACAGCCTGCAAAGTTAAGCACCTGCATAAGGCTTTGCAAGAGGGAGGTTTCACAGATCTTAGCATAAAGTTCTTCTCACTTTTCCACCTTAATTTTTATTGTGCTTCGCAGTCCTCTCGCCTTTCCTTTGTTCAGCTCAAGTTCTCCTCCTGCCATGCAGGGGGTTCTCTCCATCCACACCAGATCGAGGCAGGTGAGAGATGCAGAACTGTCACCACCAGCAATGTGGCTTCTGACAACGCAGATCTAAATCAGGTCTGCTCTTGCTGCACCCAACAGTTCAAGTGCTTTCCCCCTCTGCCTTCTTTGGAGCAAGAGAAGAGATCAGGGGGTCAGAGAGATCAATTTGGCAAGGTGCTGAACCTCTCTTCCCTTGGCTCTGTGACAAGAGGAGGAGGAACTTTCCCTTTCCATATGCTCCCAGCCTTCATGCCTAGGTACCTGCTTTCCACACTGAGAGCAGATGTTCCTGCTGGAAATAGGCTTCCCTTCTGAAGTTGGAGCCATCACTTTGCATTAGAGCCTGCAAGCCTGCTCTCTGCCTTATAGTGCTTTCCTGGCTGACAGGGTGTGAGGCACAAAACATTTTAAATGAGGAGCTTTACAATTGTGAACATGCTGCAATAAATATTAATACTAACTTGTTAAATGGTGAATCAGCAATTTATATAATGGCTGGGGATGCCTTTCCTTAAGTGACACATGGTGCCTGGGTGCTGCTCCGTGCTTCCCAGCCTTGGCTCACAGCTGCCTTTTGGAGAGGGCTGTTGCCTCATCTCCTGCTGCTCATCTCATCTCCTGGGGACATGGTCCCTGATGATTCTATGCCACACTGGCAGCATTAAAGTCCTGCAGCACAAGTGGTTTTCATGAAGGGTTGGAAGCCAGCAGGGTTCCAGGCTTGCTGGGCATTGCTTTGTATGGGCTGCTGAGGTTCTTTGGGACCCCTGTACATCTCACCTCTGCAGGGGGTGAGGCAGATGAGTGTTGGTAGAGTTGTCTTGATTGCTGAATACAAGGCATCTTTGGAAGCGTGACCTATTGCTATTAATTAACATATTACATTATTATGATGGGGATCTGAATAACCCTATCAAAGCAAACGCTTAGGTTCTATTGTTTCCCTGATGATCTGGAGGTTGTAAATAGAGCTTGACCAGTCTCCAGCCCAGCTCTCTGACTGCCTCTTGCCTCCAAAACAGCCATATATTGTCCAGGCAGGAGGTGGATTTTCAGCAGAGACAAAGGCAAGACAAGTTCCTTTCTGAGATTTTAAGCCTGAGTTCATCCCGAGGAGACAATTTACTTCTCTTTGTTGTTTCCAGCATCATTCATCCCTTCTGTTTTGTGCTCTGCAGAGACTGAGCCTGGGATATCATCTGAAAGAAGTTTCTCTTCCAGGATCTTTGATGTTAGGTTTGTTATATGTATATTTGAAAAGTACTTCTGCGATGACAAAGCTCAGTACTACTTCTGCTGAGCTGATGTGTGTGTGAACCCTGCCAGTGAGTGGCAGTGATTAATCCCACGGCACCACGAGCTGCTGAACGGCTGCAGCATGGACAAAGCAGCAGCACGTTGGCTTTAAATTGATGAGGATGGAGTAGTTTGCCTTCTCCTCGGGTGTGGCAGAGTTTGCAGAGTGCACTTGCTGTGAATCCCCAACCTGGCCAGGGCTTTACTGCTTGCAGCACAAGGATGTGCTCTGTCTGGGGTGGGTTTTTTCTCTGTTCTGCCAGGAGAGCTTCCAGCTGTCAGCCCTTGGTGTCCAGCAGTGCCAGTCCAGCCAAAACACACGGAATTTATCCCCGGGGTCTGCTGCAGCCAAGCCTATGCTCTGAGCCCTGAGGATGGGCTGACGTGTGCTTTATACTGATTTCAAGAAAAAACACTACATCCTCTCTAGGTAGCTACCCCCAACCAGGAGGGCTTGGTTGATGCCTGGATCTAAATCATTACTCAAAGCCCTGCCTTGCAGTGCACAGCTGGATCACTTGCAGGCTCCTGCCAGGCTTCTATTGACTGCAGGTTTGCTCTTTAGCACCCTCCCACTGGTGGGTAGAACATGGGGTTGGCTGCTCCAGCTCAGCTCAGGACTTCTTCATGCTCAGCCTCCAACACCAAACAGGAGCAGACACTGGGCAGAAGGTCTCAGAAACAAAGGCTGAGTCTGCTTGCTTCCAGCAGTGACAGACACAGGGACACCCCAAGCCAGGCTTGGTAGCCGGGCTGTCAGGCTTGGTAGCCAGCCTATCTGTCCTGTTTATATGTCTGTTCTCTTTTGAAGCAGCTTGTGCTCTTGGCTGCTGCAACATCTGGTGGTAATAAACTGTACCATGTAACTGTGTTCTGCACAGAAAAGGGTTTCCTACTTTTTTTTTTTTTTTCAGTTTAAATTTACTACCTAATTATTTTTATATGCCCAAGGATGGGCTGGGAATGTCACTGTGGCACTGGTGGTAATTTGCAGGGTGTTCGTTTTGCCACAGCCCCTGGTGCTGTCAAAGACCCAGTGCCCACGGGGACGTGTTGAATGCAGTGAGTGGGCTGAGGTGACCCAGTGCATGGCCCTGCCAGCCTCCTCATCCCTGTTGGATGGGGGCTGAAATCTGGGTTTGTTTGCTAGATGCTGCATAAATAAAATCCAGATCCGTCACATTTGCTGCTAATTGGCTTGCAAAGGCTGCTTGTTTGAATTGTGGAGCTCTCACAGAAATGGGTGACCTTTGGCAGTGCTAATGTTTCCCGTGAAATCCCCAAAGCTCCATACGTTCCCTGGCTCCTGCTGAGAAAACCTGCTGAGAGGAGCAGTTCCCCCCCACCTCCCATGCACTCCTCTTCCACCACTCCTGACAGGAAAGCTGCTTCTTCATAAAGGGGTTAATTAATGACCAGCAAAAGTCTGGTGCTGAGAGTTGTTAAGAAAGGGCAAATGAAGCAAAGCATCAGCTCATTTGGTGACTTCTGGCCTGTTTCTGAGGCAGCATTCAGGGCACTGGCATACCTGCAGATGCTTCCCAGGCTGTGTTCTGTCTTGGAGATGATCACACTCTTCCCTGCCAGAGAAAATCCTGGCATGGGTTGGATGGTGATTTGCAAAGGATTCTGATGTGACTGGCAGCTGGGACAGTGTTCTGCTCCATCACTTCTCAGCCTTGCTGCACTGCTCAGCATGGGGATTGGGGTTTGTTGCTTCTGGAGCAGCCCAACCAGCCATGCTGGCTTCTCCTATACCCCATCAACCTCATGAGGTTTTATTTTGCAGGTTTAATTTTTCTGGTGGCTCAGCACCCCACCAGCCAAGCCCTGGTGCTGGGACCAGGACAGGATGAGGGGACTGGAATGAGGGGGATGCAGGACAGCACCTTCAACATACCCTGCAGGGACTGGCCCAGAGCTCAGCAGGATTTATGCTATTTCCCTAGCTGGATGCTTAGCTTTTCTTTTGCCAACCATCCCTACAACACCTCTTCTTAATATTCGTTTATTTGTATTGATTCTAGTTCACTGGAATCTGAACTGCATGGTGTGTAAATCACTGCCTCTCCCTTCTGTATAGCCTTGCCTGATTTGGGGTGTCGCCCCCAACACAAAATCTGCCCCCCCTAGGGGGTTTAAGGCTGTGCCAACCCCCTTGCTGGCAGCTGTGCTCTGGTGATGCTGCTTCCCTTCAGCCCCACTCATCCTCACATGGTGCCTGCAGCCTCAGCTGCCTCCGGCAGGGAGTTTTGGGTGACGTATGCACAGCCCTGGCTATTTGTGCTCTCAGTTACCTGCTTAACCATGGTGATTTACATGGCAACCTGATGAGGCCTGGCGTTTCAGTGCCTTTATGCATTAAGTGGCATCAGCTCCCATGTAATTTAATTGTCTGTGTTTTAAACATAAATCAGCAACCTGTGGGCTGGAGCAGAGTAAACTCCTGCCTGGACATGGCAGGCTGCTCCTGCCAGTGGTCCCTCCAGTGAGATGTGGCTGTCTTGGGGTCTCTACTCCCCAGGGATGTGCCTCAGAGGAAATTTAATGTGTTCCACTCAGCAGAGACTCACCCCTGGGGGTCCTAATTTAAGTTGCATCAGTCCTGTGAGAGGTGGGATTGGTGAGGTCCAGTTCCTGCATCCCCCTTCGGAGCAGGCTCCATAGCTGGGACTGCTGCCCCTCAGAATTTCTCAGACTTAAATACCCTGAGGATTCCACTTTCAGTCAGTTCTCTCTGAAATTGGCCAAAGGGCTCAGAATTCATTAGGCACTGTGACTAATAATTGTGACTCAACCAGCCTCATTTCCTGAGGAAATTGGGCTAACTCCCTGATCCGTGCATGTTTTCCGTTCCGTCAGACCTTCCCGGATAAGGTCTCATGAAAAAGCTGCTCCTCGGCAAGGCTTTGATCACCCAGAGCCAAGCTTTTGGGTGAGAGGCTGTTTGGGTTTTTCTCCCTGGGCTGAACAGGGTGAGATCCTTTGCGCCTGCTGGGATGGGGTGCCAGGGATCGTCTGCTAACTGTGGGAAAGTGGAACCAGAGCATGGGGGGTTGGGGCAGGGGGAAAGCTTTTCCCTGCTGTCCCCTTCATGCTGCCTTGCTGACACGGGGGATTTCTGCAGCTCCATTCCCACCACTGCAGCTGTGTCCCTGCTAGGGCTGCTGGGAAGCACGAGCCAAAATCCTCGAGGGTGGCTTGGCCCTGCTGTCCTTCCCATCCTCGGCAGGCAGCCTCTGCTGGCCAAGGCCACTAGTTCCCATCACAGCCAAGGCCAGGGATGAGCTGCATCTCCCTGCCAGGTCCTTGGGCTGTGGGGAGCAGTCTGGGAGATGTCCCCATGCTGGGCGGGTCACAGCCACAGGCTGAGCACGCCAAGGTGATGCTTTTCCCAGACCTCCCACTGCCCATCCCGTGGTCCTCTCTCTGCCCTGCCTGCAGTACTCTCCCAGGCACTGCAAAAATTGGGGCACTCTGTGTGGCCCCCCAGAAGCCTGCTTGGTTCTCCTGCACCTCTGGGCAGCTGCCTCCAACCCTTTAGGATAGAGGAGCAGCAAATGTTGGTGCAGTGGATTCATGTACGTGTTTCGTCTTTGCTAAACGTTTTGCTCTTCTTTTGCACTCTTCTGCAAAGCATTTTGCAGGCACTTTGGAGTGTGCATATCCTCCCAGGCAGGGTAAATCAAGGACCAGATGGAGGTAAAAAATAACTTAGGTAAAAAATAAACCTTACACTGCCAGGTCTTACCAGATGTGTGTTATGGTACACCTTATATCTCTACTAGGTTGGAGCTGTAGCAATAAATAGCTTCCTTAGAGCAGCTTTTTGTAAGCCTTTTTGTATGCAAGTGCTCCTTGCAGTGTAAAGCAGGTTCCCAGCAGCAGTTATCTCCTGCAGCAGTACAGCATCTACACAGATTTTCCTGGGTGGGAAGGGGCTGGAAGGGTCAGACTGCAAAGCCAGCAGCAGCCCGGGCAAGAACAGCCTGGCAGGCAGGGCTATCTCGGCGTGGAGCCCAGCTCTTCAGGCAACAGGAGCCGAGCTGCCCGGGTTTGGTAGGAGAAATGTGTGGAGCCGATTACCATAGTTAATTCAGCTCTGTGCCTTTTGCCTGAGGGGGTTGGTATTTCGGGATGCATCAGGTGAGGCAAAGGAACCAGGCTGTGACCTGCGGGCATCCGCACAAACGCGTTAGTAGGCTGGGGCCGGGAGGGCTCAGGGTAGCTGGGAGCAATTTATTCCCTTAACTGCATTCACAGTCTGCAGGCTTGAACGGATAGTTATTTATTTTAGTGTGCTGGTTTTATGCCCACGGAGAGACTTCTCTTCTGTCCCAAGCAGGCATTGGCACAGGGGTGTGTGCCAAGCAGCGACTCGCTGGAGGAGGCTCAGGAGAACAGACCTGTTCTTCAAAACATCTTCTTGCCCTGATTCTGCTCTTCATGGCTGGGGCCAGCTCTACCCCTTCTTGGGGGTGCCCAAGAGGCTGCTCCCCATCCTTGGCAGGAAGGCAATGCAAGCTGGGGCTGCCTGGCACCCCAGGGGTTCACCCAGTGAGGGAGAGGAGGCTCTGAGGGGGAGCAGGGTGTTTGCTGGGCAGATGGCCGTGGCTGGGCAGGGTCCTCCAGAGCAGAAGGATTATCCCTGCTGGCAGCAAGGCTGAAGCCCCCTGCAGCCCCCAGAGCTTCCTGAAGCCCCTGTTATGGCAGCAAGAGGTAGCAGGGAATTCCATATGGATATTAATGGCTGTGGGCAATGCAAGAGTGGTACAGAAGCTGCAACAGCTGTGTGCCACCAGAGGCTTCCTGACATGCAGCCTCTCCCTCTTGCCACCTGCCCAGGTCAGAGCCATCTCCCAAGCCACAACCTTTGCTCGCAGCAGGGACCAAGCCACGAGTATTTCCCATGTCACGTTTTTCCTCTGCTGGGTTTGTTCCCTTTTGTTTTCTTTTCTCATGGGAGATCCACTCCTTGCCTATTACCTACTCTTTCTCTTTCCCCTGCCCTGTCCTGCCGTGCTCCCGGAGCTGGGGAAGCTGCGTCCCTGACGCTTTGCTGGTTCCTTGGGCAGCTTGGGGCAGGGAGCACAACAAAGGGAAGCAAAGAATCCCTCTTCAAAAGGCTGGGGAGGAAGGCAGGTGGTCAGTGAGCGTCGGAGGGGAAGACAAAGAGCCAAGAACAATGGGCGCTCGGTGGAGCACAAACACTCCCCCCTCTCATTATCCACCCACCGCCCAGAGGAGTCACACGCAGGGGCTGAACTCTGCCTCCTCCAAGCCAAAATAGGGGAGGAATTACTGGAGGTAAAGAGCTGGGGGTGATAATCACCTTGGGGTGATGACCAGCTGGTTCCAAGGGCTCCTCTGGGTGCAGATACATGCAGAGTGACAGCCTCTGCCACCCTGGTGCTGGGGCCATCTCCGGCCGTAGCCAGAGAAAAATGCAAGGATGGGGCTAACCCTGATGGCCAGAAACTCGGTAGGAAAGCTGAGAGACAGAGGTTCCTCAGAGACTCCCCGAGATTATCGTAGGGGAGTTTTAGCTCCCAGTGGTGTTACTGGGCATGGGCAGCCTGAGGAAGAGGTCCCAATGAGAGGAGTCAAGGTGCACTCCTGGCATTTCGCTTGGAAATCTTTCTGAGTATTTCCTGTCCTCTGAGGGACCACGCTAAGTTTTTTCTAGGAGGGAGAACTGTGCGCCTTTTGAAAGATGACACTGTCAGGAATAAAGTAGAGAAAAATAAACCTCTTAGCCAGAATGAATTCAGCAGGTCAGGCATTGGCTGCCAGCAAATACAGAGCTAATGACTAGATTCTTGTCATGTACCAGGCGTAACTATTCCAGGGACCTGCAGGTAAGCGGATGGAGGGCAGGGGCAAGTTTTATCTTAGCACACTCATATTCAAAGGTGTTACTCTGTGATTATGTCATTTTCTCCAGCTTTTTCCATTCATCTGTCTCTCTGTGATGAGCATCTGTTTGTGATGGAACAAGGGGTTGTTGACTGTACTCGAGCTGAGCTACTTTGACCTGCACTTCACAATTCACAGAGGCTTTTTCTCTATGATGATTAGCTCTGTGGTGCAATATTAAGGCTCTTTCTTCCTCCTTATGTGCCTTTTACAGAATCTGTTAGGTGGGGAGCTTCAAAGGGCCTGCTGGAGGGTCCTGTCTCTGTCTGACTCAGATCTGCCACCGTTCCTCCCAGAGCAGGAAACCATTTTCCATCTGAAATGTGCAGAGGGAGAAGAGGCACAGGGAAAAGATGGTCACGTGAAACAAGGTGCCACAGGCTGTGCAGTGCTGTTCCTGTGAGATTAGACATTTCTAAGGACAGTGGTAATGTTGTGAGTTAGAGGAGCATCTTAGCAAGGGTTCAGGCAGAGATAGGTGCCCTGTGTGCCCTTCTCAGGGCCAAAGTGCTGAATTATCTGAAGAAGGAACTCAGAAGCTCCAAGATTGTTCAGAGAATGAAGGTCTTTCAGAGCTATTTCCTGGACTCTCCCACAAATAGGAGGTTTTTCCTACATGCAAAACCCCTTCTTTCACATTTGGGACTCCAGTTTTGGGAAGTGTCTTGCACAAAGCCAAATATCTTTGGGCTTTGCCATTGCCATCGTGGTTTCTGATGCCATGTGAACCAGAGCCACAGGGTTCTGACCACCACATGGGCTGTGGTCACACTGGGCAAAAGCACTTGCTGAAGCCAAACTTGAGCTCCAGCACAGCTTCTGGACTTGTGTGGCAGATGGAGCAGATGCACAGACCTCTGAGGGACCACTCCTCACCCACTTATGTGTGATCAGAGAATTAGTCTCATCTCATCCCAACTCTTTTGGTAGGATCTGAGAAGGAGAGCCTTCCTCCCACCCCTTTTCTTTGATAATTAATTAAATATATAGAACCCTTGAGCAAATGAAATGTCATTTCACATTCAGGCAAATACATTTGGGTTAGAAATCTAGGTCAGAATGTAAATTATCTTGCTGCCTTCTTGAAGGTAAAGTCCCTGAAATGCTCTCAATTTAACTGAAATTGGGGATTTCCCAGTTTTTGCAAGCACTTTATTTTCCTTCTAATGAATACAAGGAAAAATGCTTTCCTGAAACTGCCAGGGGATGCAATCTATCTCGAATGGCTGTAATATTGTATAATAAAATAAACCTTAACAATAAATGCCTTATGCTCTTAGAGCCTGTATTTTGAGCATGACATGTAGGGTGTTAAATTTGGTGGAAAATCTGACCAGAAGTCAGAAAATCAAGTGCATTTTTTCAAGATTGCTGCCTGACAAAGAGTTTCTCAGTGCCATAGAGCAGGAGACAAGGATGGTCCCCCAGAGGGCACACGTCCCTGGGCTGGTGGCATCTCCTCTTGCCAGGGTGTGAGGACCAGGACCAAGTGCATGGAAAAGTGGAAGGAGAGGGATTTTTCTTCCCAGTACCATTCTCCCATCCTCTGGATGCTGCTTTCTCCTTGCCCTGATGCAGTGGTCCCAGCCTGCCCTGTGTCAGCTGGCCATGAGCCACATGTGGAAGCTGAGGCAGGGGCAGTGATGTCCTGCACAGGAGGAAGGACATGAATTCAGTCCTGTATTTGATGGGAAAAGAAAAACTTCCAGTATTACACTGGGGCTCTGACCATTTGTACAGCAAAAACTACATCAACACTGTAAATTATTTGCAAGAAAGTACAACCAGGAACAGAAGCTGCAATCAGTTCTGAGGAATTCAATGGGAGCTCTCTGCTCTCACTACCCCCTCCCTTCTCTTATTCAGGGAATTAAATCCTTGAGTGTCTCTATTTACCACACAGTCAGTGTTTGTTTGTCTCACTGTTAACATTTCCTTTCTTTTTTTGTCTTTAATCAGCCACAATTATTCAGTTATATTCATGGGCAGCACTAAAATAAAAATAGGTGCATTATGAATATTAAACTCCTGCAAACAAAGCCCTGAATTAGATGATTTCTGTGCTCTGTGTACATAGGTTTTTCTGCTTGGAGTACACAGTGAGCCATATATTTTTCTCCTTCTTTTCTCTTACATTTTTTATATGCAGAGGATGACAAACACTGTAAGCCCTGGAGGGGAATGGCCAGGGGAAGAGAGACAGGGAGATTCTCAGTGGCCTCAGAGCATCACTCTGAGGTGCTGCTCACAGGGGAGCCTGCAGATGGGAGCCTCTAAAGATGAGCTTTAAATTGCACATCTGGATTGCATGCAGGAGACTGAGGGCAGTGGGGAGTCACTTCCTAATGCTCTTCCCAGAGAGGGGTGGTCTTGGTCAGCCCCCAAGCCCTGCCCAGGGGAAGATGGGATCCTTTGCACCCCTGAAATCACAGTAGAGGAGTCAGCCCCTCAGCATCCTGCGAGTCAGGATTTCAAAGGTCCTCTCACAGCAAGGTCCTTCAGTGTTCTGGTGAGGAAGCTACATGACCCTTGGCTTTGGCCAGCTGTAGAGTATGGGGTTATCCACGTTGGAATGCTTTGTGCTCTGGGATACCTGAACCAGGGCTTTAGGAGATTGAGGATCTCTCCTTGCTGCCATGGTACACAGTATCATATGTTGGCTGGACTGGGGAGAAGCTGGACCTACTGCTGCTACCTCCTACCAGGGCTGCTGCCTTCTGTCCCATGGAAGTTCTGTTTGTAGACAAAGCCAGCCTTAGATACTTGCTTTTTCTTTCTCTTCTGACTCTAGTTCTTTAAGGTTTGTTGGAGTGAAGTTGGGAGCTGATGCCATAGCCTGATGAACCTGCCATTGCTCTGATCCTGCGTCTGCCTGGCTCACTGGCTCTTTACATTTTTAATGGTATTTTGTATTGCTTTTCTTGTACTGCTCCTGGATATTTTGCAATATGCATCTTTGTGGATGGACGTAATGAATCAATAGCAAATAATAGTCTAAGCCTAGAGGGAACAGAGTTTGCAAAGCAACTCACCATTCACACTTGCTGGAAGCGTGATGAGAAATCACCAGGATAAGGCCCAGTAGAGAGAAAATTACCTGGGAGAAGGACAAGGAGGAAATTCAATCTCTGAAAATTAAAATAGATTTTTTTTAAGTGCTGTGTAAAATTATACATTTAATTCTTTTTCTTTTAGCATCAACTCTTACAGCAGATTGTGCTACCGCCGCTTCCTCGCTCCTCCCCACTGGCTGGCTCTCAGAAGATGGATTTCCTTAGCAACTTCTCTTTCCCAGTACTGCTACAGTTTTCTGTCTTGTTCTTTAAAGGATTGGATCTGAGAGACTTTTAAATCATGTCAGTCAGCTAGGGTGACTGGTGACTTCACCATTTAAACCCTTCAGGTTGTCCAAAGGGGATGGTTGCTGCCCTTAGCCTGGCTCCGTGCAGCCCCTGGCACAAGCCGGTTTCCAGGGCTGTGCCTCCCTTTCCCCTTGAGCTGAAGATGGAATATGCCTCTTAGGCTGCCGTGCCCTGATAAATGTCCCCAGTGTAAATAAAATCCGTTACAGGGGCTTGAGACGATGTCCCTGCTCCCTCCTGCTGCCCACTCTACAGCTGGGATGAATTGTCTCAATCTATCACAATTACGAAGACACTTGAACTAAATAACTTCACAAAGATCTGCTGGGAAAATTCATTGGTTTGAGACCTTAGAAATGGATTTTATTTACAGTGACCAGAGAATCATGGAAAAGAGGTGAGCTGGGCTGTGACCATGCCGTGTGTCCCCCCGGCCCTCACCATCTGCCAGGCTGGGGAGACCTCCAGTTCCTCATGGAAGGATATTTAATAACCTCACTGCAAAGTCGAGGGAGCTTTAACTCACATTTTCGGGGTGAGTACAGGAGGGATTTTATTATTTCAGGACTTTGATGGCAAAGTTTTCCAAACCCTTTTCATGTCCATGCTGCCCCTACTTGTTCTCAAAACAAATGTTAGCATCTGAGGACTTGCTGGAGATAGGACAGAGTTCCAGCAGCATAACAAATTGCCTCCTGTCACCTGAACCCCGATAGCCCAGTACAGATGTGCCCTTACTCTGTGATCTTTCCTTGACATTTAAACTAAGCTGTTTTTTAGGATTTAAGAGCAGTCCTCACAGGTCATAGGGAAGGGCCATCCAGCCTGAGCTGCTGGTCCTGGGAGGGGCTTTGGCCCAAGCCCTGGGAAGAGCGTAGGAAGAGGCAAACCTACCCCCCTGCCTCCTGGGGGCTCCCACTGCCCCAGCACTGGGGTGGGGCTGGAGGAGCTGGGATGGGATGGGATGGGATGGGATGGGATGGCTCAATCCACAGGGGAATTTTCTCCCACTCATTTCCTTTCTCTTCTCAAAGTCAAGTAAATTTCTATCATCTGCAAAATCCAGTGGCAAAATATTTAAAAGTTTAACACCATGTTGGGCTAAGGTTTTCTGGTTCCTTTTTTTATGTTCCGTGGATCATTTCTGCTGTAGTTTAGGGTGTACTCAGGTGACAGTGTCTGTCCTTCAGCGTCCCAGCCTTTGTCCCTGGGCTCAGCAGGGGTGAGGCTCCTAAATCCCATGCATTTTGGTGCCTAAACCCTGTGCATCTCAGGAGGCTTTATGCACTGGGTTAGGGCAGCAGTTAGGTACCCTTTCCCTTCCCACCACATTTGGATGTCTCTCTTTGGGTGGGTGGCTGAGCAGAAGACAGGCTGGCTCTGCTCCAGCCATGCCTTTGCTGCAAAGTGTTCAGCAGAGGAGCCCAGAGAGGGAATAGCCATTTGTGAAAAATTACATGAGTGGTAGTAAATGAATAAACTGTACTTATTTAGTGCTTTCTGAAGGAATGTGCCCTGCATGCCTGTGACTTGTCGTTCTCTGGAAGGCAGTTGTGCATGCTCTGTTGGGGATAACACTTGTTCCAAGTACTAAATGCCAATTTGGCTCCCTTTGTTCCTTCCCATTTTGCTACAATTAACTCTCTCTCTGCCGAGTGTGACTGGGGTGGTGAATCTGGGCACTGGCTGGATCCCAGCTCTGCAGGGGAAGGGCTGGTCCTGCCATGGAGCAGACAGGGAGCAGGGATCCATCCCTTCAAACCGCTGCTGCTTTGGACCCGCCGGATGGACCTTTCCTCCTTTGCTAATTTAAATATGATAATCTGGGTTGAGCCACTGCATGCAAATCCCTAAATATCATAATTTTGATTGCCTCCCTGGCAGTTTAAAGGATTATATCGGGGCTATTTTTAGCCCAGATCATTTCCTTGATCTGATTTACAGGCAGAGTTGTAGGCAGGTGGGCTGCAGGGGGAAGCTGTGGGAGCTGAGGGTCCCGAGATGGGAGGGGGGAGAGGAGGGTCCTTGCAGGGTGTAGGTGCAATATTTCCATCTCGTGGAGAGGAATGAGTTGCATCATTGCAGCACAGCGGGGCCTGTGGAGCTGGACTGGGTGCTGTAAAGCGGTCACTCATCTTCTGATTGGTTTGGGGGAAAAACCTGTGATTCTGTCATTTTCTTCACCTCCCTCTCTCAACAGGTTTAGGACAGGAGGTGCAGGGCAGCCTTTCACAGCTCTATCTGCCTCTTAAACACCCGTCCTCTCTCCTTCACCTCCAGCCAGCCAGCACAAGGTCCTTGGGCTGCCTCCTCCTCTCTGCAGCCTGAGGAGGAGCATTATCTCCCGTGCTTCAAAGGCAGCATCAGCAGCACAGCAAGCCCCCTTGCTCCTTTCACTGGGGGATTTAGCTAATGCTCTCTCCAATCCATTTTGCTTCCCAGCAGCTTAGTGTGGATTTTCATCCCCATCTTGTCAGCCCACTTAGGGCTTGCAGCCCTCTGCCAGCCTGGAGGCATTTCAACCCTCTGGCATCCTGCCCACCCTGAGGGCTCCTGAGGGGCTGAGGCAGAACCAAGAGTGCTGAGCAAAAAAAAAAAAAAAAAAAAAAAAAAAAAGAAGCATAAAACCCCTCCAAAACAGTTAAGGCACATTTAAGCTCCAGTGACCCTGCTTGTTCCTTCCCCGTGCATCCTAGGGGAAGCCCTGGATGGAAAGCCCATGGAGGAAGCGGCAGCACCAGCTGAGCCATAGGTCCAAGCAGTGGCTCTCAGGCTGGTGAGGCTTCCCTGGTGATGGAGCAGGAGGTCTGGATTCATCAGTCATGTCACATTACATTATGTGATGCAAGGCAACATGGCATGACTGATGCAACCCAACGTTAAATGTCATAGAGCAATGGATCAGCTCAAGGCTACGGTAATTTTATGTGCCCATTTAATCTGGTATTTAAAAACAAACACTCATAGCAATCTGCATCACATGCTACATTTTGCAAAATTGAGCAGCAAATCTGTGGCAAGGAAATTATATAATTCTGTCATCTCTCAGCCTTGTGTACGTGTGTGTAAATACTGAAGTTGGGTTTAAAACCATGCTCTGCTTTTCCTCTCACACCTTGAGCGTCACCAGGGAGGTTCTGTTGCAGGCTCCCCAACTCTTCAGAAGGTGCTGGAGGCAGGTTCCAGGGCACATCCCACCCTGGTGTTCCCCACCATCATCCTGAGCAGCCACTCCACTGTCTGCAGACAGAACAGCCTCTGCCACCCCCCCAACTCCAGGTAAATCAGCCAGGCTGGGTTGGATCAGCCATTTACAGGGGTTTGCCTGAAGCTCGTTTTGGGCACGTTTGAGTGTTGTGAGCTATGGTGAGCACACTCTGAACTATGGTGGGTGCAGACTCTGGGGCTGAGGATCTGTCCCTCTGGCACAGCTGCACCTGCAGCTGTCTGCAGCTGCACAGAAATTCGGTGCTTCCCTCTCCCTCGTGACCTGCAAACACATCTGCTGCCTGTCCTCCCCTCTCCTCTCTGTGGCATGGGCTCTCCTGCAAATCCAGCCTTGCTGTGTCTTTTAAAGCATCTCGGTGTTTTGAAATGGAAAAGTCTCCCCCGTTGTTTTTTTTTTCCTCCCAGCCCTGTGCCTGTGTGGCCTTGGTCTGGCTTTGCTTGGAGAAAAAAAAAATAAATCCCTTAAGCACTTGCTTACTCCAGCCCAAAGCAGGGTAGCACTTTGGCATGAGCTGAATTTTAAGCAGGTACGTAAGGGCTGTCCTGGGATGCTTTCCCAGCTCAGACCAAGGCAGACCTCTCCAAAGCTGAGACCATTTCTCCTTTTAATAGCTGGAGCAACAATAATGGCAATTAATGTTTCCCCAGCCTGTCATAGCACCTCTAAATTTCAAGACCAAAAGCAGTGTTTCAGTTGTCGGGCTTCTCTCCCGTGTCCCTGGGCTGAGGCAGGAGGGAAAGTGGCTTTGCCTGCAGGTTCCCAGCACACTGCCTGCCCTGCCCAACCTGCTGGCACTGATCCAGTGGCACAGAATGCTGCTTTCTCTTAAAGAAGCAAAAAGAAAAAAAAATAGAGTCAGATGGAATCAAAGGAGCAGAGCCCACACCATGTCATGGCCAGGTTTCCCAACACACGTGGGGGTTTTCTGGTGGTGGGAGCCACTGGCCTGTCTGGGTCTCTGCTTGTCCCATTCCTGGTTGCAGTTTCAGTGTTTGCATTTCATAGGATCAGACTGGCAGAATCACAGACTGGTTTTGGTTGGAAGACCTTAAAGATCATGCAGTCCCAAACCCTCTGTCAAGGGCAGGGGGACTTCCCACCAGACCAGGTTGCTCTAAGCCCCATCCAACCTTGTCTTGAACACTTCAGGGATGGGGCCTCCACAGCTTCTCTGGGAAACCTGTGCCAGTGTCTCACCTCTTCCAGTTTTAACCTATTAAGCCTTGTTTTCTTGCTAAATGTCTTTATAAAAGGTCTCTCCACAGCTTTCTTGTAGGTCCCCTTCAGGTCCCTGTAAGATCTCCCCAGAGTCTTCATTTCTCCAGCCTCCTGAACAACCCCAACTCCATTTTGTGAGTTGGCAGTTGCAAAACACGCTTGTGTCTGAGCATCCCTTCTCCAACCAAAACCATAGCGTTGAGGTCTGGAAGGGAGCAGGCCTGGGAGAGCATGAACTTTCCCATCAAGGCACCTCCTCTGCCAGGCTGGCTGTTCCTGCCACGCTGTGGCTGGGTCAGGATTGCCCTATGCATCACAAAGCAGAGCAAATGGCAGAGATTGTGGCCAGGTTGGGTACAGATGCTGCTTGGCTGAGCTGGGATGCTGTGTGTATGCACACAGCTGCTGTTGCACAAACCTTTCCAAGGGGCTCTGTGTTTTGCAGCAGTTTCTGTTATTGCTGTCTTGAGCCAGGATTTTTTTTTTGTTTTTTTCCCTTTGATTTCTAGATCTGGCTGGCAGTGTGCAGCCAGGTAGAGATCCAGAGCAGGACTGGAGAGAGCCATTTCAGAGAGGCTTTGCAGCAGCCAGCAGCACAGGCTGACGATGTAACTGTCTGCAGGGTGTGTGCTCAGCAAACCCATCTCCAGGGCTCTGAAAGTGGGTGAAAACAGGTAGATGCTTGCAGCTTCGGAAGTCTGTTTTTACATCTTGAATCAGATACATGCAATGAAAAATTCATCTTTCGGTTCAGATCTTATTTTGGCTCAAGATCAGAAAAAAAATGTTAGGTGGGGAATCTAATGTGCATTTATATTTGCGTAACTTGCTAGCAGTGGAACTGCTTTGTGTTTTATACAGCTCATGCCAAAGTGAAGGATTTGCTCTTTCATTTTCAGCCTGGGGTGAAATTTTACAGTTGAGATTATAGGATCCTGAAAATAATTGTTGCCCCAACCTTAACTCTTACATTATAAATGAGGATGCATCATACTCAGCATGACTGGGAATTATAGAAATTAAGGATGAAAAAGACCTCATCTTCCAGCCAGGGTAGGATTATTTTGTATAGCATGTTTGATTTTTAAAATTATTCTCTCCCCTGTAGATGAAGGCCATTTTCCTTACAGAGCAGATCTGCTAATGAGCTCCTCCATTTCACTGAGATACAAGAGTGATGTCCTCATGCCATCAGTCTCCAAAAAGGACAGAAGCTGTTTCTTTACTCCACCGTGGTATTCTTTTGACTCAGGGATCTCAGAGATATTCAGGGATGAGGTGGAAGCTGAGGTTTGTATTTTAGGGGCCAGCTGGATGCCTGGGCTGCCTCTGCCAGTCCCTTGGAGCAGGCATGTGAGCCTAGGAATAAGGGGGCTTTGGTTCCATCACCAACAGCAACCTCTGAGACCTCCTCCTCACCCTGTCCTGCTTCCCCAGCCACTCTTCTTCTACCTCCTCACCCAGGGCTTGTGGTGGCAGTGCTGGGGCCATCCTCACTGGGTCCCCATTGTCCTGTTGGGACATCACCAGGGCAGAGGCCAGATGCGAAGCCACAGCTCTTATGATACTGTTTTTAATCCCTGAGCCCATCAGGAAAGTTTTCTGTGGTGGAATGAATAACTGAGAGCCTTAAAAGTGAAGTTTTCTTTCTGTGCTTTCCTTTCCTCCCTCTTTACCTATCCAGACTGGCTCCTTTCCACCCTCCTTCCACTTCTCTTTGTAGTTGCTAAAAAGATTAAACTTGTTTGACCAGGTTCTGAGTCAGCACAGTTGTAAGGGGAAGATGAATGAGGCTCTTTAACCCTGCTTATCCCTCCAAATGCCCTCCTCATGGAAAGAAACACACATACGTATGCTCCAGGAAACATCAGTTTTAATGTTCCTTTTATTTTTAAGTCATTCTTTCCCCCAGTCTTATTTCTACTTCTGTCAGATAATGGGGCTGCTCTCACTCCTGCTGCTCTCTGTGCTGAACCTTTCTCTGCTTTTCCATGCTTAAAGGGCTCTCCCTTTCTTCTGGATCTTCTGCAGTAAGGCAGAGCAGGATGCGTGATCCTGAAAGGGCAAAGCAGCTCTATTCTTTTGTCCCCAAAACCTTTCCCCTCTCAGCCCAACTCCCACTTCTTGATCCTTTTTTCCTCAGTCCTCAGAGAAGGCTGCCTTCAAAACCCTTTTATCCCTCTACTAAAAATCAGAAGTGTGAAGAGAAATCTGAAAGATGATGCAGAGAGATGGGGCTTATACACAGGGAGAGTGAGTTTGGGATGGGACAGGATGCTGCTGAGTGGTCAGGGGAACTCATGGGGGCACACGTTGACCTTAGCACTCGTGTGTCCTGGTGAACCACTGTGTGGCCAGGCTCGGTGTCTCCCATCGGTCCATTCCCCAGGACTGGCCTTGTGGCACAGCACAGAGTCCCACGCACCCACACCATGCAGTTCCTGGCTGTGGTGAGCACAGGCAGCCCCTGATGGCACACCAGCACCACCAGCACACCCAGCACACCAGCATCACCAGCACACTTGCACTGGCAGCCCTCTGTGCTGCAGGATGCAAGCCACTTGGCCAGGACCTAGACCCAGGCAAAGAACATTGTCATGCCCATTGAGATGGATCCTGAGGCAGAACGAAACTTTGGGGCAGGATTTCAATCCCCAGCCATGCTAATTACTCCCAGTGATTCTCTTGTCTGACAGCCTGCCCCCCAACCCCACAGAGCTCCAGGAAATTTCTTAAGCTTGAAGGCTTGTGAAAGGCAAATATTTTCCAGTTTTCTGTTTGGGGGATAAACAGAAGTAAATGGTGCATCCATAATCCTGGATTCTGCTATACAAATGCCTTGTGGTGGTACTGTGTGTCATTCATGTAGGTGACTTTTACAATGAAAAATTCCATTTAAGCCTGACCTTTCACGTTCTGGAACATAATAGACTGTGCAACCAAATCGCATCCTCCTGGCAGGGACACAAGTGAACTGGAATATTAGTTTTGTAAGGGGGCGTTTGAATTCTGAAAATTCTTTTGTCAGAAGTTGTGTTGCTAACTATGGGTCCATTAAGAGGAGCAGGCAGGGAGTGTGCCCTAGCCTGCTGACACTGTGGCCTGGAGCAGGGGAGCATCTCTTCAGGGGGACAGTGACTTGAATGTGGGGACAGGTCTTCTGAGTGTCCTCTCTTCAGGGACATCTGCTTGTCTTCTAGGGAGCAGAAGGAAGAAAGAGCAAAGATGGCAAAACAGGTAGCAACAAGTTCTTGTCTCCACAGCCAGCGTTGGGTGCTGACAGAGTATTTTGCTTGGAACAGGTAGGAGCAGGTGTGATGAAGTGAGGAGGAATGAGTTGGTGGGGTGGGATGGTGACAACACCGTGTTCTCGCTCCTCAGCACCTGCTCCCTGTCCTGTGCCTGCCCGGGTTGTGGGGCAGGAGAGGTGGCTCATGCAGGTGGCCTATTTCCAGCCCAACAATTAATTATCACTGCTGCTTGCCTCGCGGGGCTCTTTGTGCAGCAGCTCTCCACGTCAGCTGACGAGGCTGCTAATTCCCCCTGTTCCTGCTGACTTCCGAGGCCGCAGCGGCTGCTACTTGAAGCATTTATGTTAATACGCTATCAGGCAGCCACATCCCATGGCTTATCATTTTCATCAAGTCTTGGTTTTATGGTTGAAAGGAATTACTTTCAAAAGACCATTACCACCTCCCTGTTTCTCATGGCCTTATGCCTACCTGCTGTTAAGCTCTTATAAAGGCATAATTTTTTGTGCAAAGCTCATAAAAGCTGCTACTCAAGTCCCATGCTCGAGTCCACTTCCCTGACTCGCTGCCTCATACTCTGGTTTGGGCAGCAGCAATCCTGGCTGGAGCTGCTGGGGAAGGGAGGAGAGAGCATCTGCTTCTGCCCTGGTGAACCCACTGCACTGTGGGGCTGTGTGATGGTGCCAGCATGGAGTTAGATCAAGCATACTTCTGACAAGGATGCCCCAGGTCCTTCTCAGGGAGGACAAGGGGACACTGGTACCCTGAGCCACCTCCAGGTACATCATCAGGCAAGGAGAGGGCAGGATGCTGGTGGCCCTGAACCTCTATGCTTCTGCTCGTCTCAAGCAGAGGTTTCAACACCTCCTTTACCTGGGGGACCCATCTTCCCTTGGCAGCCCAACTCCTTTTTGCTGTCACAGGCTGATGGTTTCTGCCCCTGGGGCTGAGCAGCAAGCCCTGCACTGGGGCAGGCACCACTCTCCACAGCCTACCATGGGGGCAGTTTCTCTGTTAGCATTGCTGCCACACTAACTGCTGCTTTATTTTTTTTATTTTGCTGCTGGTGAGTCGAAAAGTGGCACGCAGCAAGTCACAGTGCCTGATAGTCACTTGCCAGCAACATAAAAACTCTTACGCGCCAATATATCAATCAGCGTTATGTGTCAGCCTTGACTACTGCATTCAGCTTCCATCACCCAAACAAAATCACTCTGAAGCAGCCGAGGAGGAGGCAAGCGCTGATGCCTGGAGGCATGGCTGGGCATACAAAGCATGATGGGTAGCTGGGTGGCTACTGGAGCTGGGGACAAGATCTGGGAGAGGCAGGGTGCTGGCAGGCACAGGGTTTGCTGAGCCCGGCTGAGCTCCCTGCCCCATGGGGACAGATGTGGTGGGCAGGAGTGGAGTGGGTGACCCTGCACTTTCACTGTCCCTCATCCCTATGGGTTCACCCCACTGGGCAGCTGAAAAGTGCCCATGGATCCAGCAGGAGAAGCCAGGAGTAATATCTGTAGCCCCAGCCTTCTCTGCTAACCTCTATGCCCACTCCTCCTCTCTGCATGCAATTTAGGATGATTGCAGCTAATTAAAAGGAGCTAATGGATTTCAAGAGGGGCACTGTGTGCTGTCTCAGTCTCTCTTTCCACCAGGGCTGCTGGAGCTGCCATGAAGCAGGAACTCTTTGGTAGTCCCTTACAACAGCCCAGGGTGGCTGTGGCTGCCCCTCGGCTGTGAGGTTGGCCATGCCCTGGTCCTGGTGGTCCCAGCAAAGGTCAAGCACTGCCCCAGGATGGGCTGACAGCCTGGGGAGACTGAGTTGGGCCAGGCAGGTACAACTAGCAGTGAACGCCAAGGTATATTTTGAATTAAATGGGCATGAATGTTTAAATGTGTCCCCAGGCCCTTGGCAATCTGCCGATATGATGCCTGGTGTCTGCACCCCTCTGGCTTTTGGAGAGGAGGAGAAGCATGATGGGAGCCTCCCCAGCCCCCTGGCAGAGCTGCTGTGGCTCCAGGTTGCTGCTGGGCTGTGCCTCTGCAGGGTGTGCTGGATGTGGCCATTGGTGTAGAGCCAGGGTTGTCCTCATGGTGCTTCTCCCAGCTGGAATGGTGCTGGCATCAGCTCTCCCTGGTGTGGCCACACCAGGGACAGAGAGGCTGTGGTGTGGGTGGTCTGACAAGAGCAGAAAGCTCTGGGCTTTATGTTACTTTGTCTTAAATATGCAAGTGGCTGCTGTATCTCCTGATTATTTAATTTGACTTGGAATAAGAGGTATTTGTATTCATTTCCAGAGATGATGTACAGGCCTGATCTTAAACTGATTTAGACAGTATTGTACATCAAGAAAAATGAGAATGGGAAAAATCTAATGTATGGTGTTTTTTTTTTTAAATAGGGTACTTCACAAACCTGCATGGAATTACAAGCGATAGGCAAATGCTGTCACAAAAGTCTCTCTTAAATGACAAAAGGACATGAAGAATAGCACTGCTCAGCAGCACAATACAAGCTCCAATAATACTATCACATGCTTCCTCTCAAGTAGTTTGTAGTACAAGGGCTTTGACAGATGTCCTCTGTCAAATCTTCCCCTGGTCGCTGGAGATGTTACAGGTGTCTCCCATGTCTTCTGGCAACAGACACAGACCTCTGGGACAGGGAGCTGACTTCTACAGGCACCTTTGTGTCCCCTGGGCATGTTCACCCCTCCACATCCATGCTTCAGGTCTGGAGGCATCACCAGGGCTTGTTTTCCATTTCTGTTTTGCCTGGGCCATGTATGACTCCACATCATCCCTGCTGCCTGTACGTAGGGGGTGGATCATGAGCTGGGAGGATTGTGCAGCCTGCAGCTCTCTTTGGGGTGGCTTTGCCAGGGAGAGCATGGGTTTAAGAGGATGAGTAGAAGACGTGAGCAAGCAGCAGGCAGAGCTGGGTGAGAAACACTCTTCTACACTTGGGTAGGCAGCACATCCTCTCTTTGCACGTTGGTATACACGGAGATAGAGGCACTGCTCAGTCACACCTGGCCACTGGAGCAGAACACTGAGTGCTTGGATGGGCACCTCTTCACTGTGAGAGGTGACATTGGTGGCCTAATAACAGTGCTCTGGATCAGAACCGAAGCACTGGCTGTGGTTTAGTGGGTGCTGCCATCTCTGCAAGGGACAGATTTTAAACAACCATTAAAGCTGACATGATAAAGGAGGAGAGGCCTGAGCCAGTGCCCTGGCTGGGTCAGAACACGCACACCTTCCAGTTTGGTTGCTGTTCTGTTTGCTCACATCTTCCTCCCAAAACCACTGCAGAGCGAGGCTGTGAGCTGCTCAGAAACAGCTGTATTATGGGAGGTAACTGTGTGTCTGTGGGAGGGATGGTGAACTGATCTTTTCTGGGAACCTCTTAGGACCACTGCAAACCTTTCCATGGAAGTAAATATGCATTGGATGAGGGCCGTATTTTGACCTTGGCTGGATATGAGGTTTTAATTATCAGAGCTGGCTAAATAGCACACAACATTTTGCCAAGAGCATTGCAATTTCTAGGAATTTATTTCAGCATTGCTTACTCCTTTTGGGCTTCCTGTTTATGAACATACAAATAAACCCACGCCAAAGCAGGCATTTTCACCTAGGCAGCGTTCTGAGGGGCCTGTGATTTTATTTACATGCTCTCTATGCTGTTTCTTTATTGAGGATATAAATATAACTCACACATTACAAATCCTTTTCCTCTGAAAAGATGTGTGAGAACCCAGCTCAAAGGAGTTGCAGACCTTCAGTAAGTGCTGCAGGGTGGTTTGGGGGTCAGACCTGAATTCACAGCTCTTCGACACCTGCTCCTAAATGGTGGGAGAAAAGGAGATGTCACAGGCAGTGTGGCTGTGCTGGAGCCTCTTCCACCTCATCTCTGCAGCAAGATGCCTTCAAAGGTATCTTGCTTCCTCCCCAAAGCACTGAAGAAGCCCCAGGCAGTGTGTTTCCAGAGCTGGCCCTCCAAAAACCAGGCGAGCATTGGCAGACATGTAACTTTGAGCTTTAAGAGTTGCTTGTTGCTGTTTAAATATGTAATAATCTAATGAAAATCGTCTTTTGCCCCCTCATGGGAGTGTTCTGTCTTCGGAGTGGCATGAAGTGATTTAGCCATTAAGGTTAATGCTCATTTTCTTGCTGCCTGTTGAAACTCTGGGCTAAGGAATGCAAATAGCTTAGCCAGTGCTTTTAAAGGTCATTGTGCATGAAAAAAAAATAAAGATCATACACTGCTCATGGAAATGTCCTTAGTAATCACTGCCTGCTCAGGAGAGGAGGGATGAGGCACTCCTGGAGATGTTATCTCATCCTGCTGATAGTTTGGTCACAGGCTTTGAAGTGGTGGCAGTTGTGCAGCATCCCTGTCAGTACCCCTGGCTGCCCCTGTGGTTGGTTTTTTGGGTGAGGTGGTGCTGCTGTCCCCAATACCTGGGACACTGACTCTGGGCAAGATCCCCATCACCCAGGCACGTGCACACAGGCAGTGAAGGGCACACAGGGCAGGTTTCACCTCCAGTTTCTTCTTGGGTTTCCTGCGGGACTCCTTTGGCTTCAAGTCTTTCCTTCTTTGCCTTCCCCACAGGACGTCTTGCTCCTAATTTATCTAGGAGGTAATTTTAATCCTTTTCTCCTCAGACAACTGGCTACTCCAGCACATAATTAATTTATTAACACACTAACCTACTTTAAGGTGATAATCACTTTAGGGTCACGGCAGATCTCAACCTGGCCTTGTCATAGGGGTTTTCTGAGAATGAAAATTCCTCAATGCTGGGAGGCATTCAGCTGCATACTGACTCCAGAATCCTCTTCCCATCAGCTCTGCTCCCTGCAGCCACCCTGTTCTGGCTCCTGGGGCTGACCCCCATCCTCAGCACCTCTGCCTGCTGCAAAACCTTGGCATGAAGGGAATCTGTTCATGCGTGGAACTGGGAGGAGTTATCCTTTCAGTAGGGTCCTTTAGTAGTGCCTTCCCCTTTGTCTTTTCTGAGCGGAGCTACTGGATTGTGACTTCCCAGAGGAGGAGAGAAGGAAGCCCTTGCTTTGCAGCCACTCTGATGTGGGTGTTTAGCACCAGCTCTAATAGCCTCATCTCTCAGAGAAGTGAACTATATCCTCCACTCATTACTGCAGCCCTTCAGACGAAGAGGAGAGAAAAAGAGAAGATCCTATTCAGTCTCACCGTTTCCAAACAATACAAAGAGGATGAGGACTCCTGCGTTTGTATTGAGCTTATGTAAGAAATAAGCAATAAATGAGGAAATCCTGGTGACCTGCAGTGTGCCCCAGCCCTAATGTATCTGGTGCTTGACTGTCCATGTACAGAGCTGCAAAGTGAAATGAAAGCAGCTTTCAGAGTCTCTATTCTTCTCTTCTGCTGTGAAATTCCTGCCTCTCTTTGTTGAGTATGATCTTTGTTGGTGTTTTCTTTGTGCCTGGAGTAATTTTTGTGTTGAGTGTCTGTTGTGCCTCTTCCCAGCATTGCTGTGCCCTTACTATTTGTCCTGACACTGACCCTTCCCGGGAAGTGCCTGCTCCACGTCTGCTGCGACAGCTTCCGAGCATCCGTACCCAAGAGGCAGGAGCAGTGCCTTGAATGTTAGTGCAGAGGGACATCAAGAAGGGCCCTGTTCCCATTGGAATAAGTGTCCACAGTGTCCTCAGAGGCTTTTTTCAGGCAAAGGGAGTCATAAATCCTAAGAGGTGGTCCCTGGGAGAGACTGGGAAATGCTTGAGCTTTGGGATGGGGTGGGAGGGTGAGCAGAGTTTTGGGCAGCCCATCTTGGTGCTGGGCTGGAGGGATGCAGTCCTGCCAAGTGGGCTGAAAAAGGCAATCCTGCCTTCTGAGAGAGAGCTCCTTGGGCTACCTGAGGCTTCATTCAACCCACATAGAAAGGATATTAATGAATATTAATAAATATGGATATTAATTATCTCAATAACTGCTTGAGGCTCCTGAAAAGTACATGTTTGGGGCTCTGCAAGATGTGAGCTGACCGTAATGCTGCTTGCACTGAGCCCTGTGTGCTGCCAGCCTGGCATGTGTGCTGCTGTCCTTGCATTGTGACTGGATTGGACATGGTTGTCCATGGGGACAGAGGAGATGACACTTGGTGTGTGAAGATAAACGTGCCTTGTATGTCTGCACAAAAGCAGGGCTTGCACATTGTATTTTATAACTTTTTCCTGCTTCTCATCTGTAAACTTCACAGTCAGGGTAACAGATGGGGACAGCTTGGATGTTGCAGATAGTTTGATGTATATGGGCTCAAGCCAATATCTTAGTGAAGCTGAGGGTTGCCTTCCGGTCTCCAGATTGCAGTAAATGAATTAATGCAGGCTCTGGGGTCATCATAAATACTCACCCTGTCCAAGGAGTGATGGTGTCTGGTGTGTGGCTGGAATACTGCACCTTGTGAAGGCAGGATTTGCTCCAAAGCTATGCTGGGCTGTTTCATCCCTGATGCAACTCTTGTTCTTCCCAGGAGTTTTTCAGGCTGGTCTCTGTGGTGGAGCTGAGAAGGATGATTCTATGATTCTGGAGAAGTCTGCATGGCTGCCAGGAGACCAAAGCCAAGGTCTGGGCAAGGCTTCTCTCCAGAGAATAGTCCGAGCAGAAGAGTGGGTGGACAGTGAGGGCTGGTCATGGGGCTGGCTGGATCCTGCTTCTCACCTGGTGGGGTGAGGAGGCTAGGAAGAATCATAGAATTAGCTCGGTTGGAAGGGACCTCAGAGATCAAGTCCAACCCTTGACCCACCACTGAGGTTCCCAGCCCATGGCACTGAGTGCCACATCCAGTCTCTTTTTAAATATCTCCAGGGATAGAGAATCCACTACTTCCCTGGGCAGCCCTCTGGGCATGCCTGATCACCCTCTCAGTAAAGAAATTCTTTCTAATATCCAACCTAAACTTCCCCTGGAACAACTTAAGTCCATGTCCTCTTGTCTTGTAGATACTTGCCTGGGAAAAGAGACCAACCCCCCCCTGGCTCCAACCTCCTTTCAAGGAGTTGTAGAGAGTGATGAGGTCTCCCCTGAGCCTCCTCTTCTCCAGGCTGAACAGCCCCAGCTCCCTCAGCCTCTCCTCATAGGATCTGTGCTCGAGTCCCTTCACCAGCCTGGTTGCCCTCCTTTGGACCTGCTCCAGCACCTCAATCTCCTTCCTGAACTGTGGGAGACGGTGTCAAAGGCCTTGCTGAAGTCCAGGCAGACCACATCCACAGCCTTCCCCTCATCCACCAGATGGGTCACCCGATCATAAGAGGAGATCAGGTTGGTCACACAGCTTCTGTTTTGGTTGAAGGGTCCCTGGGGATTCAGTGCAGATCCTTCTCCCAGATTAGCCCATTTTGCCCTCCTGGGCACCCAGGAGCTGCTCCACACCATCACAGATGTGGGACATTTCCTCCTTTCTTGTACTGGCCAGTGTGCTGTAGTATCTTGGCATCAGCCCAAGGTATTAAAACCTGGGTAGGTGACATGATTTATTCTTTTTGTCCCTCTGTTAAAAGCTGTCTCTTGGGTGTTTTGAGAAGCAAAACTGAGATTGCACACAACTCAGCTGTGTGACTCTGAGCTGGTAAATCATGCAGAGAGACACGTCACCCTGGCTTGGGATGCTGTGGTCGGCCCTGGCTTGGCTGATGCTGCCCTTGCTGTCCCCGCTGGCTCTGGGGACAGGGTGCCATGTCAGTAGTGAAACCTGGCTGTAAAACTTAGGGTCTCTCTTTCCAGAAGCAGAAATGGGTTATTCAGCCTTCTGCCCTCCCTCTCCATCACATTTCCTTGGAAAAAGCTGCTTTAAATTTCTTCCCTGGTTTGTCCTGCTGAGGCAGAGCTCAGTGAGTTGCATCTGCCTGTCATGTCATGTTAGTGTTTGCTGTGAGCCACGCCATGACATCCCAAGCAGACTGGAGTACCATGGAAATAAAGTTGCTCAATGTGAAAATGGAAAAGTTGTCGCTTCCCAGAAAACAGGCTGGAGAACATCAGCTGCAAGTAGGAAGGAAGAAAAAAAAAAAAAAAGGCTTGTCTGAGTGGATGAAGGGATAGCTTTTAAAAGGCAGACCCAGCTTCCACCGATGTCAATGGAAAGCCTCACACAAACGTTAATGGCTCTGGAGTCGTGCCCTACAGCATTATATTTTTTGGGATGATGTCAAATCGTAGTATCTCAAACGAAGCTTTTGTGTTACTATTATAAGGTCTTTTTTGATTCAACTACTTAGGTTAGCTCTTTAGTGAAGTCACTTCACCTCTCCCTGCCCCTGAAAAATAGCTCTCACGAAACCTGCGAAACTTTATTGAGTGCTTTGAGATCTATAGGTGGAGTTGGACTATCAGGGATGTATTGTTATCACTCTCACAAGAGATTGATTTGAGGGAGGAAAAAAATTATATTTGTGATTCTTTCAGCAGATCTGCAGAGGATGGGAAAAAAATGAGTAATTTGTCCTCTATTAAAACACTGTGAAATACTCTGACTTGAGAAGAATTTCCCTTGTGCTTTTAGAAACCCCTTGAGTTCAAAGCATGCACCCCCTGATGCTCCAGCCTAAGCTGTATCTTGTAATCTCCACTGTACCCTTTGGGAAATTTCCCCACAGCTTTGTGTACACAAGAGAGACTCTTCTAAGGAAATTTTATTTTAAAAGACTTTTTTTTAAAAAAAAAAAAAAAAAAGAAAAAAAAGAAAAAAAAAGGGATTTAAATACTGAGCTACATTCTCTCTGTCAGCAGTTCTCTCCCTTCATGCATCATGGATCCTGCTCTTGAATGGAAATCCATCTCCTGTCTGTCATGTCTGCATCTCTGGTAACAAGGGCAAGTATCTGGATGAAACAAGTGAGGGGGTAGTGGGTCTGCTGCTTCCTCTGGGCTGGGGCTGCCTGGAGAGGTGTCCCCCAAGGCTCAGCTTTGGGGCCAGTCTTGTTTAATATCTTTATCAGTGATTTGGCTCAGGGGATTGAGTGCTCCCTCGATAAGTCTGGAATTAAAACCAAATTGTTGATCTGCTCATGGGTAGGAAGGCTCTGCAGAGAGATCTGGACAGGTTGGGGTCTATTGTGTGAGGTTCAACAAGGCCAAGTGTGGGGTTACAACAACCCCAAGACATGTTACTCCTGGGGAAGAGTGGTTGAAAATCTGCCTGGTGGGAAAGGGTCTGGGGGTGCTGGTTGACAGCAAGGTGAACGTCAGCCAGCAGTGTGCCCAGGTGGCCAAGAAGTCCAACAGCATCCTGGCCAGCACAGGAACTCAAAGCCTGACAAGGAGTTGCTGAGGAACTGTGGCTGTTTATCCAGGAGGAGGTTTATGAGGGATCTTAACACTCTCTGTAATTACCTGAAACCTGAGGTGGGTGTTGGTCTCTTCCTCCACACAAGTGGTGATAGGAGGAGAGGAAATTAACTCAATTTACACCAGGGGAGGTTTAGATTGGAGATTAGGAAAAATTTCTTTACAGAATGAATGGTCAGGCTTTGGGCTGGGCTGCACAGGGAAGTGATGGAGTTATCATTCCTGGAGGTGTTAAAAAAAAAATAATGTTTAGATGTGATACTTTAGGACATGGTTTAGTTGTCATGGTGGTGTTATGTTGATGGTTGGTCTTGATGACCTTAGAGGTCTTTTCCAACCTTACTGATTCTATGTTTCTAGGTGACTTTATGCAGAAGCAAAGCAGAAGAGCCCTGCCAGCACTGCCAGGACACCATCACAGGCATCACAGATGCTTTTGGCACCTGCAAAGAGTGTGTGTCTGCAAGTCTGCAAGTTACAGCTGTTCAAGGCAGCATCTTGAAGCAGGCTGATAGTGGGTTTTTTTGTTGTTTGTGGTGGTTTGTATATGGGATCCTTATGGAGTGGACACTGAAACTTGTTCAGGTGCTTCCCTAAACTGCCATCATAATTTTATCATGTCAAGGGCAACAGGCAGCAGAATATTACGGATTCTTCTTGTGTTGCTCTGATAAATACTGTCTACAGGGTATGTTGCAATAAATGATACAAGACCCAAACACAGCACTTTCAGAGACAGTACAAAACCTGATAATCTCATTATTTGCTACTCCTACACCATATAAGAGCAACCTCTGATCTGCCTTAGGTGTTGCTACAATAGAAATAATTAATAAAAATCAATCTGCCACCTATAATGTCTTTAAAAAGCAATAGGGAGGATGCACAAGCTACTCTGAACAGCTCTGCCTCCCAGGACTGGGCCTGGGGTAATATCTTCTGCAATTTCTCACCTGAAAAAGGAAAAAAATGTTTTGCATTCATGTTCATTTTGAATGCTGTGAATATTTGATAGTAGGAAATATGGAAATATGGAAGGAAACGGTGAATTTTTAAGGACTTGTTTGTAAAACATGAATTTTGAGCTTTTAGGAAGAACTGCTTGGTTCTTCCTAAAAGCTTCCAAGTGGCTGCTCATTTCAAGGGTTCCAGGTAGGTGAGAAAGGCTGAGCACTGGTTATCTCCTCAGCAAAGCAGGCAGGGTGGGTGAGGGAGGACTTCCAGTGAAAGCTTTGTGGGAAGTGTTTCTCAAGGTGCCCTCACACAGGCTTCAGCTCAGCCAAAGGAGGGCAATGGCAGGATAGTGCTGGGGGATGCAGAGCTGCACGGTGCTTGCCCCTGTGACACAAGGAGTCCCTGGAGATCATCAAGGCCACAATTTCAGCCAGCCTAACCCGAGCAGGAGTGTCTCTCTGCCACAGCTTTTCCCTCATGATGGCTCTGGGGTTATTCCCCATAAGAGAAGTCGGCTGTGCTTTGACCTCCCTCCCATTACCAGTCCTCCAGCTGGGGGGAAAAGGGTCTGAACAGGGAGCAGGAGGCTCTGGCTGTGTCTCCACCATACCCCCAGGGTTTGGCATTACTAAGCATCATTTAAAAGCTGTAGCAGCAGCAGGAGCTCTGTATTCATAATGAAAAATTCTTTAGCAAGAAAAAGCAGTCTGAGGAGATAGAAGGGAGCCTGCCCAGTTGGGAGTCATTTGCAGATGGTTCTGGTTCATTTGTTGACTGCTTTTTCTCTGTCTTCATCAGCCACCACTTCCCCTGGTTTAGCAGAACTCACACATTCTTTGTTTTAAGCACCTGAGAAGTCCCATTGACTTCAATGGGGCGTCTAATGTGCTTGATTAAAGGTAAGTACTTGCTTCAGTGCTTTGCTAAAGCTGAGGTCTGGGAATAAAAATAAATGGAAGGATCTTGACTGCAGAGAAGGAACCTTCTGAGGAAATGTTTGCTCTGGAAGCAGAAGAAACTGGTCCTAGGACAAATTTCCTAGCAACATTCTGGTGTCTCTAGTGATCTTTATTTGGGAAGTTATCCACACTGAACATGTAGCTCCAAACTGAGCTTGGACTGCTTACTCTGATGGTTGTAGGATGAGGAAATTTATTGCACTGCTGTGGCCTGTCATGTAAATGTAAGAAAACTATGAAAGTGAGTAATTCTCCTCTTGGGGGGAGGTGAAGAAGTCACTATTCACCCTTTTAATCTTGTATTAGGATAATTTAAAGCTGCGAAATATGAGTGCTGGAGAAAAACTAGATTGCTTTCCTAGCTTTCTCCCTGACCTTGGTCAAGCCCCATCATATAGCTCCCTGCATGCCTCAGTTTGCCTGTCTTCAAGGAATGAAGGTATAGGTCTTACTAGTAAGGGGCTTCAAAGCCTGCAAAGAGCAAGTCTTTATCTCTAGTGGTAAGAGTGCATGGGCCAAACTTTTTTGCTGATGCAAAATGTCCCAGCAGCAGTACCCTGGGCTCCTGCAGCTGCTCTCTGGTCATTGGGGTCACAGCTGGACACTCTGGGCTTATACACCCAACAAATGCTGAGCTTAATGGACTGACAGACTGATGGAGTTTGGTGATCTTCTATCTCCAATAGTTATGCCTGCTAATTATTAGAATTAATAACACAATCGGCAGTGTTTTAGAGGAAAACAGAAAAGAAGTTTCCTGTCCCATAGGGTCCATAATATAAAGGCAATGGTGAGAGAATCTGAGCAGCCCCAGTATATCTTAGGGGAGGAAGAGAGAGGTGAGGAAGCCCATCTTGGCTTTTGGAGTACAAAGAACACAGCAGGATGACTCTGCTTGCCACCAGCCTGGGGTGGCAGAGGTAAAACCAACACTCCCTGAGCCCTTTGTTTGAGGCTGCCTTTGTAATAATCCTGTCCCAGTCTTGGAAGGCCAGGATGGTCCAGGTGGGAACCAGCTTGGCTATAAACGTTCTGCCCTGTAGCAAAAGTGATCCCCTCTGAGAACCTTAAGTGCTGGCAAAGACAGAACTGCTGGGCTACTAGCCTCAGGGGACTAATGGGCTGGCTAATAAGGACATGGATTTTGACATCGTAGAGCAAATAAGAATTGGCAGGCATTAACCTCAGACATGTCTGCTACCTAGAGAAATCCAAGCCCCCCTCTCACTCTTCGTTCTGTTTAGCATATTAATGTTTAATTCCATTAGCATCAGCAGTGGTGGCTGCCGTTCAGCCCGGAGCTGCCTGGGTGAGCCTCGGGAGGTGCCACTCTGGGAAGCAGGACCTGGGAACTGGCTGGGAGCCAGGACCCATCCCTGCCCCAGTGCTTCAGCACTTGGGAACACAGCCACGGCTCCCAGCATCTGCCTCTGGTTTGCATCCCCTGCTAATTCAGCATCAACCACTCTGCCCACTCCACAGGCTGTCTCGTTCCTGACACACGGCTTTTGTGCTTCCTTTCTGTTCACTGAGGGGACTGCCTGTCTTTTTTTCTTTCTCTCTTGCACCTTTCACGTTTAGGGTGCAATTCCTTCATGCCTTCCAGGAGAAGCGAGGCCGCGGGAGCTTCTAGGATGGAAATAGTCCAGGGCAGTAGCTCCTCACAAAGAAATGAACCATGTGGATTCATCTTCTCCAGCCTCCCTGCTCTCCTCTCCTTGCTAAGTGGCAGTGGCAGCAGCAGCATGGTGTTCAGTGGTGCATTTCACTGTGTTCGATCCGGCAGCCCTGCACCTCTGGAGAGAGGATTGATCGTGGGAGGACAGGGAAGGCACAAACCCAGTGCCTGGTTTGTGATTCCTGACAAAGCTTAGAAATCTAATCAGTGCGATGGCGTTCTGTTTTTCTCTCCTTTCTCCCCTTAATATTTCCCTTTAAACGAGATATTAAAAATAGGAATATTAATTTGGCAGATGGTGCAATTGGGCTTTTGGCAGGAGCCTGCACACTGTGCTGTGGAGTCGCAGACCTCTGTCTCTGTGCTGGGGCACTGAGGGATGCTCTGGCTCCTCTCCAGGCACTGCCTTCCTCCAGCTCCTGCTCCCTCCTCTGCCATCAGCACCGGGACAACTCTCTCTGGGGCCCATGGGGCTCCGGAGGGGCTTCCTCCAGCTGCAGCCAAATAGCTTTGATTTCTGTAGGTTCTAAGCCGAAGGGTGCAGAGCTCATTTATGCTTTAGTTGCAGCCAGGTTTGATGAGGGTGGGAACTGCAGATGTGTAGCCTGTTACTTTTTAGAAGGGAGCAGCTGGGTCTCAGTCCTGAGTTTGTGTGGGGCTGCTGGGTCACTGAGCTTTCTGCAGCACAGGGGCTGAGAAGGATGGGGCTTCTCTCAGACGTGGCAGGGAGGTAGGTAAAGTATTTCCATCTGGGATGATTTTATAAACTTCTCTGGTGACTGTATGACTTTTTCTTTTTTCTCTTTTTTTTTTTCCTCCCGCTCAAGAGGGGGTTCTGGTCTTTTATTGCTTTTCATTGCCTAAATTTTCAGAAACACTAGAAAGGCAAATTTCTCCTAAATTTTCTCTGCTGGAGCTTTGGCCCAATGCTGCAATTTCACCGAGGGCAAAATGAGCCCTAATTAATCCCTGCATCTATGTTGCATCTCTTCTGCCCATCTGTAGCATCCTGTTATTTAGCATATCTCTCCCCACAGTTTGAGACCAACCCCAGTTTTTTTGGGACTTGAACTCGTGTGGCCTCAGCAGGGTCCGGGGAATGGTAGGGAACAAAAGGGAAGTCAGGTTTTGCACTTGCAGTTCATTTTTCACACGCATACAAAGAATTTTGTTCTCCAAATCTTTTGGCATTTTTGCTAGTCTTTGAACTCCTTCCAGCTTGTTTGTCTTTGTTACAAAGTGATGCCCAGATCTGGGCGTGCTGCTTCAAACAGCAGCCTGACAAGTGCTGGGAAGAGCAGAATAATTACCTTGCTGGGTTGCAGCAGCCTGATGTTATTGACTTCTGTTCAATCAATCATCCCCCCAGACCTCTGTTGTATAGCTGCTTGGCCAGATATCTCCATACAGCCTCTGTCCTTTTGTTTATTCCTTCCTATGTGTTAATCTTTCACATTTGTCCTGCTGAATCTCTTTGTATTGATTGCAGACCACTTCTTTAATTTATCAAGCTCGTATTGTATTTTATTTCTGTCCTGCAAATTATTTGCTACCCTCCCATCCTAGTAAAATGTTCAGATTTGATTAGCATAGCCCTGGTCCACTTTCCAAGTTGTTAATAAAACTATTGAATTGTATTGGCCTCTTAGGGCACTCAGTGGGACCCCACTTAACATTTCTGCCCACTGGACTCTGAACTGTTGGGGTATGCACACATGTATTTTTAATCAGCAGCACATCTTTGTTCTTGTGGTTCATTTTATTTACACTAGGTAAAGGGCAATATGATGGTCTGGTAATAAAAAGGATGCTCTGGGTAGCTCCAGCCACCCACCAGAGGATCTTTCTGGTGACAGACGTAGCATCTGACACGACGGCCTCTGAGCCTTTGCGTGTTGATGAGCTGCTGATACTGATGGTAGGATGTGTGTAAAGCCTGAAGTTAAAATATCATATTGCATCGTCAAAAAAACCCCCAAACCACTGAAACCTTGATCCTGTAGGAAGACTCCATCTTCTCCCCCAAGAGCCAGGGGCTTGGATTTGTAAAATCACGGCTGTGTTCAGCAGCTCTGAGGTCTGGCTCTTGTAAGGAACAACAGCAAGCACCTTGCTCAGTCTCGTGGACACTAATTAATCATGAGTGTAGAAGCATGCAGTTCGCAGGGGCTGTGCAAAGCCCATACCAGGTGATGAGGATGGTCCCTAGAGAGAGGGGATAACCTGGAGGGTCAAGGCACTGGGGTGGGTGGTGGCATCTTGCACCTACTCCAGCTGCTCCAGCCCCTGGGTGGTCTCATCTTGCAACCAGACACTCAGCCCCTCAAAAGAGCTTGTCTCCATCAGGTTTTTCTCACTCTGTTGAGGGTAGAAGTTGTCTTTAGGAAAAAAAGAGAGGTGAGAGAGAAAAAAACCTCACTAATTGAGTTACGTGCTTCTGACTGCCAGAACCAGTTTGCGTTTCCCACGCTTGCTTGAGGTGATTGCTGTTTGCCAGCCCCGGGTGCTGCTCCACTTGCCATGGTGAGACAAGTCTCCAAGGGCAGTGTTTTCTGGGAGCACCTCCTCAGTTTTGGTCCTGAATGACACTGCAGATCCCTGGCTGGCCAAATGTCAGCCTGTTCCTTGGCCGCTAATGGAAAATGTGTTCCCAGCACATGAGAGAATCAAGCCATAATTAAAATAAATCCCACTGATTTGAGGCCAATTTAGAAAAGTTGGGGCTAAATTGCTCTGGCACGCTTTGCCCTGAATGGTGCTTGCCTGACTTGCAATATCATCTTATTAATTTTTTTTTTTTTTTTGGGTGAGTACTTCCCTGAATGCTTCATTAAATACCGTTTCATTTTATGCAGCATTAAAAGTAAAGAGAAGCTGGTCTGTGATTATCCTTTGCCTTCCTGAGGAATGGGATGTTTGTCCCTTTGCCTCATCCTCCCTGAGGTCGTGGGGCCAGGCTGTGGGGTCACATTGGTCCCTCTGGCCCTGAGGACAAGCCTGGCTGTGCCCCTTTGCTGCAGGGTATCCGTGTGCCTGTGCTCCTTCCTTTGCTGATGACAGCTCCCTTCCCTGCTAACTGTTATTGAATTACACAGCCTCTTAATTGCCTCCTTTTCCTTGAAGACTAAATCAAAGCAACTCTTTAGTTTATTAGTCTCCTTGCTGTCTGTCAGAACTGACTTTTTTTGACTGAGCCTGTGTCAGGTGATTCCTCTGCTCTCAGACTGAAGGGATTCACCCTCCCGTGATGTCTTATGCCTCAAAGTTGCATTTTGAGGACCTTGTTCCCCCCCCCCATCCTTGATGAGATTCACTCCCAGTTGTGGGAGTGGGAGGTGTGGGATCAAACAAGGTGATGGCAAGGAGTGGCCTGGCCTGGATCCCAGGAGGACAACTGACCTTCCAGAAGTTCTCAGTCTGGAGCTGAAAACCTGCCTTAGAGTGACATGGACCAAGTTTTTGATCTGCTGGGCAGTAGCACTTCTTTACACCATGTACCTCTCCAAGCAGAGCTTCTCCTGGCTAGTGCCATCACCTATGTCTCCCCACCTGCCCTTTACACCACCTGCACACCTGTCTGAACCACTCTGTCTCTCTGGGTGTTGCACATAACCTCTTGTCCTCCTCTGTCAGTGTTACCAGACAGGTGCTGGTGGGCATTCAGGCAGGAACTTTCTTCCCTCTCTGTGTCCATGGCTCTGCTCAGCTTGGTCCTTCAGCTTTTCCCCAAGCTGAGCATCCAGTGGGGCACCCAGCATGGCTGGGGACTCTGGGGGAGATGGCCATGTCCCCTGGCAGCCTGCCTGTGCTGGGCAGCTCTTTTGAGGCAGTCAGACTGCAGGAACCAACAGCTTCTGCCAAGAAAATAACAAAAGACCTTAAAGCCAAGGGGGTCGACATTCACTTAGTGAGCGATAAATATTACTCAAGAGCCAAATGCTGTTATTTTGACATCGTGTAAGAGCTGCCTCTCCAAAGAGTCTGAACTTCTTTTTTTTTTCTGGACTGCCTACAGAATACTGTGGTGACCTCACTGCTTTTGACTGAAGCTGCAGAGTTGCACTGGCTCCAGCTACATCAGACCTCAGCTCCAGGATCTGTCCTGAGAAAGACAGACCAGAGGCATGAAGGTAAGAAACCCAGAGGTCCTGGTGACTGATCTTTGGGGGCCCCTGGAGGAAGGTCCCCATCATTGCCAGCCCCTGCCACCCCCTTTTTCCTCACCACGGGTAGTTTGCACCATCTGTGCACTTACCAGCTTTGGAGCTCCAGGACCCTCCTTAGCAAATGTCCTCTACAGCAAAATCGGTGACAATTATACGGGTGTGGCCTTAACTCCTGCCTCCATGACAATAGGGCATCCAACTGTGGTGCAAAACCCAAATCCATAGTCTTCCCTTTTGCCAACCTTTTTTGGGCAGCCTGATACAAAATGAGTCATTGCTGCTTGAGTCTTCCCACAAAAAAAATCTGCAGGACAAATCTGGTGTGAGCATGCAACTGCATTTGAGGAAGAGTGGCAGAATCCAGCCCGCAGAGGCTGACATATGGTGCAGCAATATATACATTTCCTTGCATGTGGATCCAAACATTATTCCTACAAGGTGCAGAGTTGCATTGATTGTATTACTGGATTATCAAATGATTAAAGCCATTAAAAATCCACTCTTGAGCAATCAACGTAACAATGTTTAGTTGCCTTGCAGTAACAATTAAAAAATGAAGCAATTTGCAATAATTAGGTAGTATCTGGAAAAAGTAGTCCTCATTAAGAGAAGTTAAAAAGACTTTTTTCTCAGGGTTGAGATGAACCTAGCAGGCCAATTTTGCTCCTCCTTGCCCTTGCTCCTTTCTCCTCCCTCCCCCTCATCTATGGAAAACAATCTGTTCTTTTTTAGCCTTTTATTCTGGAAAAGATCAAAGGGGATCTAATGCCTCCCTCCTTGCTCAGGGGGTGATGGGAACCATAGGGCCACGGTGCCGGGTTGGGATCTCCTTTCCATGGAGAACCTGTCCTGAGTTAGTGCTGAGTTGTCTGGCTGTTTTGCTGCCTGGTAAGATTTTGAACATCAAAGTCTCAGCAGTTCCTCTACCAGAGGAGGTTCTTGGCAGTGAGCACTTTCTCAAGCATATTCCTGACTCTTCCCCCTCTGCCCACCACAGAGGACTGTGCATTGCTTCCAGGTTTGCATTGCCTTGGCAGCAAAATACCAGGCAGACCAGGCTTGGGCAGCCACTGGGAAGTGGAACAGATGATGTTGTGTTCTCCTCATGACACTGAAGTGGTCTCTTGAGGAGGTGTTGGAGCTGCCATGACCTGCAGCCCCACCCCAGAACATCATCCCACTGCGTGTGGCTGGGCTGCCCTGAGAACATGGGTAGAAAGTGCATCCTCCAGGCTGAGGAACAGGAAAACAAATAAGACACTGATTTCTTTTATATTTATTGAGCTGAACTCATACATTTTGAGGTTATTAGTCAGGATTTTGTCATACTTGATCCTGGCTATAGTACTGTCCTCCTCCTGCAGCGGTCACTGCTGGTGACCACTGGTACTTGCTTTAAATGAAACCTCATCTGTGTGCATACAGTTCTAATGGGTTTTGCTATGTGCTGATGACTCAGAAGACTCCATTTCCTCATGTAGCAAAAAAGTAGACTGTCCCTCTTCTGAGCTTGGCCTCCAGGCACATACTTTTCTTGCTGTTCCTTTGTGGTTAGTGTCCTCAGCCACAGGGAAGCAGAGAAGAAAGGTTGTGGGACCTGGGTTGTAGCACAGGCTCTGTAAGAAATCTGGGTGTACAAGTCTTGGTCTCTGTGTGCAAGGTTCAAAACTCATCCAGTGCTGTTGTGCTGAACTCAGTAACCACTGTGGAAGTGTACTGAGGACCTTCCAGTAACAAGCTTGTCAGATCCACAGCTCATGCAGTGATGGGTATGTTACTTTACTCAAAAATAATCTCCTTGGTGACAGTCCAATCATCCTGTCTGGATGAATCTGCTCCAGAATGGCAAACAGATTTTCCACCTGAAGGTATGACTGGAGATGTTCAGGTCAATAAGTAATTACAGAAATTGGGATCTGGCTAGTACCCTGGGATTCCCTCTTCTGTGCTGGCAGAATGAGCTGTGGCCAGGATCTAGTCTGGCCAGCAGCACAGAGAGCTTTGATTTTTCTGCACCGCCCAAATGGCAGCCTGTCTGTGGCCTCCAAACCTCACTGGGACACATGTGTCCCTGGAAAAATGCCATCTATCTCCACATGGAGTTTATAGCTAGACTGATGCTGCCCAGGAGCTCACAGCTGAAGTGGGAAGGGTGCAAGCTCAGCAAACCAGCTTGGAAAGAGTGCACACCAAGAGGGTTTTCACCTCCTTGAAACAGAAAGATGCACCAGGTGAAGTTGCCTCCAACACCGTTGTGTCTATGTCACATGCAGAGATGAGAGGAGAACCTGAGCTGCATGATCCCCAGCACCATGTAAAGCTTTTAAAGAGAGAGCATGTTGAGGGGGAAGGGCCTGGATTGCCACTGGTGATGCAGCACCAGTATGTCCTCCTCTGCTGTGTCCATATGGACTACCATCTGGTGGCAGGATGCAGACTGTGCCTTCGCGCTTCCCTGGAACACGCAGCTGCTGGGATGCGTCTTGCCATTTGAGGCACAAAAATTAGAAATTATATCAGATACTGTAAAGTTGTCATGAACGATACGAACTGATAGGAGCCGATGTTCTTTAGCAAACTACTGCTGTCACAAATAGAAAATGAGAATGGATTGAGCTACATTAGGATTGTGAGAGTAAATCATCTGCAGTTTCTGGGATATTTAGAAATACGAGGATACCCTGAAGGCATCCTTTGCTGGTGGGAAAACTGGAGTGAAAAAGGCATTTAAGCAGTGGATAGACAGGAAAGATGGGGTCACTGGGATTATTTATGTAGCCCTCAGAACCAAAGCAGCATTTGAAATAAATGATCCTGAATGCCTCAGACAATAGGACTCGGGTTCTTTGAGCCCAGGCAGCTCTCTATGTACATATTGCCCGTAGCTTTTTTTTTTTGACCTTGGTATCATGGCTGGAAGAGAGTTGATACCAAATGGAGATTATTCCACATTCACCATTGGACATGATAGATGTAGATCAGACAGGTTTGCTCTGGAGTTCAATGAAAGATGAACATGCATTACAAAGCAGGTGTAGCTGTGAGGACCCAGCTCCATACATCACTGTCACCAATTGAAGTTGTTGGGCACTGCTTGGATACATCATCCATTTGCTGCCCAGAGCTCATGCAAACCAGGGACCCCCCACAGGAATCCAAGCTTGGGGGTCTCTGTTGGGTTAGCTGTGGTCAGTGTGGTTAAACCAAACCTTGGGGCAAAAGCTGGAAGCAGGCTTGGCAGTCTGGCCAGAGCTGGAGCCCTGGGGGGCTGAGCATGGATGCTGGTGGGGTCTGTGGTGCCCTGGGGGGCTTGCACACAGTGGGGATCAGAGTGGGGCAGGCAGTGAGGGTGGCAGGGGCAGAGCCACTGTGGCTTCTGCCTCCAGCAGGTTTGTTGGAGCCCTGACTCCAACAAGGAGGAGTGTAGAAAGGATATAACAAGTGTAAGAAGGGATGTAACAAAAGCAGAGTGACTGAAGGATGTTTTAGTGCTTCTCTTGACTGTTATCAGTATTATTTAATGAATTCTTCTTGTATATATAGATCAAAATTTTTTTTTCCAGTGCTGTCCTTCTTAAATACTCTCCATGTTTTCGTCAAAAATGCCAAATTTCTCCATTGCCTCCAGAGAAGTGTCTGCTATTAGTCCTGCCTCTTAGGGAAGCCTAAGGGATTCCAGCCCTTTCCAGTGCTCCTTGCCTGAGGTATCCAGGCAAACAACGAGATCCCTGGGTCTGTTGGGTGTTGGCACAACTCATCTCACAAGGTGGTAGGTTCAAACCCAGGTGCAAGGCTGCTGGTTAGTGTGTGGCAGTAGCTTGTGCCCCTCGGTGCTGGACCCAAAGCCTGAGGGTGGCAGTGGGAGGACTTGCATTGAGGGTTCTTTGACTTGGGCTCAGCAGAGGTAACTTGGGACAAATGTTGCAAATGCCAGTGATGAAATAGCTTTAGTCTTGGTCTGTATTTATGCTGCAGGTTTGGTATTCAGACTGCTTCCCAGAGTAATGGACTGCAGAGATAATTTATTCCTGAATCCAGTGGTGTGTGTGCATCTTTCTGCCTTTTATTCACAAATAAAAGTTATGTGGAATGCTGTCTTGCAAGAACAGAAATATATTTAGTGATTCAGATGGTGTTATAAAGCATGAAAATGAAGCTCATGTTGTCAGTCAGTGGTATGCTAAGGCGTATTTATACTTTTGGTCATAATTTCCTTGCTTTAAACTACCTGGTTCTGGGTCTGAAGTTGCACGGGAAAAGCAATAGCATTTACTGAAGAATTGTAACAGAGATGCTTTAAAGAAAAAGGCTATCTCTGTGTATATATATATGTGTATGTATGTGTAATGTATACTTTGTAATATCTATTTATCTGTCTATAGTAGGTTTTAAACCAAATATACTGTCAGTACAGGACAGAGCCTTGTACTTGGCTGAATGTGTTGGGAAATTTTGAAGTCTGAGCATGTCATACAAGTCCTGCATTGACAACACTCATTAAAAATGCTGAGGGTTCTGTTCTGACAGGGCTGGACACCCTGCTGTACTGGGCAAAGTACAGCTGCCTCCAACAGGTTATGGTGTTACTGCAAATTAATGGAAATGGGTTAATCCCATTTTGGAAGTGGGGATGAATTATAAATGTGGTACCATCCGGGAAATCTGCAGCAGAGTACGAAATGCAGTCTCTGTCACCAAACCCTCTCCAAGTGCTACAGATAAGAGCCTGTCCCACCTCTTGTCTACATCAAATATTTTCAAGGATTTTAAGTCCTGATCTGTTTGGCATGGTTTTATGGTACTTTTATGCCAATCTTGAAAGCAGTAATTACATAATTGCTTGCAAAATCATCTATAGGGAAAGGTTATACAGTTCCTCACTGATTGCTGCTGCAGTTACGTTCTGGAATGCTTTTCAGGATTCTGCCTCAGACCCTGGCAACACCCAGGTAGACATGAGGTGCTTCACACAGTTCCTCTACCACTATCATGAGAACCACCATATTTCTGGCTTCATCCCTGTGTGGGTTCCCAAGGACAGCAAGCAGGAGAAGAAAGCTAAGCCCAGGGCTTCACAGCAGAGGGTGTTGACCTTTGGGGAGGTGCTGCCCTCCCTAAACCCCATGTGCTGCTTGACCACAGCAACAAAGTGTTTTGGGTGCAGGAGGCAGACAGAACACGTCCATGCTCTGATTTATGCCAAACCCATTCGTCCTTTTCCCTGGGGGAGGAAAATCCCTGCCCTCTCCCGCAAAGGAGAAACCTGAGCAACCCATCCTGCAGCCCAGGTGAGCTTCCCTGGCTGGTGGCTCCTCATCAATCCTCATTAGGGCTGGTGTTGTCACCATGATGGGTGGCCAGGGCTCGGCAAGAGATAAGTTAGATCCTGCCTACTTGGTCATATTCACACTTGGACTAATTTCTGATGGCGATGGCAGCAGCTCAGCTCAGCTCAGTACGTGGGGAATTAATTAGCTGTGTGCTTCTCCAAGGGAGTTTCTCTGCTGCTGCCCCGGGCACTGCAGTGACAATGTGCCTTCTCGAAGCATCAGGGTCAGCCCTGCCTTTCTGCTGCCGTCTGCTGGGACAGAGTTTTCTCTCCATTCCTGCCTTTCCCTCTGCTCTGGAGAGGAGGGACCCTCCTGGGCCATCCCCCCAGAGGCTCCTGTGAGCTTGCTGCTCACCCCTTGTGCTGCTCAGCAGCCTGGACCTGCCCCAGAGCTCCCTGCAGCCACAGCAGGAGATTTTTTTTAATTATTATTTTTTTTTCCCCCCGTCCTTGATTTTGTATTTCCACCTTGGGCTGCTGTGCAAATAAGCTGGGAGATGGGCTGCATGGTGGAGTTGGACCAGAAGCTGGCCAGGGGCCCTTTGCATATGCAGTTGTTTGATGTCTGCTCCCCTGTCCTGAGCTATATATAGCTGAGAACTTTCTGCAAATTTAAAATCCGTTTAATGAAAACTTACTGAAACTTTTCTGTAAATGCTCCCTTGTCCCTGCAGTTCATGTGGAAAGGTCAGACTGTTCTCATCAATGCATTGATTATGCATTTCTCCTTCTATTGATCCTGGTTAAAGACTATCATGATAGATGCCCTGGATACTAATCCCTAAGTGCATGTTTTGAGGCTGCAGGAAAAGAGGAAGGATCTCCTAAATTCTTTTTTTTTTAAGGTTTGCTGGCTTTCTACATGCCAACCAGTGATTTACCCTCACAGAACAGCCCTGAAAACTCAGGGAAATTATAATGCCTCTGATTTCCAAATTTTTGATGTTAGGTATTTAAGGGAACAGCAAAGCTTCGGGGACTGCTTGCAGCTTGAAAGAAGGAAACGTTTCTTCCCATTCCAGCTTTGTAAGAGAGTATCTCCTTTGTACCAAAATACAGAAGGAAGAATATAATCCCGGTTGAGACCCATCCACATGAAATATAGCAGAAATCTTTATGGTTCAGCTTCAGCAGCCCCTTACAGCCAGGAGGAGCTGTATTTCTTGTTACCAGTGCAAGGCAGTGGCTCATTATTAAATCTTCTTCCCTTTTTCTATGGGCCAAAAGATCCGTGGTGGCAGGTGAGTTTGGCTCAGTTATGTCCTGTGGTGTTGTCAAGGCTCTGCTTTCACTTTCTTAGTCCAGCTCTGTCAGCTTCATTGTGAATTCCTTTCAAGCTGCAGGATGTAAGGCAGTAATTAGCAGCATTCCCTTCGCAAGTGATGGAAAAGAGGCACCAGGGAGTTGAACTAATGTCCCCTCCATAGGGGCTTCTTGCAAAGCAGTGGACAGCAGCAGAGGAGATGGAACAAGCCTCAACCAAGGTCTGCAGCTGAACACCCTCTGAAGGTTCAGCATGGCAGGGAGAAGGAAACCCCTGGGCTGGGAGGCTAGGGTAAGCTGGGTGATGGTGTCAGGGTTGTGATGGAGAAGGTCACCTTCACTGTACAAAGCAGATAATTTAGCAAGAACCTGTGGCTGATTGCATTTAAGCACAAGGATAGTTCCCAGAGCCTCACTTGGCAGATTTCTGCCATGTCCTATAAAGCAGGGGCTGGATCCAGCCCTGTGTGCCAGTTCAGCACACAGAGCTCTCAGGATGAGGAGGAGGAGGAGCAGATTTGCCAAAGCTGCAACACACAGCAGTTCAGAAGATGTGGACAGCAAGCATGGTATGGACTGTCTGCCAGCACTGTATGGAGATGAAAGGGAGCAGATGCCAACCACCTGCAGACCCACCCAAACTACCCTAAGGCTGTTTGGCTCTAATTAGTAAATTGGGAAGAAGATGGTAATTGGAGATTTCTTTCCTGTTGCCAATAGAAGAATTTAATGTGCAAAGACCTTGTCCCCTCCAAGACATCGGAGACCTTGTAGGCTGCAAGCAAATTAGCACAACAAGCTCCAAGAAGACACTGTCAATACCTGCCTGAGCCAGGGAGGTGCCAGCTCCAGTCCCAGCCCAGCCCAGCCTCTCTGCAGGCTTTTCAAAACTATGTTTCAAGACACAACAGTTCTGCAAAGGCAACACTGATCTGCAATTTAAATGTGATTTAGTAACTTAAGCGTTTTTAAAATGCTTCTGGATCAATGAAAATGATTGAAGGCAAAATCCAGATGGCCACGTAGCTGTATGGCATAATACCAGCCAAAGGTGGTCTTTTTCTGAGCAAGGGTGTCTTTTAACACAGACTTAGACTTCAAAGAATTTTGAATGCTGCAATATACTCATCCTCGCAAAAGTCTTTAATACAAGCCTTTTTTTCTGTCCCCCTTAGTAATCATCAGTGCTGTCACTGGGATTGTGATCTAATCCTTTATGGATGTTTTTCTGCTTCACGCTTCCTAACGTTCTGGGAGTGAGTCATGGGCATTGGTGAGCCCAGGCACCAGAAGAAAATCAGATTGAAAAATGCATGGAGATTGCCTGAGAATACTCTCAGGGTCTCCCAGCATCTTCAGCGTAAAAGATCATCATAGCAGCTCTGGCTGGATAAGCCAGAAGATATTAGATGTGGTGGGTATTTAGGATTTGTTTTCAGAACAAAATCCTGCTAATGCTTTGCTCTCCATTTGTGGATGTCCAGGTCAATGCAAACATCACTGGAGCAGGCTGACCAAATCCTGCTGGGACATTGGGTGAAAGTTGTTGCCTCCAATGAGGCACAGAGACTTCCAGAGTCAAGGATGGAGGGGCCAGGATCTCTTGCTGTAACTCACAGGTCCTTGCACTGCTGATGCTGTGAGTGGGTGGGGTTTGCTCAGGGTGCTGGACTTGACGGTGGGCCTATCCTGGAAGTGCTGTCTTCTAAAGGATTATCCACCTGGTCCTGGGGAATATTGTCTGATCCTTTGGAATTCAGTGACCTCAGCCAGCAGGTGGTGATTTGGGTGCAGTTTTGTTTTAACTCAACTGTGCAGTTGGGGAAAAAGTGCTTTCTTCAGATTCTTTTGAACCTGTTGCTAATAATTTCCAGAGTGGAGTTTCCTACTTCTTGTATTGTGGAAAACACTAATTAATTGTCCCTTTTATTTTTCCTACATGACATTCCTGATTTTATATCTGCCTTGTGCATTTCTTTCCCAGGGCTAGGAAAACCCAGCCCAAGTAATTGGGAATCCCAGCTTCTTGGATGAGAGCCCTTTCTCAGCTATGGTCACATCTGTGCTCTTTCTGTACCATTTCTACTTGAACATGTATAGAAGCTGCGGACCAAATCATTGCATTTCCCACTTCACAGAATCATTTCAGTTTGAAGAGACCTTTAAATTCATCAAGTCCAGCCATTAACCCAGCACTGCAAGTCCACCATGAAACCATGTCCCTCAGCACCATGTCTGTGAATTTCAAATATACACTGGGCAGCACTGGGCAGCACTGGGCAGTTAACCCACTCCATTGCAAGTAGTGATTGTTTATTCTTTTTTTTTTCTTTTTCTTTTTTCTTCTTTTTAAAAATTTTGTATCTATTGAAGAACTGCTATTTTAAGAGAAGTTCTTCCCTTTTGCACCACGAATCCTTGGTTTCTTCAAAGCCTCTTGGTGAGAAGCATTGCCAACAGTGTTTTGAGGACTCCCAGATGCTACCTCAGCTGGATGCCCTTTTTTCCCACATCAGTGCCCCTGAGTGTGTCAGAATGTGTCTCCTGGGAGGTGACTTCTTGAGAGCAGTCTATTACAGAAACCAGCCAGACAGGGTGCTTACAGGTGGCATCAGTGCCTGTGTCTTAAAAACCTCTGCCTCACATCCTCGATTTCTTAGTATAAAGCCAAGTGTGAGGCATTCAGCTATTCCAGTGGTGAAGACTATACGTGCACACAGGTATACCTAAAGATTATTTCCACCTTTCGATTGGATAAAAATTCCACATGAGCCATTTGGGACTACCTAATCTATAGATATTATTGAGTTAGAATCCTCTCCTCTGAAAAATCCCTGTTGTGGGGTTTTGATTGCGTCTCAGATACTGCTAGAGGAATTGTATTTTAATGTAGTTTATTTTTCTCTCATGGCTCTCAGTAGGCACACACCCACAGAGGCTATTCTAGATGATAGTGTCATTACATTTGAACCCTTAGTAAAAGGGTGTTTTTCAGCAATTGAATTCATATGTTTAATTTTGATTTTTTTTGTTTCGTTTCTGTATACAAATTACAGTCTGCTGGTACAAGTACAGCTTTCTGGTAAGCCTGGAGGTATAAAGCAAATGTTGAAATGAAAATTAGAGCTGTAAAAAGCTTTTTTTTTAATGAGCTCTGTCAGGCATTCGTTTGCTGCAACCTGAGAGCTCAGTCCAGAGCTGTAGCAAGCTCACAATTGCAGTGGTGTTCCCAGGCCCTTCTGGTGTGGGACACTGATCTGTGGTAGGTGACACAATCCAGCTCTGAGGGACAGAAGATTCCCTCTGGGATGCTGACTGCTTTTCACATGCTATGCAGTCAGGTGGGACAGGGAAGTCAGGAGCTTGACAAAATTTTCTGGAGTCTTTGGGTACTTTTGCAGACACGTGGGATGTCTGGGTTTGGATACTCTCTTTGGGTCACTCCTAAGGCCTCACCATCATCCTGAAGGAAATCACCAGAATGCTGCTTTGTCCCTCAATGTACAAAAGCAGTGTTTATGTGTCTTTTCTTTGGAGGTGAGGTTTTGCCCTCCTGTGATCCAGATCCTGATCCTTCTGCTTGCATTAAGTCATGATTGGGAAAAGCAGCAAATTCTGCTCTACTCCCCACATCTGAGTTATGGTGTTGAGAGATTTGTGTCTTGAATGATAATGTTTTAATACAGACACATAAAATTTCCTGCCTTAAGACATAGAATGATCAGTAACTATTAGGGATTACAGCTGAATGTTCCTGTCAGGGGATTTTGAATCCTAACTCTGCTTGTGGAATTTTAATACTCTTTGTCTGGAACAGCTGGTGCCAGTGGAAGTGTGCTGCATGAGACAGGACACGGGTCTGCTTTTATCCCCCTTTCCTCTTCTCGTATATTTGGATTCCCGTCTGTGTGAGATGTATCTGTATTTCAAAAGATGATCAGAAGGCGAGCAATGTGGACTACCAGTGCAAGGAGTGAAGAGGGAGGCAGAAGAGCCCAGGGATGGGAGACTGCAGCGAGGAGGCAGAGCAGGAGATGCCAAACAAGCAGGGCTTTTGGTGAGACAGGAGTGATGGGAGCAAGGGGTTGAATGGTGGAAAGGCAGATGGATAACAGAGGGAGACAGAAAACAAGGGACAGATAAAAATGGAGAGGAGAAGAATGCTGAAATGGAGAGCGGGCACTGGACAAAAAACAGAGAAGGGATGAACAGGAGAAAAAGCCAGCAGAAGACATGTGAGACAGCATCTCTGCACTGCATGGGACACTGGGTGCCTGAGGGTGGAAGAAGCACCATTTTATTACTCTACCATCAGCCACAGATTTTAGGCGTGGAGAAGGACCATGAGGTACATCTGCCTGTACAAAAAGCTTGTCTCCACCTTCCAAAACTTACAACTTAAGAGGCAAGCCAAACAAATGCAGACCTTGAGATGGAAAAGTAGAGGATAATGAAACCATGGTCTGGACATGCTTAGCCATCTTTTAGATGCTGTTTGCAAGACATCAGCCATCTATCTAATAAATGTCTAATTATTTATTGCAGAAACTGGTATCTTAAGGACATTTTGGGGAAAACAATGAAGTAAATGTTTACAAAGACTCAGTAAAATTATGAGGAGTAAGGAGCAAATTAAGGAAGTGTTTCGTGGAGAGCAGAGCAGCAGAAGCTTGTACCTTTGGGCTGAAAAGCCAAGTGTCAGCTTGGACTGGGAGTGATGATCAGTTACGTGGAGAACATGCACAGAGATTGTGTTTGGTGTGTCAGAGACTGGAGCTATGGGAAAGCTGCATGAAGTGGTGATGTGATTAGGGACAATGCTGATTTTGGCAGAAGGGTTCACCATGAGCTTTAATTCCTTAAGATCAGGGAAGATCTTATGTTAATGAAGGTCTGAGGTAATGAGAGTGCAGACAACAGCTCTGGTTGTGTAGCTGAATACAAAATGCAAGGAAACACAATGCAGAAGTTTAAAAAATTCAGATGTGCTCTGGATAAGAGGTTGTTCCAAGTGGACTTTGGTGTCTGAATAAGGTGTCTTAATGACCATCAGCACATTAACAGTATGAGAAGGGAATGATCATACGAGCACAAAGGGTGTTCTTCCCATAGGGGCAAGACTGCTGGTGAGTTGCTGACTTATAGGTGTCTTTGCACTGCATCCCTACACACAAGAACAAGAGGTCTCATTCTTTGGACTTAATGACTTTGAAATTCTCCCTGTGAAGGTTTTTGGTGTGCACCACAGCAGGTGGGAACCAGGTTTTAAGTATGTGAAGAGAAGCACTCTTCACAGTGTTGGCATGGTCTCGTTGGAGTCAGTCTCAGCAGTCAGTGGAGTTTGTAGTTGCTCCTGGGGAGGGTTTGTAACATCAGGTTGGTAGATCTGGGCCCTGGTGGGACACACAACAGACCTCTAGAGCATGATGGCTGTGTGGAAGATGGCCTGGTTCTGGCTGCCAGCCTGCTAGGTTGTGCTGAGACTGGGCTCACAGGGAAGAAGCTGGAATTGGGAAAAATGAGAGCACTGACTCCATTCAGGGGCAGTCTCTGGGACACCATGGGATTTAAGGCATCTGAACAAATCCATCGCTTTGAGGGAAGAAACAGGATCCACTGTGTGTCGGGAAAAAGGAGGGCAGCATACAATAGAAAGAATAAGTTATCTGCCTGCATGTAAGAAACATTGTTTTAGCACAGGAAAGATCCACCTGGGGCAAGAGAAGAAATAACTGATCACCACCCACCTGCTCCTCTCAAGCATCCTTGCAGACACCTCGCTTCGGCGGCTGCAGCAGACTGAGATGAAGAACTGCAGTGCACAGCTCCTCCATTTACCCTTCTTTCATCCTTCCAGAAATCTCACAAACAGCCAAACAGAGGAATATTGCAGGGTTACTGTTTTTCCCTTGATACAGCGTGCAGGTGTGCAGTGCAGACACAGCTGCTGAGACAACCTGTGCTCATCCCCAGCTGGGTGAACATCTGCTTGGAAGCTTGAAAATGATGCTTCTGTTGGTCACTTATGTTTAACTTAGCCTGTGTATCCCAGGATATTGTAGGGGAAAGGGAGAGAATCCCAACCCCTTAACTGTGAGTATCAAAACCATGACACTGGATTTTTATCTAACATTTACATCTCCAGTTTGGCATTCCTATCATTAAGGCTAAAACCCACTGGCCATCACCTGTGTTTGTACCATGGGCTCTTCTTACAGAGAAGTGCACATTAGGGCTTGGAAATGGTTAACTTCTTGTGTGTTTCTCTGCTTACTTCCCACACTGCTCTCCTTTATGCAGTGTCATTCATCACATCTGAGAGGTGCTTAGGTGTGGACATCACCCACGCCAGCCTGGGATTGCCCTCACCCCACTGCCCAGCTCTGCTGGTGCTTCCCCGTCCTCCTCACACCCATCCTCTGGGCTGCTCTGGGAAAAGTCATCTCAGCCTGCCTCTAAAGCACTGTTGAGGGAGGAAACAAGCTGGCAGGTATCAGTTTTCAGCTGTTCTTATCTGATTTATTGTGAAAGTCACCGCTTTTGATTTAGGTGGCGCTGATAGTGAATGAGAAAACATGTGTTTCGAAAACAATGGCAATGAAAACATTTCTTGTCAGGGACTGTAGTTTATTGTCTTACTGCTTGAAAGGTAAAATATCCAGCAGGGAAGACACTGTGTCATCATAAAGCAAATGTGGATTATACAATACGACACTAACTTCCCTGGTAATGCTCAGAGCTGCTTCTGAACACAAGCTACAGAGAATTGTTTGTGCTCAACAATGGAACCGAACCCCTCCATCACCCAGAAGCTTCCCAGGCCTGGGTTCCTAGATCTGAAAACGTGGAGCCTCTGCCTGAGGATCTTATTCTTCATTTCATATCAGCTTTTGGCCTGGCTCTTTTCTCCAAGAGAAGGATCCTGGCAGTTTTGTTCGACACTTCCTTTCTCTCCTGCATGAGGTGCCCCTCACAAGCCCCATCTCCACTGAGACATGTCTCAGGGTGCCCAACCAGAAAAGCCTTTTGGGGATCAGCATTTGTGTCCATATTTACTGCCTGAGATGGAAAGTAACTTGGGCTTCACTTTCCTGATCCCAGCGTGGGTGGTCAGCTGCAAACCCTGTGTCTCAGCACCCGTGTTTCACTGCCTGGGCTTCTCTCTCTAACTCTGCTTGACAATGTTTTCTTTCTCCATTTAGCAAGTCAGCTCACCTCTAAGCCTTATCATATTTAAATGTTTAACTGCTCTAAGACCTTAATTAAGAGTAGTAGCATCAGCAGTAGCTGTAGGAATCACAGTGATTTTGCCTATCTTAAATTTTAATGGCTTTTGTATAAGGCTTTGCAGAAAGGCTGATTAACAGCTTCCAGAGAGGCTGAGGTAAATGTTTCCCCATGCTGATTTTTGCCCTTTTGATTCATGACCCCCTTTCTTGACTTATGAAAAACTAAGAAGTCCATTTGGAAATAATTCTGTGATTATTTTTTCTTCTGGGGTTCAGTAGGTTCTTAATACAGCACTTAATATATGTGTTGAATAGGAGCTGATCTCTTAAAGACCCAGCCTCGTGGTGGTCTCCATGCCAACTCAGCTTTCCTCTGAGCAGTAATTACTAATATTGTTGGTAGTCTCCAAGGATTTGGTGGTTTTGGAGCCTAAGCTCCCCTAGGCTAACCTTTATTTTTTTCATCCTTTATACTGGACTGAAAGGAGTAGATGGACTTTTCATTTGATAGAAACATCAGTGCCTGAAGTTTTATTGTTTTAGGTTTGTGGCATGGGTCATTGAGTCATAAGATGTGAAACATCTGTTTGCATTTGCAGTGAGACAGCAAGACCAAGAGTCTTAAGACCAACAAAGAAAAGAGGAAAAAAAAATAAATCAAAAGATGTGAAAACCCCCAGGTCAAGTGTCAGCATCATGATTCTTCTCTGGTACAAAAAATATTTATTGTGGCTTTTAACCATGTCCACCAGGTGGTTAATTAGCAAAGTGTAGATATGTCACAGTAGAAGTAAGTGAATACAACTCAGAAAATCCTCCAAGATAAGCAGCAGACATAAAGGTGATTAAGCTGTCAATAAAGAAGAGACACAGAAAGAGGGGGGAAAAGCAGGTGGGTTTCAGTGCATGCCCACAACTAAACTTATGCAATAAAGCAGAGCAACACTTTACACTGACAATATTTGTACTCCTGCAATGCCTCCGAGTTTTACCCATGAAACGGGATTCCATGCTGCACTGATCCCGAGTAAGAAATGCCTCTGCATTAAAGAGCTTATGATTTAAACATTAGTCTAGAGACAGGAGATGGGCACGATCAGACGGAGCAGTGTGTATGTGGTACCGGTGAGGACTGCTCAGCGCGGCGCAGGCCGGCCCAGCACAACCACAACATACCTGCTGTCACTTTCTTATCTTGTAAGCAACATGGCAAAGGCATTGGCATTTTGACAGCACGTATCCCATGCAGGGATCTCCCCAAATGTTAATTAAGCACGGGAGAGCCACGGCAGTATTAGTACAATCCTTGTTTTCCAGTCAGGAGATCTGAGGCAGCTCTGTGCTGCCGGGCTGGGGAGCCTGAGGCGACGGGGGCTGCGCAGAGGCAGAGTTAGGGATGAACCTCACAGTCCTCCCTGCCACAACCCAGCTCATCTCTCCCAGCTGACTGTGCAGAGAGATGATTGTAAGAGGTATTTACTTGTATTTTCAAAGAATAGGAGCAAAGGACAAAAAGCAAAACTTTTGATGACAGCGTGGAGAAAAATTATAATACTATTTTCTTTTTTTTTTTTTTTTTTCTCATTTCCTTAGAATTGCAGTATTGTCAGCCTGTGTTGGAAAGAGCTCAGATCTCAGCTCCCGGGTTTTTTGGGGTTTTTTTGAGCTATATAAGAGCATGTCTGGTTCCTCTTAACTTGGCACAGCCTAAGATTACCATGTCAATGCCTCTGGTTTACAAAGCCTAACTGTGCACATGCCTTCTTTCTAGATCATCAGGGTACTGGGTCCAGGTTTTGAAAAGTTGTTTCAGTTTATGGGGTCATTTATGCAGTGCTGGATCTCTACAGAACTAGTACCCTGCCACGTGCTATCTCCCTCCCTAATAAAAAGTACATGGTGTTAAATTAAAAACCCTTTAAACAGATGTTTTTAGATTATATCTTGGAAAGAGAGTAACCTTTGATGATTTTTATTTTGTCTTTCTGGAAACCTAATGTGTTTTCTATGGCTTATGACCACAATTCATTTCTAAGTGATTTTCCCTTGGCCAATTTCCATTTATCATTTAAATAATCTAGCAACAAAGAGGATGAGGTATTCTGCAAGAAGGTATATGACTCTGTAATCGTTCTACCTTCATATCCCCTTTGGGGGGAATTATTAGAGATGAAATGACCTTCCTGGCTATCAAGCATTACCACAGTAACAGGGATGGATAATATGACACCCCTGACACAGAGCCAAAGATAGGTCGAGCTGAGTGTGCTGTACTTGAACGGGAAAATGACAGAGAGTTGATTAAAATGAATGTGTGAAAGATGACCAAGAGTGATGGGACCCCTCTGAGAGCTTGTGGGGAATCTACCTGTGATGTATCACCTCTACTGTACTTCTCATTTGGACTGTGATGAGGGAAATTTACCATCTTTACTGTCCTCTCGAGGGACCTTGTTCTGTTCTCTTCATGGTCTTCAGGAGGAAACCATGCCCAGGGGGCAGAGAGAAAAAACCCACTGACATCCCATGTGACAGCATTGCCCTCCTGTGAGGCTCAGTTTCCCATTTCTCTGGCAGTGACTCTTGCACCTCTTTTATATATCTCTGAAAGCTTTGACTGGTGAACTTTAAGAGACCTTAAAGATGATCTAGTTCCAACCCCCCTGACATGGGCAGGAAAAAACATCTACAACATCTGCATCTACATCATACCAAGCTACACGTTATGCATTAGCGTGACTCTTTTTCCTCCAGAGTCCTAGAACAGTCAACAAGATACTTCAGCACTTATTCGCTCAACTTTTGGGCTGAGAAAATTACGTAAGACTTTTGCTTTTTATATTCCCAAGAGCTCGCTTCACATTTCTTGGGTAGGCAGCCATCTGTGGTGTGTAACACTGGAACAGTGTCTAACAGAACTGAAATTACAGACGAAAGGCAGGAAAAGACTATGTAGACCCTCAGACTTTAATTTGGCCAAAGCAAATCCATCTTGTTAGTACTGTGGAGATTTTTGCCCTTAAGCATCATATGATGATACATCAGAAGACAGTTTGGGGCTTTAATGACCTCCAAGAGGATATATTGCCACATCCAAAACTTTCTTACAGACTAATTTAGGGTATTGATAAATATGGATAGCACCAAGGGGTCTTACCTGACCTCCAGTGGCAAGGACTTTGGCTTTAGTCATGGCCGGCATGATTGCACAGTTTTTCATATTTTTAAAGTACTGAATTCTGCTTAACATGAGGGTTTGCAGAGGGAATAGTCTAAGGAGCAACTGTCTTTATGTTCCATCTTCCTTTAAGTGAGAAACATTAATCTGGAGCTTTCAGGAAGGAAAATCAACAGAATGGACGACCAAGTATTAAGTTCCTCAGCTGCAGAAAGGCAGGGCCAGAGGCACAGCTGTGCAAGCCCATGAATCTGAAGGGAGAACAACCCATCATGTTCTGTTCATGCCTTCAGGATGCACATGCCTGATAACCACCCTGCCGATGGAGCAGAGAGGTTCTGAAGTCCTCTAACTTCACTTTCTGGTCCATCCTCAGGAAGAGTTGTGCAAAGAGCATGATTCATCATGACTGTTATGGTGATCTACCTTGATTTAGTGGTGAAATTACAATGATGGATCATACTTAATTATGATCATTAAAAGACATCAAAAATGTAATCGGCTCTTCATCATACACCTTATAAAAGAAAAAAAAATTCCTCAGGTTTTTAAAGAGTGGGGCTCTAGGTGTTGATAAAATTAGAATATGTTTTATTCATGTTGTGATACAGCTTTCTTTCTTCACTGATCTCCTTGTCCAGGCATTTCACTTCAGAAGCACCGGTGAAGGATTTGAATGAGACTTTAATGAAGTATAAACAACCGTGGGTTCTGGATTTATCACAGACCCCATGGGGTGTAGGTCGTGCCCCCCGTGAAGGAAACTGGTGGAGCTCCATCCATGGGGAGAGCTCATGCAATCACATTAAGCTGCAGATCAGCCCCTGTGGCACAAGCTGTTTGGGTTCTGGCAACACAAATTTGCCCCCATTTGACCTTGATTAAAGTCTAGCACAGTTAATGAGGCAACTTAAAATACAAGTCAAATGCTCAATTGGGAAAATCTTGTCAGACATAAGGAACAATTGGGATCAAGTCAGTCAGAGCTTCCTTGAGCTTTTAATGACCTGTTAGATTTGGCTTTACTGTAAGGTTTTATCAAAAAAAAAAAAAAGAAAAAGAAAAAGAGATATAATGACTGAAGGGAGCATCATTAGTATTGGAGTGAAATGGCTAATGGCTCCAGATTGCTCACAGGTGTCAAAGAAGAAAAGTTTCTCCCTAGGCAGCAAGCTCTGTGATCATCATGAGCAGTATTATTTGCACTGCAGGAGTGCCTATCAAGGTTAATGGAGATGCAGCCCCCTTTTTGCTGGGGTGCCATCAGGATGTGCAGGGACAGCAAGCTCAGTGCTGGCATCCCTGCCTTGCTGCACAGCCACTGAGCAGAGTTTGGCAAGAGCTGGGGAGGAACCATGTGGCTGAAGGCAGGGACTGGAATATTTCACAAACGTTATTATGAAAACCTGTTACTATTGTAATTCAGTGGCCCAACAGGAAAGGTAAAGTGTGATTTGATTATGGTCTGTATTGTATCTGTTTGAGGAGCAAGCCTTTTTTCTTGGACTCTTCTGCTCAGCAAAGTGTGGGAGTCTGTGCAGGGAGCCAAATGCAGATGTATCTATTTGTGACAGTAATTAACACTGGCACCATTCACTGCATTTCCTTTGGATCCTTAGAGTCTAGCTATGAGCAAATCAAAGCAGGATACATTTTCTATGAGATTTGCTTTGATTCAAAAGAGAATTCAGGAGAGTCCAGTGGCCTCTATTATGCAGCACTCCAACTCAGATGATTGCTTACCCTATTTGGCTTTAAAACCTGTAACACATTATGATGCCCCAGTTAACAGATGGCAAACTGAGAACCAGAGAAGATGTGCCCAAGGTCGTACAAGGTTGGGAGATTCATAGGATGTGGAAAACATCTGGTAATCACTCCGGTGGAGTGAAACAATGCCACAGAGAGTCTTTGACAGTGGTCAGCAGGAGAAGGAGAGCAGGTCCCTGTGAGGTTTTTGCTCTTACTGAGGTGCTTGCTATGGCAGGAGATGGAGGATGGCACATGCAGACATTAATGGTGAATTTTGTTGAGCAGAAATCAAAATCAAATCCAAACCAGTAGGTCATCCCTGGCTCACTTTCCATTCTTCAGGGCAAGGCTGTGACTCCCCTTGTTGTGTAGATCATGAGGGCACTTGGCCCTGAGCAGGACTGAATCCTGGCTTGCTCGTGCATGGGGGAGAAACAACCACTCCTCTTCTCACCTACCTGAGACAGGTCTGTGGGGCAGGCTGGGGACTGAGCTGGGGACATTCTTGGGGACACTGGCATGAAAGAAAGACCCTGACAGCATGGTAGGGCTGGCTCAGATTTCTTCTTTCTGGAACTGAGAGCAGTTGGACTCTGATCTGCTCAGAGACACACAACAAAGGAGGTCCCAGCCCGTTGCTGTACAGCAAGATTTTGACCTTTTTGTTTCGAATCATTTCTCTCCATGCAAAAAGGGCAAATACTTGCACGTGCATTTCCTTCCCTCCTGTGGGCCTGGTGTGCACATAACGCACTTCTCATCTTAAGAGTTTTTTTCAGAAACAATTGAAAGAAATTAAGAATGGCACATCATGATCATTTATATCATGTGTATCTCAGAAAGTTCATCAATTCATATTACATTAGGGAATATGTAAACTAAATGTGCACTCATTTGGCATAGTCCTCAGAGCAATTATTCTTCAGTTGATTTAGTACACTTGATAAAAATAAAGGTTAAGGAGGATGTTAATTTGGGATTATTTTTTTTTTACTGGTTTTTATAAAGTGTTAGAATGCAAATTAATTCCAAACTTTATAATACTGCATCCAATTCGCTATCATATAAAAATAACTTGCATAAATCAGAGGAGAGGGCCTGATCCTCGTGTTCTAACACTCACAGAGAATTTTGACATTGACTTCTACAGGAGCAGGCCCAATGTCAAAACCTAGATATAACATGAATCCGTGCCAGACACGTTAGAGCTCTGCTAGGAAAATCCTCATTGGAGCAGAATAATTTGTGAGAGAGAGAGAGACACTGTGAGCACTCCTTGGGTTGGGGGCCCTGGGCAAAATGTTGGTGGCAGAACTAATTCTAGTCTGAGGAAATGAGAAAGCCAGTGTCGTGAAATGTTGTTGCTTCCAAACCTCAGCCCATCAGACTACTGAAGACCTACATTTTTCTGTCCAATTTTGGAGGTGGGGGAGTGTTGGCAGGACATCCTCAGGAGACAGTGAAAAGAGAGAAAACCACTGCAGATTTTTTTTTTTCCCCTGAGTTCAAGAGAGAGGACTGAAAAACCTGCTAGTGCTGCCCTAAAATTGCTAATGAAAGAGAGTGAGAGAGGCATTTGCTTCAATATGCTCAGCCAAAATGGAATTTTTCAAAGGAGTCTGGATAAAGACATCAGACACAAAGAAATCAGTACCTAATAAAAGAACTTACCTGAGTCAATCTTGCTGATTGGCTTCAATAGCAGACATGTGGGTGTTGAAGCAAAATTTGCTGCAGAAGTTTAAAAAAAAAAAAAAAAAGAGAGAGAATGAAAATGAAAAAGAAAAACTACATGCAAGTAGTAGGGAATGCTAGTAATGTAACTAGGAAAGGGTCCTTATTCTGCAGGGTTAAGGGACTGTTTCACAGCACCTGAGAAGAGGGCTAGCAGCCTTTTTCCCTTAGAAATAAACCAGGCCTAGATCCCACTGTGGGCTTGGGGGCAGATGGAGTGAATCTCCCCAAAAGAAAAGCAGGGTTATAAAAGGGAATAAGGGATTGCATGGCAGTTGTATATAGAAGACTATAGAAAAACGTGGTTACAGGTGTAAATATGTCCCTTCATCCAGAAAACTCTTACCCATGGCTTTCTGACTGAGGAATCACACATCTCCATCCTTACTGCTGGTCCCTATCACCAGTGACAACACTTGTGTCCCTAGACCCAACCCATTGCAGCCAAGGGAAATTGCAGCCTGCCCATTCAGAGGGGTTGGAACTAAAAGATCTTCCAGGTCCCTTCCAACCCTAGCCATTCCATCATTCTAACAGGCTTTCTCCCCAGCATTGCCTCCATGTACTGACCCCACATCCCTGGTGCGTGTGCAGTTTGCAGAGAGCCCATCCCTGTCCTGTCTGGCAAATCCCCACAGCCACTGCAGGAGCCTGCACAGGGAGATTGAGAGCTGCTCGTGGTCTTTTCCTTGTTCTTGGCATCACCACCCCCAGGAAATCTGCTCCTGAGGGTGTTCTTAGCAACGGTGTCTGCAGAGGGATGGGAAGTTAGCCCTTCATTTTATCCTTTCTGCATCACCCTCCTGTTCTGTGCCCAGCTGGGTCCTGGGTCTGCTGGGATGTGTGCATAAGCAGGGAAAAATTTATTTTGCCCCTTTCATGTAGAGTTTAATTGGATTTCTATATGTAGGAGAGGGCTGGATTCATGAGGTGTGCCAAGTTTCAGACTTCCTTGGTCCAAATCCTGTTGAGCCATGTGCATCCAATTCTCCTTCCTCCCCCATGTCCATAAGAGCAGGGGAAGCACTGGAAGGCCCTGCACGTGCCTCCTGACAGAAAACAGCCTTGCCTGGCCTCAGGAGATGAGCACTATAATCGTGCACAGATCTTCTGTCCTAAACACAATGATCTGAGGTTTTATTCCTATCATCTGTGTAACCTTGGATGTTTAGCAGTAGTGCCCTCTAAGCATAGGCCTAAGGGATTCCAGTGTGGATGGTTGGTAGCTCTGGTCTGTAAAGGGGCTTTTCAGTATTATCAGAAAGTGCAGGCAGACCCATAGTGCCTTACTCCCATTAAGATCATTTTTTGGACCAATGAGTAAAACTACACATTTTTGTAATAAGAGAAGCATGCTGAGCTGGAGTTCCCAAGATGCCAAATGTGATTTCACAGCCCCTATCCAGATAGGATTGCACTTTAACAGCATCCAAGAAGTTCTTATATACCAAAAATTACTCTGTCATACAGAAAATGGCCCAAGTAATTTGCAGTGAGTTATTTAATAAGCTGTGCCTTGCTGTAATCCACAATTTATGATGTTCTTGAATTTCCTCATAATTCAGTTATTTCTTGTCAGATAAGTTAGATTAATAAGTTGTGGCCTGTTGACTGCATGCAAGTGATTAATAAATTGCACATTTCTTCATGCTGGATTTTAAGTTTATTGGTCAGTTTAATTGGATCAGTAGGCCACATGGTGTACTTCTATTCTCAGGCTGGATGGATGCTTCTCCTTGAATGAATCTTCCAAGAATAAAAAGTCCTGACCAAGCATTTAAGGCAAGAACCCTGTCTGAAATGCAGGCAACCACAAACTCAATCAGTTACCTAAGTGCTATTGGCATCTTGGAAAGCCAAGTGCTGCATTGTGCAAGCCTTTTTCCAAAAGGGAATTTCAGCTCGAGAAAATATTCATAGAAATATTACCTAATATTCCCTTTGCCAAGCTCACTCCTGCCAGTAAGTTCAGTTGTTAAAACACATGTAAAGTACAAGCTCAGCCAAAGCAAATTTCTGTGAAAATTATGTACAGCACGTGCTTTCCTCCCCTCTTCCTTGCTCTTGCAGTACTGATACTAAAGGCATCAGCAACATCTCTCTTTGCACTATGTCTGTTTCACTTCTATATATCCTGAACATCGTGTACATTCTGGCTCTGTCTTTAATTTTAAGCTAGGTCAAATTCATACATATTAGATAATAAGCATTTTTAGTCCCCAAATGTGTGCATTAATTAATTTTATTTCATTCGGTGTAATTGTCCTTATAGCTCTGTGCTCATTAAAAGAAGAGGTTGGGAATCCTCCTTTGTGCTAGGCTTAATTTGGGCAGAAATCACAGAAGCTGCCTTATGACTTCTCTGTCAATGCAGATGAATTCTGACTTGCTAGCAACCCCTCCCCTTTCTCCCCACCACTATTACTGACTGACTCAGGAGTCATTTCCAATTCCTTGGTGTAAGCACACATCACTCTAAGGAGACAGAAATTACATCCAAAGGAGTAGAAATAGCCAGGAAGACCTAGTTTCATATATTTTACTTTTAAAATATGTGATCATGCTATACTGAATGGAAATACCTACAGTGGAGCAGGTGCTGGAGGTTCACCTGCTCCTCTCGCCATCATCCAAATAATTTGTCCAAGTTCTAAACATTGGCAAAAGTGTCTCCTCCAGGGTGTGCCCCATGCAGTAGATTCCTAAGGTGTGAGTGACAGCAACTATAGGATGTATAAGTAATAGACTATAAGTAGGTCACGAGTGATCTGGTAGACCTTGCTGTAGTCAGTGAGGATTCTACAATTATCTGTGTGGGTTTTGTGTCATCTAGTGTTTATCAGCAGAGCTTGTGTGGTCCAGACCTGTCTTTTCCCTTCTGCAGTGTCAGTCACTCAGGACTCAAGACCACAGGGGCTGAATCTCTGCTGCAGTCTCTGTTCATTAAAACAGCCCTTTGTCCTTTGTTAGGAATCTGGAAATGCATCCTGAAGAGGCTCTTCTCTCACAACATCCTTCAGCGCTGTTAGTGGTGGATGTCTTTGTGTCCTCTTGGCTGTTTGTGACCCATTTTTGCTATGGGAGAAGAGCTCTTGAGGGTTTTTGATGTGGAGACAGTATTTAAGGTGTTGTATTTACAAGGGAGCAGTGGATCACTTCTCACAGATCACAGCAGAAGATGATGATGTTCAGCACCTGCTTGGTTTGCAAATACCCCCCTGTGGAAGGCTAACCACAGCTTCTGCCTCCCGTCCTCCTGGTTTTCACTTGCCTTGACGTCTTTCCTGAGTTGACTAGACATGTAATACTGAATAACACATTTTAGCTTTGAGTTAGCTACTTTGAGGTGTGTCTAAAAAATGTATGAAGCACCGGCCCTGGTCTTGGCTTCTTTGGTGAACTTCTGAAGATGTGATCAGCGAGAAAGTGCTGGAGGAGGATGCAGTCCCAAAGGGAACATGCCCCTCTCAGAAGGTGATCCTTTGGGAATATAATAACTCAATGTCTCCTATAAATATACCACTCCTTCTCATCTCAGGAGGGCAATGGGCTCTGCAGTATGCCCTGGTGATCATCAGACATGTGTGATGCCCTGAGCAAAGGGGAAAAGGCAGTCTGAAACTGGGGGACTACTGGAGACTTCTCTTCCAGCTAATGGACTTTCACAGAAAGCATCTCTGATGACACTGTACAGGAGAGACTGCCTTTCCATAGCCCTCTTGAAGTTTTTTGAGGTTTATGTTTTTTTGGTGTTGTTGGAGTTTTTTGCACCATTTTTCCAATGCTGATCTTCCGAGCTAACATCTTGAATTTCTCTGCCTGGTAATGCAGTGTGGTCCTTCGAGACCCCTGGGCCTATTTAATTTCATGCATGTGTAAGATACTTTTTCCCTTTTGGCACCCTGATACCAGCTGCAGTCACTTTAAACACTGCCAGTCGATCCTAGTTATCAGGATCTGTACAGGGGACAGGAGGGGGGAGAAGATAATGGATTTGCCTTGAGAGCTCATCTAGAAATCCAGCCCTACACAGCAGACTGCCTACGTAATGTATTACTTTTTAATAATGTAAATATATTAACATTAGAGCGGTCCTCTCAATCTTCAGTACCTAAACATTACATCACTATCAGGAGAAAACATGATTAGATATCATAAATATGAACAATATTGGGCCATTAACATAAAGAGCACCAATAAGTTGCTTTGCTTGTCGTGTAATTGAGAAGCATTAAGGGTGCACTTGCCTGCACACACAGTGAGCAGGGATCAAGCCTAATGCGAAGGGACAGCTTGGGTATGCAGAGCCTCACCCGAAATAACTTCACAGAGACACTGCCAAGGGTTTTTTTAGGTCTGAAAGTTAACATTTCTGTAAAGTTGATTAGTGCTCACAAGTGTTCTGTGCTATTTTCTAATCAGTGACGTTCGCTCTCTTGGTTATTTAATGGTATTAGCGGCAGCAAAAGTGGAACCATTTGTTTCAGGCCAAGCAATCATAATCCTGCTCACTCTGGATGGTGATATTTAAATATGCGTGGGATGCTGTTCTTCCTACATTCCTGTTCTCTAAGATTTTTGGTTTGCAAAGTTTTCCAGCCTCTTGGTCCTCTGCTTAGCACCCTCCAGGTAAGCCTAGGATCGAAGAAATGTCAACCATTTTAAATAAGGTACCACACCAAAGTGACATATGAAGATTTTAAACTTCCAGAGCAAAAAAGGAATTATTTAGTATGGCTCTACTGGGAGAACAGACTCATGCTGAGAAAAATGGGATGCTTTGAATTACTTCCTGGCAATGCAATCTGTGAAATAGGCCAAGAGGGAAATGTCAGGTCCTTGTTGCTGGGGTAGATTTGATCTGCACTAGAAGGTATCTAAGATTGGCTGGAAGAGAGGGTAATGGTGCTTTCCCAGCTGGTCATACCAAGGGCCTGCTAGTTTGGTCACAGGCTCCAAGTGAGCCTTATCATCTTATTGGGGTACAGGGGCAAGGCTTAGCTCAACACACAGCAAGGAAAGGGCTGTGACCTGAGGGTGGGCATCCTCTTGACACAGAAAGGAAACAGAGTGGGGCAACATCACCACCTGCAACCAGCAGCATCTGGCCTTTGAGGAAGTTGTCTCCACTTCATCTGCCCTCTGCTTTTTCTCTGTATGAGGTTTCTGAAGCACCCATCTTTTCCCTGCCTGCTACACCACACACAAACACACAGTGGGAATGGGCCTGGTGTGGGGGCTGAGCCCAGCTCTGTGCTGGGTTGAACAGGGTGCCAGGGCTCAAGCCTTGTCCTGAGCTTCTCGTTGCAAGGAAGCCTCAGCCAACAGTGTGTCTGATGGGCCTGGGTTTCCCTGGGCTTGCAGGGTTGGAGCTGGTCTGATGTGGGGTGCTGCTGTGGGTGCAGAGCCCACGCCAAGGCCACAGCTGAGCTGGCTGCTCAGAAGTAGTCTGTCACTGAGGTTTTTTCCATTTTTTTTTTTTTTTTTTTTTTCTTCAAACCTGCTGCTTACTGGGATTCATCTCATTCTAGATTTTAATGCCAAATCATCTTTCACCTTTTTCTGTTTCTCTTTCTGTACACCCCTTGCTCTCTAATTAGTTCAATGTCTGTCTCTGCTTTGCTTCTCCCTTTGTCCTTTTCCCAGCTCTGCTCTTAGATCTCTCTTTTCTTTACTTTTTGTCTGCCCTCTCATGGCTGGATATTTATTTGCTTATTTTAATTTCCCTGGTGGGAAAGCCTTTCCCTCACCACATCTCGCAGACATCAGAGGATCTTCTCAGACCCTTCCTGTCCTCCCCATCCCTGTGCTGGCATTTGTCACAGAAACAAAGAATCACAGAATAGTTTGGGTTGGAAGGGACCTTAAAGATGATCTCTTTCCAACTCTCACTCTCATTTTTCCCTCATTCTCTCCTCCTCTGTGAGCTGTGCTGTTGCTCTGCTCTCACTGCCATGGTAACTTCAAAAGGAAGTGGCCATTTGATACACCAGGTGAAGAAGTCCACAGGAGTGTGTGTGTGCACATGTATGTATCAGGGGAGGGAATGGGACATCCTTTTCCTTTCTCTTTTCATTTTTAGGTTGAAAGCATTTCATTAAAGCCTCTGGAAAGAGGCATTGTGTGTGATGGCAGCCATGTGCCCTGTCCTGCTGCCTATCTCAGGGCAAGTGATGCTCTTCTGCTCCCCTGCAGCAATGGAGAGAGAAAAACAGAGGCAGCAACATCTCAGAAGTCTAAAGCACAGGAAGGAATAGCTCTCATCCCAAGGGGAAACATATGGGGCATTAGGAACACTTTGCCCAGCTTGCACATTTGTACTTGAAAGTTAACAAGTGAAAGAAAACAAACACAACAGCTTCAAACTCAACAAGCCCCAGGGGATCAGGGGGTGCAGCAGCCACTGGGGTGAAGCCTGGGGTGCATCGTGGCAGGATGACCTGTCAGGATGAGGTGTCCCGGGGTTCTGGCAAAGCATTTGTCTGGATGAGGAGGTGATGAGGCCAGCCCTGTCAGACAGCTTTGTCTTAGGGGCTTGATCCCATCTAAACCTGCAAATCCCAGCCCTTGCTCCAGGTGGGAGCTTGCAGCTGCCTGCAGCTAGGCCCTGGGGCCACAGTAGCAGAGTCCTCAACTCTCATTCCATTTTTCCCAGAAATGCTAGGACTATTGGCACGTCTCTCCCCTGGCCTGGAGCAGCAGCAGTGCCCTGAGCACCCAAGTGCTGTTTGCCCAGAGCCAGCCCTGCACAAGGACTCAGAGATGGAGCAAAGCTCCTTGCAAATCTGGCAGCAAAGGGCCCCTCCAGCCCTGGGAAATACAATTACTGTTTCAGACTTGTTGTATATTTTCTCCATAGTCTCATTTTGAGAGAGATAATGATCGTTTCCTCTCCCTTGGGTGCTGGGGAAGCAGCTCGGGCAATTACTTGCAGAGAGGGGCTGTGGGAACTGCTTCTGGCTGGTAGCACAAGGGTGCCTGCAGCCAGGAGGGGAGACCTAGATTATTACTAAAAAGGTGAGAAAAAGTAATAACTGTAGAAACATCTCTGTGTCAAAGAGGTGTTTGTCTTTCTCCCCAAGCTCCAGGGCAGGAATTGGTCCCATGTGCTGGGGAAAGTGGCGCAGTCCCCAAGCTGCTTTCCCTAAGGGGGATGCAGGACTGTGGGCATCCCATGTGCAACCAAAAGCAGGGCTGGTGCCCAGGGTGGAGAAAAGGCAGGCTTGTCCTTGTCCTAGTTCAGGCAGGAGTGACCTCAAAGTCACTGCTGCGGATTGCAGAGCTTCATTTGCGTGAGGGAGGAGGTTTGGAAGCAATTTTGCTGCTGTATGGAGCTGGGGAAGAACCAGCCTGGTGCTCTGCAGGGACCAAACAGGGGATTCTGTGCAAAGTTGTCCTCACATAAGTGCCCTCCTGTGGCTTTTGATATGGCTGGGGAGGAGGAAGGAACAACCTGGAGAAGAAAAACTAAAACCTGGTTCTTCAATCTGTAAAAAGCAAGCAAGGAAAGAATAATGGGAGGAAAGAGCAAACAATGGTGACCCTGCCCTGCACCTTGAAGGAGCAGAAACAGGTTCCTGGAATGATGCTCTGTCCCACACAACCTCTCCCTGTCCCCCTCACATGTCTATAGCTTCATAGTGCACCCTTAATGACTGCATGAGGGATGGAACAGCTGCTAATGAAGCAAGATGAAGTTGAACGTGCTCCCTAATGCAATGCTAACTCTCTCATGCCCATTATCTCTCTCGTAATAGCACTGAGGCAAAGCTATATTAATGCAGAATTCTTTTCATTTGCAGGGCATTATTAAGTTAATCATGGAAGAGTTTGACCAGATGCACACATTCCTGCTCCTTGGCTTCTTGGTGGTGGTTTTACTGTGTCCTCACCAAGAAAATGCAGCTTGAGACCTGTTGGAAAAGAATGCAATAAATATTCTTCATCTCTGGAGACAGAGAGGTGCACCTATGCAGGTGGGGACAGGTTGACCCCAGTACTGGCCACGCTGTGATGTTTTAGGCAACATCTGAGTTTAGGTGATGTGGTCCAGGCAGGAATGGGGCTGTGGAAACTCCCTGGGCTTGGCTCTGTGTGCTTGAGCAGAGCTGAGCAGCTGTGTCCTGAGCTCCCTGGAGCAAGAAGAGCTGGTAGGGGCAGCCTGGGGATGGATTTTTGACGAAAAGAGAAAAAGCAAAATGCCATTCTGTTTAATTTGGGTTTGGTTTTCACCTGAAAGCATTTTTAAAAATTGGAGGAAACTCCCAAATTAAGCAATGTTCTGAGCCAAAAAGACCTGGAAGTCTGTTATTGGAGGCTTTGACTTCTGCTTCTTGGTTTGGTTTGGTTTTTTATAAGCAAATAGCAGGAATGTGCAGAAATGTTTTGATGCTTAATCTCTGTTTATTTTTATTGGAAAAGTTGTTTGGCTGTTTATCTTTGTTTTCACCAGCTTTATGTTGGAGGGAAAACATCCTGGATGCAAGCATGTGATCCAGGAGAAAATCTGTGAGTCTGCCACCAACCCCATCTTTTTAGTACAAAATGTCTCCAGCACCAGAATCCTGGGTTAATTTGCCATTCTTCCAGGGCTGCATGCAAACTGTTTAGTTGATTAGTGATGTGCAAACACATCCACCACATCATACACTAGTGCTCATAAACTGATAAACAACAAACACAAACCAGAGTCTGTTTTTCTCTCCCCAGAGCCATTTAGACTTCTCCACCCCTGCCCAGCTCTAATGTCTGGTGTAAAAAGCAGCCTGTCTTCCCCAAAACCACCTTTAACTTTCATGACCATTTGTGCACACTTTATTTTCTTGCTGCCTTCACCTTTCTCCTCTGTTCTGAAGGCCCCACAGCCCCAGGTGATGCTCACCCCGCATGCAGCTGCCTTGGGGCTTCTCTCCAGCTGCACAACAGCTGGGACCTGGACCAGATTTGGGAATGTTGAGGTGTTCTCAGCCCACCTTGGAGGAGGAGACTGGAAAAGATGGATTTGGTGTGCCCATCAGCCTGGTTTGGTGGGAGTGTCAGGGAGCTGGTGTGTGTGCTCCATCACAAGCAGCCAAAGGAGGATCTGCTCTCCCTGGGAAGCACTGGCTGGATGCATTTCATTATGCTTCCCTGTGGGCATACATATGTATGAACAGCACACACTGGTGCATGTGCACAGCAGGAGATGGAGAGAGACTCGTGACAAGATGAGAGAGCTGAGGTTGTTCAGCCTGGAGAAAAGAAGGCTTCAAGGAGACCTCAGAGCAACTTCCACCACCTGAAGGGGCTACAGAAAAGCCTGAGACTGACTTTTTACAAGGGCATGGATGTGTTAGGATGAAGGGGAATGGCTTCAGACTGAAAGAGTGGAGATTTAGGTCTGATACTAGAAAAGAATTCTTTCCTGTGAGGGTGGGGAGACACTGGCACAGATTGCCCAGAGGAGCTGTGGCTGCTCCATCCCTGGAAGTGTTCAAGGCCATGTTGGATCAGGCTTGAAGCAACCTGGTTTAGTGGGAGGTGTCCCTGCCAGTAGCAGCAGGGTTGGAATTACATGGTCTTTAAGGCTTCTTCCAACCCAAACCATCCTGTCATTTGATATGATTAAGGTCTCTGGAGGACCAGCTCGTGTCTGTGGTCTCAGGGATGTGGGAGGACTGGTCAGCCTCTCCAGAGGGGATGGTTGGAAGGAGCTGTAGGTCCCTGAGTGCTGCAAGGCTGGGGCTGCTCTATCTGTGCTGTGGCACCCGAGGGCAGCAGGACTGAGGCACCAACCCTCTCTGCCCTTCCTTTTCTTGGTCACCCTCTTTTCCCACAGCAGCTCCAGTGGGGTGGTTTTCTGTGGCAGCTCAGGTGAGTTTGTTCGTGCTGGAGGAACTCAGAGCAGTCTGAGCAGCCCCAAGTGCCTGGTTCCTAAAATCCTGCTCCATCATGAAAGCCCTGCCAGACCGAGGAGGCATTGCTGTAGGGGAACGTGTCCAAAGCTCTTCCCTGCCTGCTCCCATCCTCTCCCTCACTCAGAAACACAGAACCAAATTCTCCTCCTCAGGAAAACAAAACCCCACAGCTTGTATCATACAGCTTGGGGGGAAGGAGATATTATTTTAAATTGAGCTCATATTTTTCAAAACTTCCTTTCTCTTTGTCCTTGAAGAATGTTTCTTGGTTTTCCTCTGTTAGGTTCCTGGGAATGAAATTCCTAGCAGGGACACCTTGTCATCTTTTTTTTTCTTGGGCTTGAATACAATGTTTCAAGTGAAATGCTTTTTTTAGTCTCATCTACTTCATCTACAAGAAAGTGGGTGAAAACATCTATTTTCTTTCTCCTTTTTAAAATATTTTGTTTTCTCCTCCAACTGGCCTTATTGCTCCTTTTAAGAAATTATATGACAAATTGAGGAAATCTGGAATGGAGCTGGTGGTTTGATTCTTTGAGACTCTCCCTTCTGCCACTAAGACAAAGAAAGGCAGAATAACACCCAGTAGAAAAAAAAAATAAAAAAAAAAAAATCAAAGTTACCATTTGGCTTTTGAACAACGTGCAAATTAGTGAGTATTTGTTAAAATTTGAGACAGCAATTGTCTAAGAAAAATATTTTCAAAGAGGAGAAGGGTTTTTTTCTTCTCAAATAAAAAGCCCCCAAACCTTCCTTGCTTTTAACTTCAAAAGGGAGCCAGATTGCAGAGGAAGAGAGAAAAACCTTGAAGGGAAGCAAGCAAGTTAAAGTGATCTTATTTGAGAGAAAATAATTTTCTGTTCACTTTTATTTTTTTAAAGATCATTATCAAGTGACTGGTAAATTTTTAACTGAGCTGGTGAAACCTCTGCTCTACCTGTGAGATGTCAAGTGGTGCTTCATTTGGGACTGGCCTGGGTATTGCTGACCTGCCTGCTTCACAAAACTTCATCAGTGGGCACAAAGCAGGAATTTTCTCTCTGCTTTGGGCAGCTGTTTTCAGCAGTACAGGAGAGCATGAAAATGCTTCCAGCTCCCTAGGATGGTATTTTGCACTTGTCTCTGCACTGAGGCAGCAACACAAGCATGCTTGAGGTTGGGCATGGCTCCAGGTCCTGGTGAATGGTGTCCAGCCTGCTGGGGGTCTCTCCCAGTGACTGCATTTGCAAACAAACAGTAATGATAAAAATGGATTTTCAGATGTGACCCACAGGTATTTCATGTTTATGCTAGTGATAATCTCTGGAAAAAAAAAAAAAATGCCTGCTAAGGGATGATCTTGTCATTTATTTTTGAGAGCTAGTGTCAGCCTTGTCCAGAGTAATATTAACCCTTGTTTCTGTTTATACATGCAGCATCTGCTGAGTCTTTGGCTGGGCTTGTAGATTCGACATTGAACTCCTCATTTCCATCTAAACTTTAATAACCTAATAGTTGCCCCAGTGCAACAGAGGGCCAATTCATCCCCTGGATGGGTCTGCCAGTGGCCTGTGCCAGATGCTTCAGAGGAGATTGCAGAGCATCATCATCCAGCTAATTGGTGGGAACATCTCCTCCTGCTGCCAGCTGGTAGTTCATCAGCTATGTGTCCTGCAGCACCAGGGGCTGATGAAAATCACCATGTGGAGTGCTTCTTGCCTGCCTTCAATCAGAGGAGCACAAACAGCAGTGAATGAAGCCCCTCATATGTTGGGTTTTTGCTGTCTGTTGATTGCCTCGTATCAGGGGACGGAGAGCTGGCATCCTTGATGGAGGTTCAGTGGTTACAATCACCTGGGAGCATCAACACAGAACCCAACATATGAAAGGTTTTCTTCACTGATGTTTGCATTCCCCTAATTGCCCTTATGGCCCAGGGAAGCTCAGGCTGCTCCGGTGAGTACACAGAGAGCTGCCCCAGCGAGGGGCTGGGACCACGCTGTGCTGCATGGGAGATGATCTTGCCAATGTAAGGGGATTAAAAAGTTGTAAAATTAAAACACAAAAATGAATGCAAAGCTGGGGAAAATGTGATACAGGCTGGAGCCTGTGTGGGGACAGAATTTTAAGAACTGTGGCCCAGAGCTGGGCTCTGGCTAGAGCTGTCTGTCTCTAGAAGGATGAATGCTCCCCCCTTTTGTGGAGCAGCAGAATTTATTCTTGTTGCTGCTGAATCCTGTTTTGAAGGCTAGTAAGGTTTTTTTTTGTTTTTTGTTGTTTTTTTTTTTGCCTCAATAACCTACAGCAGAGTGTCCTGCAGGCTAATTATATGTTTCATTCTAGATCCTTTAATTTTTTTGTAGTTCAAATAGATAACTATGTTTTTCTCCCACATCTTTGATTCAGACGGATGATTTGCTTCATTAATTGATATGTGGAGGAGGGGGCCTAGAAATGAGCTATATTTATGCTTCAAAAATAATCTTTTCCCAACTCTGTTTTTTTCTTCTTTGAATCCTCATCCTTATTTCAAAATTATCCTGAAGTGAATGTCATCAACCTTTGCCCAGGAGCCTTTTGCTGGATTAGTTAGTCTAAAATGAATCTACTTCTCATCCTCTTTGATTTCCAGCTTTCAGGTTTTCCTGGTGTCAGACTGCATCCAGAAATCTGCTTTCTCTCCTGAGCTGTCAGTACAAGGAGGAGGACAGGGTGCTGAGGCTGCTTGCAAAAACCCACAGCTTGGAAAACCTGCCATGTTGGTCATTGAAGGTAAAATGCATTTGGGAAGAGATTCTTTCTTGGAGGAGCTGTAGGAAACTGGTGAGCCCAGAAGGGAGCCAGCCCAGAGCCTTGCCTGGTCCTGGTCCAGGTCCAGCCATTCTGTTGGGTGACACAAGCATCCCTCCAGCAAACAGTGATGGAGTCACCTCTCAGAGGGGAAGGTTTGGTGTAGTCTTGTCACTTGGTGAGGATTATTTCAGCTCTTTTTCTTCCTGGCCAGATGGAGGAACTTGTGAAGATCCCAGCCCTACAAACCAGGCACTGAAGCAAATCACACTGTCACACTGCCATGCCATCAGCCAAATAATGCTCATCTCCTCAGGGAGTTTTCCAATGCAGCTTGATTTTTTTTTTTCCCTCCTTTCAACACAGTTTGGTGAAAAATGGGTGTGAATCATTTTCATGAGAAGCTTCCATTGCAAAAAGTGCTTTTTTAAGGAGCGCAGCATCTTTTTAAGTGCAATGCCAGAAATCTCACAAGCTGAAGCTGAAATGTGCTGGTTGCAACATTAGGTGCTAACAGTTGGCAAAGCTTGAGTCCCAGTGGCTAAAATACCAGAGAAAATGGCAGACAGTTCCTTGGCTTTTAAATCCAGGCTGTCTCACTTGTGTGACAGGAGGAGAGAGGCAAGGACTCAGCTCAGGCTGCCTGGCTGGGTGATTGACACATTTCATGGACAGCTTTTTATGGCACTCATCATGGTGATGTTCTGATTGCCTCTCCAGTGCTAATGAAGATCTCCTGTGATGGGCCTGTGAGGTAGGAAAATATTATCATCTCTCATTTCCAGGTGAGCCTGATCTGCCTGGATCCATTTGCCTGACATCACTGGGCTGGGTGATGGTGGTGATGATGCAACCCACACAGACCCTGAGTGGTGCTCCTGGCCCCATGGTGCATCCATGGCTCAGAGGGTTTGTCTTGCTTCAGTAGCTGTCTCTGATGGGTCTCTGAGATACTCCCAATGCTGCTGAGAAACCCTTCAAGACCAGTGATGTTGTTGGCTGAGAAACGTGGCCAGAAAAAATGCCAGGCCCACATTTTTTTTTCTTGAAATCTTCAAATCAAGCCAAAAGTGGGTTTTGGGGAGAATTGTCAATGCTTTGGTTTAATCTTTGTGATAGCAATGCTCACAAAAAGTGTATATAACATGCTAGTAATAGTCTCAAGATAACTGGGAGAGATTTTTTTAAAAATACTTGGTTTTGTAAGAGTAGAAACGTTTGATGCTGGTAGTAACTTGGGGTGAGGTGGGGAGAAACATATTTGAAAACCATAATTTGGAATAAAATCTGTCATCCAACAGCTCAGGACAGCCTTCAGGTCACCACCGTGGCTGTAGTGGCTTGCCAGACAGCCTGGCCACCTGACAAAATTTCAGACCTGGTCACCTCCTTTTCTGCAACGTGTTGGGGAGACATACCCAAGCACCAGCCCTCTGGCTACAGCCTCATGCCAGATGCTTTTTGCTCGCTCCCACTTCACTGCCTGTAAGTAGCTACAAGCTGATGACAGACACGAGGGGTTTATAGGCAGACTTGTAGAAAGATGCTTTTTGTAGGTCAGTGCCGTGGCGATGAGGGCTGGCGTGCCAGCTACTGAGGTCAAGGATGAAACCTCTGCTCTGGGTCCCTTTGACCCAAACTGAGCAGCAAACTCAGCTTGCCCTCTGGATGGGAAGGTGGCACATATGGATTTCTATAACTTCCTTCTGTTTAGAGGTCATTTTCCACTTTAAATATTCATGTTCTGAGGGACCTCAAATAAATTGTGCTGAATTTGTTAAACTGAGCAGCTTGCAACTTTTGTGTTTTTTGTCTTGTTTGCAATAGAGAAGTGATGTGAGGCTGCTAAATACAACCTGCTCTGCAATTAGGGAAGGTTTTGTTGTTCAGACCCCATTATCTGCTGGCTGGGTTTGCAAAGCAGGATTGAAATGGTTTGCATACAAGTCTTCCAAACAGGTGTCTCTGATATTTACAGGCTGCTTTCCTTTGCAGGGGGACATAGGGGAGCGAGGGAACTGATAAAACAGTGCTGCAAATCAGTGGTTTTGTTTTGAGCAACCAGTACCCCCAGATCAGGTTTCATTGTGGGGTGTGTGGGGGTTCTGGTTGGGTGAGGGCAGTGGGATGGCCCCACTGCTGTCCTGCGTTGCTCCCGACAGATGCAGGGTGCCCAAGGTGGGCTTTTATTATGTGAATTCCAATGCATTGCCTGTAGGATCAGCATTAAATGAGAATTTGGAAGAAATCTCTCTGGCATGAGATTGAAAATAAATGGCCATTGCCTCTGATTTTATTTTTTCCTCTATTTGGTTAGTACGAGAATACCTCGCAGTGTCTTGGGACTTGCAGTTCAATTCACTCATTCATATTTGCAAAAGATGGCTAATGAATATGAGGTTTCAAGGTAGGAGCCTTTCAGTGACATGAGATTTATGTAGAGACACTTATTATATTTTCTTTTTCTCCCCTGTCAGCTTCAGAAAGAATATGAATCACCAGCTGAAGGCCTCCTGTATTTGTAAATCAGCTGAAACATAACGGTGATGTTGGGAAGTTGTACTGAGTTAACTGAGCTACTTCTCAATCTCAGAGCTTTACATAACCCCTTCTTAACGCACTGTTATTTCCTTTATAGATAGACTCATAAATTACTCCTGGTATACAAAATGTGTGGGAGGCTGCCTGTTTGCACAGCATGGGCCCAAGACCTGAACATTCAAATATCGGCAGACAGCTGGAACGCAATCTGTGAAAAGGCACTTTGAGCCTCCAGGTCTATTAAATACAAACTTAGAACATCTACTGAGAATTTTATATCTTGCATTACATGGGTAATGCCAAAAAAGAAGAGCTGCAATACCCCTGGGACTTTATCAATAAATGTTGTGGCAGTCTCTCCAAAAAATCTTTCTTCGGTGGGTAGATGCATCAGTGTGCACACAGGGCCTGTGGGCAGGTATATGTGGTTATAGATGAAGGTATATTTGTGTATAACAAAATAGTTGAGAGAGGGAGAGAAGCCTGTGACAGCTATATTTAATTTAGTATCCCATTTTGTGCTGAATTCAAACCACAGTAAGAGAATTGGGGAATGTGTCAGTTTGGGTTCTGCAGTTGTTTTGCCGCAGTCCTATAAAACTGCAATATATACAGAACACAGATTGTCCTTTTCTGAAGTTATTTGCTTCCTAATGTTGGGAAAACCTCTTTTACGGACAAAGTTGCCACATTTGCTTCCAACAGTATGTCTAATTTGCACCCAGAGTTTTTAGCAGACAAGTGAGGCAGTAAGAGGCAGCCACGAGACTGACGGGCACAAAGTGAGGCAAGGCCAAGGTTACAAAGCCCCATCAGAGCCTCTGGTTTAACTACCACGTTATCTCCTTTTTTATCATACTGTCTGAATTCTTCAGTGTTTGATTTTGAAACATAGTCCAAGGGCCAACTTGTGTCCCAAATCCTCCATCAGTGTGTGATGGAGTTTACACTGCTTTTACCTCAAGTATCTGTGCAGACTTTACTAATACATTTCCGTTTCCTGTTTGTCACAGCCACTAATCAAAATTTGGAAAAACACTTTGTGCTTAGTCTAAAGGCCACCTTAATTAATTAAGGTGGCCTTTAGACTAAGCACAAAGTGTTTTTCCATATCAAAATTTGGAAAAACACTTTGTGTTCAGGCTAGTTGGATGTCAGATTTTATTAGTAGCATAATCCATTGGGCATGGAAATGACTCACTAACGGTTCAAAGCATCTCTTGATGCTAATGGGCTGTAGTTGTCTGCCATGAAAGAGCTGGTTGGAAATACCTGGTNAGAGGGAGAGAAGCCTGTGACAGCTATATTTAATTTAGTATCCCATTTTGTGCTGAATTCAAACCACAGTAAGAGAATTGGGGAATGTGTCAGTTTGGGTTCTGCAGTTGTTTTGCCGCAGTCCTATAAAACTGCAATATATACAGAACACAGATTGTCCTTTTCTGAAGTTATTTGCTTCCTAATGTTGGGAAAACCTCTTTTACGGACAAAGTTGCCACATTTGCTTCCAACAGTATGTCTAATTTGCACCCAGAGTTTTTAGCAGACAAGTGAGGCAGTAAGAGGCAGCCACGAGACTGACGGGCACAAAGTGAGGCAAGGCCAAGGCTACAAAGCCCCATCGGTGCGTGATGGAGTTTACACTGCTTACCTCACCTGTGCAGACTTTACTAATACATTTCCGTTTCCTGTTTGTCACAGCCACTAATCAAAATTTGGAAAAACACTTTGTGCTTAGTCTAAAGGCCACCTTAATTAATTAAGCTGTTTTTGAATATGAGCCAGATATGTTTCCAGCTGCAAGTAAGTCCGAGGTGTTCAGGCTAGTTGGATGTCAGATTTTATTAGTAGCATAATCCATTGGGCATGGAAATGACTCACTAACGGTTCAAAGCATCTCTTGATGCTAATGGGCTGTAGTTGTCTGCCATGAAAGAGCTGGTTGGAAATACCTGGTTTTGGAAAGTGAGAATCTGATTATGAAAGAAAGAACACATCTGGGTTTTGTCATAGAATCACAGGATACTTTGGGTTGGAAGAGATTCTAAAAGGTCACCTAGTCCAATCCCACTGCAGTGAGCGGGGACATCTTCAACTTCATCAGGTTGGTCAGTGCTCTGTCCAACCTGACCCTGAATGTTTCCAGGGATGAGGCATCTAACACTTCTCTGGGAAGCCTCTGCCAGTGTTTCCCCACCCTCATCATAAGAAAATTGTTAAAATCATAGACACATTTTGGTTGGAAAAGACTTTTTAGAACATCAGGTCCCATTCTTTACCTAACACTTTAAGTCCCTAATTCTTCCTTACATCTGGTGCTCTCAATCTACCCTTTTTTAGTTTTGTTGTTTCTTTTAGTTCTTTTAGTTCAGTTTCTTTTCATTCTTTTAATTATGTTGTAGGGTTGTCCAGAAGCTGATACTTAAAGGAGGTGACTGCAGTGATCTTGGGTGCTCTTGTCACTTATTTGGGTGCTCAGGGAAGGCAAGCACAGGTAGGATAGCCAGAGGCTGAGAGGCTCCTTACCAGCAACCTAGCTGTGGGAAGATGGCCCAAAGCTTTTCAGGAGAAGGGACAAGTGGTTGAGGTATGTCAAACTGCCTTCCCCATCTGAGACAGCATTTAGGCTGTACAGAGAGCACCCAACCCATATCATCTTCCCAATCCACAACCAGTGGTGCTGGTGGGTGATGGGACCTGCACCACTGCTGCAATTGCAGGGCAGGAGCACAAGGGCAGGCAAGTCTTGTTACTGACACCATTCTCAGGTATCTGAAACATGAATAGCTCAGAAGCAAATCAAATTGTCTGTCCTCCTCCCAAGAAATTGGTCATTTCTGGGATATTGTTGTTTCTTTCAGGAACATGGTGCTGTCAGGAAGGAAGAAGAGAGATGCAAAAATAAATAATGCTCTCTGTGGGGTTGTTTCAAAGCAAAAAGCCTCTTCTGGGCTTGGTGAGTGCCTGGAGAAAAATCTGTTCTCTTGCCAGGCTTGCTGCTTGTGTCTGAATGACTTTGTGTTGCACCAAGTTTTGTTACATCGGTGCATTCCTCAGTTGCACAAGGATAAGAGCTCTTGCCTACAAGGCCTCCTAGATGGTTGGAAAATTCTTTGGGATTTTTCTAATAAGAAATGGATTTTAGGCCAAATAACTATTGCTCATTGTATTGCTAAGGAATGCTAATAAAATTTGGTTTAAGAGGAAAGGATTAGTAACAGTACTGTGTAAAAACATCAATTAGCAGAAATACAACAAGCAGTCACACAGTTTGTCAGCAGCTCCTGCTAGAAATATTAGGTGAAGTTCTTCAGGGGCATAAATTGTCATGAGACCTTCAATTCTTGATTCTACTGGTAGTTTTCAATTTTATAGCTGTGTGGGGAAAAAAAAAAAAAAAAAAAAAAAAAAAGTATCTGTTTTGTAACCATCTATCCAGGGCGGGGAAAAAAGCCTTGCACTTTGCCTTTCAGTTCCGCAATAATAAATTAACTATCACAGTTTAAGATGCAAATGTTGTTCTTTTACTTCTCCAGACTAATGCATCATGACACCTCGATTACAGGAAATGTGGACAGTTCCTCCTGTCTCCTTTCTTCTAGGTGAAAGCCTGTGACCACATCAAGGGTACCATCACCAGTTTCCTGGGCTGGAAGTGGCCCATCTGTGTGCCAGCAGCTGTGCCCAGGGTCCCAAGATGCACCCAGTGGTGGGGTGCTCTGAAAGGGCCACGTTTCTATTAGTGCTCCTGTGTACCTGCTGCCATCAACAATTTTTAAAAATCCTAAGAAGAGGGAAGTTGAAAAGCTACTGGACCAAACACTGTGGTTCCAGCCCAAGGTCAGTGCACTCATGTGATACAGCCACAGACACTGCATAAGTCACTGGGAGAATACGATCAACAGCTCTTGTGACAGTAATGAAAGAGCCTTTCCAAACAAGTGTGGCAGCACCCTGTAAAAATCCCTCTATTTATTTTTAACAATATTCCTAATAAAATTTCTTCCCACAAATGTTTTGTGCCTGTTACTGCCTTGCCCAGTGTCTGCAATAATCAAATGCTGGTAAAGCAGCTTAGCAAGTGGTATTTGGTTTTTTTTCCAAATAGAAAGCAGTTGCTTGTTCATTTATGCCACTGGCCTGGCTCTGCACCCTGACTGCTCCCCTCCCTGGGCCAGATTGTTCTCTCCCATGACATCTGCTCACCACAGTGGGACCAGCAAGGTTGGACCATCAATGGAGTCATCCTGAGCCACACAACTGCCTGAGTCTGGATCCCTGAGTAGATCTGCTGAGTTTGGACACTTCCAGACCAGGGCAAAATTCCTCAGCCCATCTCCATGAAGACATGATTATTATCATTAAATACCAACTGTGATACACAAAATCTCTGCAATACTCCCCGATGAGCCCATGCACCGAACCAAACGACTCCCCCTGTAGCTAAATACCCTACTCAGCTGTTAAGACTCAGCTCCTACCATTGATGAGTGGTCTACAGAGCAGCCTGATGATTTTCTAAAAGTCTGAGATCATGGTAACACCATGGGAGTCAGGAAAAAAAGATGTCTCCTTCCCCTCCCTCCCACTCCCTGCAAGTCTCATTTTGCAAACTGCAGCTGCTGGAAATGGAAAACCAGCTTGATCAACATCACTTAGCATCACAGAGCTGGGATGCTGCAACAGAAACTGGAAGGTTGAGGACATATACACCAGGCTCCCAAAGCACCAGGTTCTGATAGATTTTACACTCCCACTTGTGAGACAAGAGACTGAGGAGCCAGTTGGCATGGCTGGTACATGGGTCTGGTCGTGATGCCCGTGCTCCTGCTGGCACCACCAAGGAATGTGTCACCATTGCAAGATGAGAGCTGCCACCTGCAGAGCCCCAGCTATGTGCATCCCCAAGTCAGCTCAGGACTGGGTGAGTAGTTGATGGCCCTGGCCCTTGGGGTCCCCTCCTGCCCCATCCAACCCTGCTGCTTCCTTTGTTGTTTGGTCCCTTAGGAATCTTAACAGATCCCATAATATTTAACGGGTTCGCTAGTGATAATGTCATTTTAAGTGACAAAGCTGTGATAAATCGCTCCCACACGTCACTGAATTCAGTTTCTAAATTTTTATGTATTTTTGATAGGCCAATTTATCCCTGCTGCAGCTTCAGCCCGTGCAGTCAATGGCATTCCACTGGGGGTGAATTTTGTCTGCTATTTACAGTGTGTGCTTTTAAGCAGTGATTGGTGTGACAGTGTGATCTGTACAGCTGTCTCCCTCTATTTATTCTTTTCCCTATAAGGTTGATTTATACTAGTGCCAAAAAAAACCCCAAAACAAAACAAAAATGCTCATAGCTTTTCATCTGAATGACTTTAAGTAACTGATGAACAATTATTATTATTAGCATGACTATAATGGAACAAGGTTTGCAGAGTTTATGGGCTTGGCTGAGTAATTGCATGTTAAGCTGCTGTGTGCCCCTCTCTGACTCCAAACCTTTTCTGAGGTTTTCTTGCTAATTGGGCAAGTGTCCCCCAGGCTCACTCTGCCTTGCTGTGCTTGACACGAGGTTAGTGGTGGAGTTGCCTGCTGTTGGGGTGTGTGGGGATGGGCATCTTCCTGGTACCCATGGGGAGCCAGGGGAGCCCCAGCTCAGCCCTCCCCATGAAAATCTCCCAGAGGGGGGGTGGCAGGATTTTCATCAACACCCCATCTCTCACCCACCCAGAACAATGGAGACTTGTGGGCAGGGAGTGTTCAGGTGCTCTGCTTCACCTTTTACGGCACTTTTCAGCTTTGCTTGCATGGTTTTTAGGAGCTTAAAATGGTGGGTCTCCAAGGTGGCATCTTTTCAGACCAGTGTGACATGAAGGGCCCCTGAAGTTCTGTTTCTAAAGCCAATTCTCTGCATCTGCATCCACAGCAGCAGCAAATTTTCCTTTGACCCTCCAAGTGCTGATCTGTGCTTCACTTGTGACAGTCTCCTGGAGACTTTTGGAGGGATTCAGTATTGGGTTCACCCCCTTTTCTTGGCTTTGTGTTTCTCCTGGAACACAAATAGCAGCTTCCTGGTGTCCAGAAACACCTGCAAGCAGCAAAGCTCTGCTCTCGGGTCCATGGGCTCCCTGCTGCTGCTGTCATGGAGAGCAGCACAACCATTGTCCCCAGTCCCCCTTGCAGGGTGTCAATCAATATCACTGAGACAGCAAACTCCCTTCTGACAGAGCAGCTCCCAGACAGTTAACATTTTCCAGGACAGAGCCTCCTGAGATGTTTATTCCGGCAGCATGAGCTCCCACCTGTGGTACTAAACAAGAGGAAGGATGGTTATGTCAGTCATGACTACATTCCTTCCCTGAAAGAAGAAGGAATTTGCAAGCCAGAAAACTCCTGGTGTGTTTTCCTGAAGGTTTAAATCCTGAATGTGCTTGGTTTAATGTATTTGCAAAAGGTAACCAGAAACTGACTGCAGCCTGCAGAGCGACACCAGAGGGGTTCAGTTTTCCCTAAAGTCACACAAAGCAGCCATCCAGTCTTGCTATTTAGCTGTCAGATTTGTCCCTGTCAAAGTCCTAGGAAGGGAATAATAGGGGTTTGAGGTTTTTTTGTGGTTTTTGTTTATTTGTTTTTATAAGATAGCACAGCTTCAAAAGTAGAAGGCAAGATAAAGCAAAATCTGGTAATACAAAGTATTATTACTGTTATAATTATTAATCACAGCTGAAATAAAACTGCTGGAGAAGCACCCTTATTATTTGGTCTGCTTTCCTCTGGTTTATGTTCCCTGAGAAGAGTTTGATTAAAAACTGTTGCATCTCATTTTGGTCACAAGGATTGTTGTCACCTGTCTGCAGCCAAAATAATATGACACATCATGGAAGTGGCTGAATACTTGCTACTGGTTTTGATCTTCTTAAAAATATCATTTTCACCTTACATAGCTAGAGAACAGCTGGCCTCCTACCGTTCCCATTCACATCTTGTCCTTGAACAATGAAAAGAAAATCTGCCTGCAGTAAATGTTCAGTTTATGTTGGGGAATTTATCCAATACAGAAAGAGAAAGGGAAATATGAAAAGATTTATGAAATAATGGTGCCATTCTCAGAGAAACATAGGTGTTTTTGCTGTTAACTTCATGAATAAGGAGGAGTAGAGGGGCCAGCTGTGGCTGAACTCATGCCACAACTGCTGGCCTATTCAAAGGTTGGAGGCTTTTAGGCTTCTTAAGATACGGGGCTGATGGATGCATCTCCCTGCAAGCAGCAGCATGGGAGCAAGGAAAGGGCAGGTGCCAGGGGCAGCTCAGAGCAGGGTCAGGGGAGCTCGTTGCTAAGGAATGGTTCCCATTTGTCATCAGTTTTGGAGGTGCCCAGGGAAACTTGCTGTTAAGCTGTCTGGCTGTTCCTTACCCTGGGACCCTTTTTCTGCTCACCTGCCTGCCCTGGCAGTGCTGATGTACCAGCCCAGCAGCTGCACCATGGAAGTGAGGATGCTTGTGAGTACCATGGTTGTATGAAACACACACATCTGCTGGCATGACTCTGCAACCAAACATCAGCTGAGCTACTTTGTATTATTAATTTCAAGCTCCAGCTGCTGCCTTGAAGCATTTTCTTTCGTCATTCTGAAAGTTGCTGCACAGAACAGACAAAGGGAATGAAAAATGAAAGCAGACCCCCCTAAAACTTGTTAGTAAGGTCAAGTCTAGCAAGGATGGTGAATAGTTCCTAATAATCCATCAGGGTGGCTCATCTATAAAAACTCCATCCCTAGAAGTTTCATAGAATCACAGAACGGTTTGAGTTGGAAATGACCTTAAATATGATCTAGTTCCAAGCCCCTGTATGGGCAGGGTTACTTCCCACTAGACCAGGTTGCTCCAAGCCCCATCCAGCCTGGCCTTCAACACTTCCAGGGATCCACAACTCCTCTGGGCAACCTGTGTCAGTATCTCACCACTATCACAGTAAATTTCTTCCTGATATTGATTCTAAATCTACCTTCTTTCAGTCTGAAACTGTTAGGTGCCTTATAAAGAGTGTACTTATTAAACTTTTAGTCTAAGCAGCAGTGCTGTGATGGCAGAGTTGTAGGAGGCATTGCATGGCCAGGAAAAACAGAGTGCAGTGCCCACACCATGCAGAAGCAACCCCAGGAACATGGGCCAAACTTCATCAGCCCAAGTGATGGGATCTTCATTGGTGCTGGCTTCACAGGAGGCAGTCAGAGCCTGTGCATGTTACATTGGCCAGAGGAGATCAGGCTCAGCAGTGCAGGGGGACTGTCAGATGGCTTAAGAGGTTGGACCTGCTGTCAGTAGGTCCTTGTGTCTGGTTTCACACAGCATGGCTTGTTACTCTCTTATTCTTTCAAAGTGTTGCCTGATTGTCTCTACAGCATCAGTGACATCCTGGAGAGGATGAGGTATATCTTGGTGATGTGGGGAGAGCAGAGCCCAGCCTGCTGCCTTGCACTGGTCTTGTCAAAAGCTTCTGAAGAGAGGCTCTAACCCTACCTGTGCTCTGCCACCACAGCCCTTTCCTCCCTAGCCAGGCTCTGCAGGGCATGGGTGTCCCACTGTGTCCAGGAGCTGTTGGGGTTGGTCCATCTGGAGTAAGCTCATCCTAAGGACTTCACGAGCAGTATATGACTATTTATCACCAGGAGATATTCTCCCTGTGCCTCCTGCAATGCCTCAGTCACCTTCTTCATTCTCTCTTTGCCCTCAACTGATTAATCGTCTGGTCCAGCCCCTGGAAACAGCCCGTGGTGTATCTGCTGCTTTAGACTGTCATCCCTCAGGCTCTCATCCCATGATGGTCCCCGGTCTGTTCTGATCCCTTTTCCCTTTGGAGACTGCTGGCATGGGCATGTTCTGGTTTTGAAACAGCTTCATATAAAACTGGAAGGAGGTCGAAAATCCAGATCAAACTTAACACCTGCCATCACTTCCCCATGAACCCAGGCTCTTCCCTCCACAAGTTTTAAGACATTCTTTTCACTCTGCTGATTTGTGGGTCTAATAAGTTTATTACAGCAATTCCCTTTGATGAGAGGATGGGGACAGTCACACAATCACTGCAAAAGGCTTAGAAACACATGTAAGTGCTTTGGGTTTCTCTGTGAAATATGAATTCAAATCCCCATTCTCAGTTAGGAAAGGAAAAAAAAAAAAAAGAGGGAGAAACGCCAACACTGAAGAGCAACAACTTGAAAAAAAAAAAAAAAAATTTGTTCATAGGGAGTCTGAGGTTTCACTGCCTTTTTCTCCAGACAGGAATGTTGTAGCATTGCCTACAGAGCCTTTCTTCTCTGCATTAGGCGAGCGAGGAGATTTCATTTCATACATCATTTACAATGGAGTGCGTCAAGAGCAGAGTCGGTGCATATTAACACAGGGATGTGGGGAAGGAGTTGGGTTCTTTGAAAGTTTCAAAGCATTTCCACTGAGGAGGGGAGCCTGGCCCGCTGATTCCCTTTCACTCCGTCATAGAAGCTGCAGGAACTGAAAGCCCATGAAATGGAAGCAGAGAACAAAGGCAATGAAAGGCCTGTAGTGTGCCAGCATTAGTGGGAACTGGAGTAGCACAGGGATGGTGTAGCAGCTGGCCCCATAACTCTTCTGTCTCTTCCCCTCACACTCCTACCTGTCTCCTGCCTTCCTATATATTGGCACTGGAGTGAGTGCAGGGTCTGTACTTGGAAAAAATGGTCATGGGTTGGAAGAACATGAGGAAGGCATTGTCCTCAATCTTCCTTCCTATCCTATCTGGTCAGTAGTTGCCCATAATCACAATTTATTCATTGCCCAGTGTTTTACTTTAAAGGTCTTCAGATCACCATAGAATGCCACTCTAGGTCTGATTTCAAATAATTAATTGGTTTAAGACTTGATGTTCTTTCTTTAATATATTTTGGTTGTTTTTGGTTTGCTCCTGGAATTTGGAGCCTTATTTGAGAAAACTGATGACTTTAACTCACTATGAGAGCTACAGCTAAATCTAGGGAAGCTGATATTGACCCATCACAGGACTCCATGAGCTGGAGCTTTCTGGGAAACACCAGGCACCACAAAAGCTGTTATAAAAGGTATGGGACTGGCAGTGAAATGGCCACATCTTCTCCCTTCTCTTGTTCCTGTGTATTTTCTTTCCTTGGCAAAGCTGAACAGGCCATCCTGGACGAGGGGACAGGAGAGGCCCTGACACCTTGTGACATCTGTGCCAACATTTTACCACATTCTTTGTGGCTGAAGAAAGCTGTTGGGAAGGGGTTCCATGGGACGTTGGGCCTTTGCAAGTGGCAGAAATTCTCTCTGCATGCTATCCTTTGACTTTTCTCTTGAATACCACTGAAGTGGTCTTGAACTTTAGACAGGAGTGCTCGGCAGAGAGCCTCAGCAATAATGCCAAGGGCATCTTTCACTGTTGCACTGAGAACACAATGACTATCTTATCTGCCTGATGCTGCTCTTCCACGTATGCAGTTGTAGGTCAAGGGATTGGGAAGAGCTTTAAATAGGAGTTCCCACGGCTCCTGAAATTAATACAAAGTCTTACTTGGCTGATATTAATATAAAGTCTTTCTTGGCGATTATAAAACCCACCACATCCCATTCTGATGGGTCACCTTAGTGCTGTCTGATGTCTGGGAATGTCTACCTGCAGTCAAACACATTCGGGTTTGTTCAGTAATTGCTGTTGAACAGAGCTGTTTCCCTGGGTTTACAAAGTTTATTTGCAATTAAACTGTTGACTGGTACTTGCTCAGTATCTGTTCCACAACTGATGATGGATTTAAGGCACTCCAGAGACACTCAGCTTGCTCCAGGTAACTTCTACAAGGTTACAGGGGCAAAAAAACCATCCTGGGTTTCCGGCAGCTGCAATTTTTTGCCCTGTTAGAGTCAGGAAATGGAAACTTTTCCCCTTCCTCCCCCATGACTGTGCTCAAAACTCCATAATCTATTTTCTCTCACTCTTCACCTCTTCTCCTTTATATTGGCTGCTTTGCACCAAAAGCCCCATAGTTACATGCACTTTGACACTTGCATTTCAAAATGCCTGATTGTGGAGTTCTGCCAATACCAGCAATTGATCTGGTGCCACAGACCAGCTTAATTATTCAAGGTCAGTCTCTCTCTGTCTCTTCTTGTCCAGGGAGCAGCAGCTATGGGGAATAAAACTTGAAGAGTCTTTAAATTTTAATCATAAACTTCAGTAAGTCACAGATTTGTTTTGCTGTATGTAGGTTTTTTTTTTCCCCTATTGTACCTCCTGCAACTTTTCCAGCATCACCACTCAGAGCATGTCTTTATTGCTCAGTACAACAGTGTGCTTTTGTAAAGCATGGTATTTTACACTCCTATTTAAAATGCATAAGGTGTGTGATCTAAGCAGTTTCCAGTTCAGTTTTGAGATCCTGTAAAACGTATCCCTGAAGGCATTTTAGCAACCAGGAAGGTGAAGGTATTAGAGGTTGTGAAATGGCTTGTCTGCTAATTCTTTCTATGTGCATCTCTTCAGATAAATCTCCTGTGACCTCCTACTACAAGCAGAACATTAGTTAAGTATCTCCTTGGTAATGGAGTGTCTTGGACCTGATGTTATATTACATTAAGGACCCTTCATGCTACCTGGGAACATGTTGGCCTTCAGGGAAGACAGGAAAGCTGTTCCTGAAAGGGAACAAGGCAGAGGAGTCAGTAAGGATAGCCTTGGGGCTGCTCTGCTTTTCATCTGCCCCAAACTGTGGGAAAACAAGGAAGCCTTTGACCATCCCAGGTCCAGCCCTGAAGTGACTCTGACAGCTGGCTGAGTCTAAGGAATTAGTATCATTTTAATAATAAATCCTCAAAATGCTATATATTGTATAATTTGTATATATATATTTGCATTATAGCCTATTAGAACAATTATGTATATTATTATTATTATTATTGTTATAAATACATCTTGAAAAAGGAGACCCAAATATAATTTCAAATTAATAATAACAAAATCCTAATTAATAATAACAAATCCTAATGTGTGTGGGCAATATTGCAGGCATGCAGGAGTTACAGCTACTTTTGTGTCTCTGGGATCATGGGAAGGAGAGCTGTGGGAAGGCCAGGAACCTGGGGCTGTCACACGAACACACTTGCATTGGGTAAAGAAACCTCCTACATCTCCTGTGCTGGGGGGGAACCTAGGACTGCAATGACAATGATGAGAGCTGCAGAGCTCTGCAGAGGCTCAGTGGGGAGCAAAGTGACCAGTGTGGAGAAGTGATGGGGAGCACATGGCAAGGTGCTGGCCAGGGCTTGGTGTGCTGGACTCCACCTGCCCAGCAGTGCTATCAGCTGGCTGGTTCCTCTTAAACGTTTTTTGTTTGTTTGTTTTTTGCTTTGTTGGTTTTTTTTTTTTTGGGGGGGGGGGATGTGCTGTGGGAGGTATAAAGCCCAACAATTTTTGCTAACTTTTTAAACTCTTGGCATGATTATTAGTATCTATGTTTTACAGCACCCAGCCATTAGTGAAAAGCACTATGCAAGTCAATAATGATAATGTCTCTCTCCTTGAGATAAAATAGTTCATTCTTACAAACCAGCCGGGGTGCAGGGAAAGGAGAGCTGCACATTGCCCTTGATGGTGCAGGATGAATAGAAGTGTGGATTCGCTTTCTTCCCATGCAGTTGCTGGCTTTGTTGCAGATTTAAAGCAGCACTGTTTGAAGCTCTGCCTCTATAGCTGTGTTATGCTGTCCTCCTTTGTAATGAAAACTTCTCCTCTTTCATCATTTTTAATTTCAAAGCCTTTGGGGGTTCACTTCCTCAAGGCTGCATCTCAGTCTGTGAAGAACGAAGTGTCTCGCTATGCTTTTCCTCACCAACCCAATGGCCAAGGCTAGTTGGCTTTCACCTATAACAATAGTTTATAGCTCTTGGCTGGTGTTTACCAAGAGCCTTGTCTGACTTTAAAACATATTTCTAAATGTGAAGCCATTTGTTCCTGAGCTGAAGCGCTCGCTGCTAGTTTGGGGGAGGTTTGTTTACTGCAGTTACCAGCTTCCTCCATATGTATTCCCATCACTCTCCCTTGCTATAACCTACAAATCTCTCCAAGTTATTCAGCTCAATGCTGGAGATGGTTTTTGAAGTCTTCTTTAAAGTATTGTGAGTGCCCTTAAAAAATTTCCCTGCTTTGAAAGATTCTACCTGTTCTAATGCAATTCCCTATTTTAAAGATAGGGAATAAGTATCTTGGGGATGGTTGGCTCACATACAGCTCCTATCTCTTGAAACATTAATGGTCCATGCTGTTTGATTCTTTTTGAAAGTACTCTGTTCCTGCTTTGTTTATTTAATTTCTTTTCTCTGCCCAGGGACTTGCCAAATGGAGTCTGGTCTCCCCCCAGCCCCCCACTGCCACCCTTTCATTCACAGAAATCAGTGGGACGTAAATACGGCTCATTTAGTTTTAGCATTGCCAACTTTTGTTTAAAAAATCAGGCATAAAGTCCCTTGAATTTTGAAATGGATTTTAAAAACCCTTGTTGAAAAAATAACTTCTAAATAATTTCTGGTTTTGCTTTCTGTATTTTGTGCCTTTGAAGGTTCACACTTCTGAGCCTTCATGCACAATCTTAAGAGATTGAAACTTGTTTTACTGTTAATAACCGCTGCATCCCCTGCAATCACACAGGTCCAAGAGGGAGCCACGGTAGGAAATGAGCCAAGTCAAATACTGCAGCTTAATAAACTCCAAAGACTTGACAGTAACAAATTTTGCTCCTAAAAATTGCCCGTCAGCTTGCCTATAGCAGCTCCAAACTCTGGGAAAACAAGACGGGAACAGGGAGCACTGCGGTTGCGCCCAGGGCTACACAATAAAATAAATCACTTCATATTTGCATGCCTGTGTTATATGGCCAAGCTTTTGCTAACTCCATCTAAAAGCTGAAGGCTGGCTCGGCCACAGCCCTGGGCAGGTCCTCCCTGGCCAAGGGATGGGTGCCTTGCCTCCTGTGTGGCATGTTTGGGAGCTCACCCCCAGCCGCTGCTTTGGGGATGATGGAAATCAGATTTGAAGCTTATAATGAATTTGTGCCCTGAAGGGTGTATTGACCCTCAAGGCGTTTACCAAAGCTCAGCACTGCTTTGCCTTAGAACCGGTCCTTTTGCCCTGGGGCTGAGCTTGGGCTGCTTAAGCCCTTTTCCCCCCTCCTCTCCTTCCCTCCCCACTCCCCTGGTTGAGCCACCACGCTGCTGAGCTGCAAATCACTGAGCTTATTAGTTGGAGCTGTCTCCTGTGGTAGTGTCATTTTAGCTTGTCCTGTCCTGTGGCAGGTATCCACGGTTGTTTGGCTGGGTATGACTGATGTCTCCTCTAATTCACATCAAATGTCGAGCAGAGAAAAGCTGAGGGAAACCAGAGCTGCCCTTGGGCAGGGCAGGAGGAGCCAGCAGAGGGTCCTGGGCTGGGGCCAGGGCTGGGGGGAGAGGGGTTGGGACCCAAACCCACACACACTCGGGAAGCTCTGAAGTAAGTACAGGAGCAAAATTGCTGCTGCTCACGAATTGTGGCTGTGGGCTTCAGTTTTTGCAGCCTCTTGTGCTGAAGGTGAGTCGGGGTTGAGCAAGAGATGAAGTTTTTTTTTTTTTTTTTTTTTTTTTTTTCTGGTGTCTTTGCAGTTGGGATACATTGATGACACTGTACAGCTGGGCAGGAGAGGCAGCTCAAGATGTCTGTGGCTGATCTTCTCTGCCCCATGTCTGGGTGAAGTTTACAAGTGCTTGCCTAGTGAAATCTTCCTGTATGTATGTATGTATGTGTGCTCCACCACTGACACCAGCAAGAGATGAAGACCAAAAACATATGTGCCAAGACTCAGCACTTGGTACCAGAAACTTGTATGGGGGAGGGATTAATTAATCAGCCATGTTATTTGGGCAGCCAGGGCTGGCAGGCAGGTCACCTAACCCCTCCAAGCTTCTGTCAGTGCAGACAAATTCTCTTATCTTTTCTGCCTTTTAAGTCTTTCCTTCTGCCCTTCTGCAAGATGTGAGATAGCAGCATAGGCTTACTGCTTTTCTCTTTTTTTTCCTTGCACACAAGATATATATAACAATATGTATAATTTATGGGTAACGTATACATAAAATAGTATTCTGTCAAAATACATGCAGACACACACGAAGCATGTTGCAGAGCCTGTGGGAAATACTGTCTGTAACGGAGCTTGCTAATTATAGCAACCCTAATGGCAGCTTCTTCCCCCCACCCTTTCCAACAGCAACAGAGATCAAAACCTTTTTTGTTTAAAATATTTACTGTACAGCTTGCAAAGCTTTAATCAACGTAACATGACGCTTCCTTGCAGCAGCCAACTAATAAATATGCAATTAATAGGGAACTGAAGTGCACCCATTAGCTGTTTGCAGAGTCTCTATTTCCCCATCATAAAAACATTTTCAGAGCATTTACTACTCTGCCTACAGCCAGCTCTGCTGCCGGGGCCAGGGAGCCAGGCAATGCCCCTGCCTTTGTCAGGGATGGGGACAGAGCAGTCCAGAGAAGCTCTGCAAAGTTAGCCTTGGAAATCTGTTTGCTTCCCCCTTCAGTGGCCCTGACAAGCCCGGGCGAGGTGGCAGGGTGACAGCTCCACCCATGATTTATATCTCTCCCACTTGGGAACTGGGCTTTGGAGACTGTTAATTTTACTTCAGCAAGCATGACTCTGCTCAGCATATCGGGTCCAGGCACGTGGATCCCCACTGGTGTCAGATTGGCCCAGTGCAAGGCCTGCAGTGGGAGCTGGGTTCCAGTGGTACCTGCCTCTCCAGAGCATCTCATCCTCAGGTCCCTCAGAGCAGAGGTGGCAGCTGGGTTCCTCCCGGGCTGGGGCACCCCTTGGACAGCCCAGGGCTGGGCTTGCAATGGCCCAGCTAGCACATGCTTTCTGTAATTTCTAAGCTGTTTTTAAAGAAGTTGTTTTCCCATGATGGTTGCAACACTATCCTGGCTCTGTCTTGAGCAGCAGGAGACAGCACAGCGGTGACTTGAGGGCCCTTTATAACTAAGTGGCACAACCATCTGCTTCAGAGTGTGCTCCAGGCCCTTGTCCCACTGACGGTGTGATAAACCAAAGCTACAGCAGAGGACACAACCCAGAGCCAATGCAACAGCCCTGGCAGCTTGACCAGTGGCCAGCAAACTCCTCATCAACAGAGCTGACCACATCCCCTGCGGCCACCCTGCTCTGCAGCGCTCAAGATTGCATTGAGTGATGCCCAGGTGGGTGTTGGGGCACTGGAACTGGTGGAGCTGCCCCTGGAGGCACCCAAGGTACCAGCCAGATGCTGCTTCCCAGGGAAGTCTCCCCACCTCATGGGGAAGAGGCGGTGCAGAACCATGTGCCTCTGGCTAAACATTAGTGAAGCTTTTTAATCTCTCACTGTGGGATTTCTTTTCTGCTTCAGTATCGCGCCATAAAGTATTTCAGACAAGGTGACATTTTCCATCTGCATAAAGTGCTTGCAAACAGTGTGAATTTAACTTTTATTGGCCTGATTTAGGGGTATGGGACTGTACATAAGTCTTGGTCTCTCAACCTATAGTCCTGCACTTTAAGTGATGAATTAGTCAGTAAAATAAACAGGGTATTATCTAGCTGTACACACGTCTGCATCTTCCAAAGAAAATTAAACCTTGTTTGAACGTACAAAAGCTAATGATGGTGAAATCAACTTAGGAATAAATTAGAACTCCAAACTAACCCAGAACTTTCTAAGAGCTTGGAAATGCTGTCTCCTCGAGCAGAAAGCTTAGCACACAGGATGGCAGTGTGTGCCCATAGCAAAGTGCTGCACAGCACCGCCTGTGCCACTTTGTCCGTCTGTCTGTCTGCCCAGGCGGTCACCGTGAGGTCTGAGCAGTGGATGGGGCAAGATACTGAGGTTACCACACTTCCTGCTCCCTTCCCCAGGTACCCAGGGAAGGCACAATCCATCAGTTCCCATCCACAGCGATCGACAAACGTTGATGTCTTAATGGCAACCACCATACCTGCAGCTGGGTTGTGATGGAATACTGATGGAGCCATTAGTACCCAGGTTGGTGATGCGATTTTATATTTCATTTAACCCAGAACACAACATGCTGCAATGTATATATTTGTAACTGCTCCCTTGATGGCCTCTCAGGAGTATTATAAAGATTTATCATGTACTGTTTGGTCAATACTAAATACCGTGAAATGTCAGTAGAGCAGTTCTTGGGATTGCTTGAGCAGTAAATAACAGAATCCTACAATATCCAAAAAGAAATGAGCAGGTGAGCAAGTAACCTTAAGGAAACAAACCAAAGCAAAACCAATCCCTAACCTTTAGAAAAGAACAACAAAGCAGCAAGGATTTTATTATTAAGTCTCTTTGACTTTTAATAAGATGTACGAATGCTTGTCACTGCAGTGCTTTGAAAAGGGTAGCCATTTGGATCTGGAAATGCTGTGCCATGGAATTTTGGGCCCAACATCAGGTTTCCTGTTTTTTGCCTCCATGCAGCTCTTGCTCCGTGACCCATCGTAGGGTTAGTGAGGCAGCACTCTCATCCTCAGCATCCTCCTCTCCAGAAGCCCCTCTGAGAAACAGCAGCTGCTTTGTGGGAGGTGGGATGGACATCCCTTCAGCGTGCTGACATCCCCCCCTCCCCCTGCTAATCCCTCCCCAGCTCATGGTGGGGATTGCTCTGAGGAAACCCTCCAGGTTTTGGTGATTTTTTTTTTTACAGGTCAGAAGTTGGCTAGTGCTTAAACATATGTTCCTCTCTCCCTGTCTCTGACTTGCAGAATAGCTGCTAACTAACCAAAAGACAACATGGTGAGCTGAGGCTATTAGTGAATAATAATGCCATTTGCAGGCAGCAAAGGCTGAAAGGCTTCCAGAGCAGTTAGCAGTCTGCAGGCATCTCCCAGAAATGCATGAGCAGAGCTCCTGTGTGCATCAGCCAAAGAGCAATTATTCTTGGAAAGCACGTCTGCCTCACACTCTAAAATCTTTTCTAGGTGAAAGAAAGCAGAGAAACTGGAATAAGGGACTTAACACCCTGTGAATGAACAGGGCTGCAGGTGTGTGTCCTGTGGCACCCCACGGCACCGCAGCCCGAGTTTGGCTACACCATCATCCCCTCTCTGGCCTTTCCCAGAGCATAGATACAGAGAGTTTGCAAAGCTTGTCAAAAATTGCATTTTTAGGATGAACTTCAGTCAAGCAAGTTTGTTGGCTGTTTTTTTTTTTTTTTTTTTCTTCCTTTTGGCTTTCCTGTGGCGTGTGGTTGTTTTTTTTTTTTTTCCCTCAAACATCTCATTTGGAGCAGGTTATATTCCTAACGGGGTCATTTCAAGTGCAGTATTGTACACAGTTCTGCTCTTTAAAGAACTAGCAGAGATCCTAACAGCTCTCCAGGCAGGAAATCTGGTGGGAGCTCTGCTTTCCTGCTTACTGATCTAACGCTGGATCCAGAGATCCCACCGAGCCCATCAATGCAGCGCCTCGGTAGCAAATAATGACACAGGGAGCCACTAAAGGACTGTTTTCTGATCCAAACTTGTTAACTTCAGAGAACAGTTCGGTTGCAACTTCATTATATTTTTTTGGCAAATTGCTGTGTTGCTTGCTAGTTTATGTCATGTATTTGTTTAACCACTCTGGTGCTATTTTTTCCTTTAAATTGCACATTTCGGCTCCTACATGAGATTTATTGACAACATCTTTTTTTTGGGGGGGTGGAGGGGTTTGTTGTTATTTTGGTTTTGGGGGTTTTTTTGTATGCTGTTGCATCTTTTTCTGGTTCACCTATTTTAATTACGCATTTTATTTTAAGTACATTGTTTTACGACATCACTTGTTAATTGTTTAATTATCACTCTGTTCCTCTGCTGCTCTGCAGTGTGCAGTAGCCTTGAAGTGCCACAAACAGAGGGGGGAAAAAAAATGGCCTAAAGACCCAAAGATGCACAGTAGACAGTTCTGCACTATTTAATTACATGTTGTTTGGCAAATAATTAATAAGAAATAAGTTTCTTTCTCAATATTGTGAGAGTTTTGCAGTTTGTCATCAGCCCCTGCCAGGTGAAGGCTGCAGCTCCCTTGGGGCTCCTGGCACTGCCATGATCCCAGGAGGGGGTGAAGCTGGAGCTGGCATGGTTCAGGGCTGGCAGGACCTCTGGGGTTAGCAGCTGATGAGCCAGCCTTGGGACTAATGGCATCTGATGGCACCAGAGGCATCAGTGTGGAGACTGTTGGGTGGTCAGCTGGTGCCTAAAAGGTGCAGGTTAATGGGAGGTGCATTTAGCCATCACCTCTTACCTCCCACAGCTCCCCTGCTGCTAGAAGCCCACACTTCTGTTCTTTAATTTACTCCCATCCATACCAACTTGCTTGCAGAATGGTGCCTCCCACCTCACCTTTGCTTGAGGCTGCCAGCTCCCTGTTACCTTTTGCAGCTTCAAAAAAGGTGAGAGAGCCAGTGGGCTGCATCTCCCTGACATCATCCCTGCTTGAATTTCAGTAGAAGTCATTAAAAACAGACCAACCCCTCAAGTGATGCAGCTGCACAGTAGGTGTTAGACTGTATCTGTGGGCTCAGAAGCAGTCAGTTACACACGTTTTGACGGATGGATAAAAGGAGTGCTGTGGTTTATAGATGCAGATCTATTGAGTGGCTCACTTTCAGCTTGAAAAGATAAAGGTTGGTGTCCTCTCTGACAGAGGAAGGACTGATCCTGGTCTTGTGCTGCCTGGGCAGTTGGTTGGTGCAGGTGGAGGCAGCCCTGCCTGGCCAGTGTGCATGGTGCTGTGATGGCAGCAGGGTTTTCAGTAACTCCCACTTGGATCTGGGAGACTAAAAAGGCTGATTAAGTGCCCGGTTATTCTCACATGCCCAGCCCAGAGCTGTGTCTCATGCTTATCCTCCATGTAGCTAGCTCCCTAGCCTCTTTTTTATCATATGAAGCCCTAAGAGAGCCTGGAAGCTGCTTTATGTGACTGAGCTCCTCATTACACAGCTCAGACCTAACACCTCGGGTGCTCCATGGCTCGGACAGGTACAAACCAGTTTCATTTCCAAATCCATACTGTGCATTAATTTGGAAGGGACATGTGAGTGAGTCAATGGCTTGTGTTTCTGTTAGGAATGCAGCAGTTTGTGACCCATTTATTAATAAAAAACCTGAAAGAGAAATGAAGATGCTGAGATTCACCACATATCGCTGCAGTATCTCACTTGTTTTACAGTAATTTGATGCTGCCTGAACACAGTAGTCGACCTTTTTTTTACTCCTGCTTGCAGGGTAGAACAGCAGGGATGATAAACCTTATGCTTTAGTTCAGAAATAGCACACATCAGTGAGAGAGACCAGGGCTGCACCACGGGAGAGAGTGAGTTGTGGCAGCTCCGAGCAATACTGATTACTGAGGTTTATTATATATACAAGAAAACCATATTGCCTGCCAGAGAAATTGCACAATGGCCTAAAAGCCTGTTTAGGATTTGTTTGTTTGTTTGCTTTGAAAACCCAGGCTCTCATCTAGTTTTATGACATTTCTCTCTTGGAAAGTGTGTTCATTTCAGAGCCCTGAATGTCCCAGAGTCCTCAGCACCCAAAATGGAAACTTCCATCAGCACAGTGATGGTCCTGCTCTACCTGGAGCTGGAAGTGGCTGGAGTCTGCATCAGTTCATCAGTTCAACACATGTTCAGGTTGCTGCTCTTTCCTAAAGGCAAAATTAGTGTCTCAAAATACTGCAAGTAAAAAGAAATCCTTGAAACAGCTACTGGAGGTGGAAAGTATGATGTGTCCTTAGAGGGGTAAATCTCCCCCTGGGCACATGAAAATTGTATTTGTGCCCTGAAATGGGGAATCAAACTCAAGAGTAGAAGTGACCTTGCATTCTGTAAAGCCTTACTGTGCCTACTCTGTGGACAACCAGTTTTGCTTTTGGGGCAATGTAGTCACAGGGTAAAGTAATCTTCAGCACAAAGAGCATGGAAAAAAAAACTAGAACTAGCACAGGATAAAAGCAGCACATGGGTCAGCTGGGTGCTGGATAGCATCTGCTTTTGTGTATACAGAAGGAAACATAGCATGAGTAATGGCTCTGAGGCTGCTATGCTGGATGTTTATTGTACAGAGATGACTGAGGCCAGTGAGAGCAGTTTCACTTTTCCAGCAGGCAGTGCACAATGTGCGTGACTCTCACGGTGACCGCAGACCTCAGGAACAGTGGGCAAGCTCCTTCCTTCTAGTAAACCATATCATCTCTTTCCAAAACCGTGAAGCCCAACCTCAGAGATCACAAGGATTTTGCCTGATTAAACATCAGAATAAATTCTGGGGCCAGGTTGTCTGGCTGTTTTAACAGCAAATATGGGAAGAAGGGCCTTCGGCTATTTTCCTTGACATGGAAAACTTACATGACACATCGTTTGATGTGTTGATGTTATTTTTTAAACATTGCCTAGCACAGACATCAGAGCTGGCTGCAGCTCAGCCAACCATCAGCTCTGCCCCACACAGTCCAATGTTTCTGCCTTCCAGGGCCGGAGCTGTGCCCAGCCCCTGTGTCTCTGCTGGCGAGGACTCTGCTCCCATACAGCATGAGCATCTTTTCTCAGGTGTCTTCCCCACCTCCAGCACAAGCTAATCACAGTCTCTGAGTTCCTTCATGAACTATTTACATGGTCACAGTCAGAGTTTGGCACAGTTTCTTGCTCTCACTGTAACAGTAATGACACTCTTGTAATGACTGTGATGCCACTGGCTAAAACTCTGCTGCAAATCACCTCACCTGGCTCAGAGGCTGCACCTTCTGTATGTGGGGGTCAGCTGGGTGAATGGTCCTGCAAGACACATGGCCCCAGATGAACCCAAACTCTCTGTGACATGTTCCAGAGGAAGCATGGATTGGGAACTGCATGACATCCCTTTTGCTACTCACAGAAAAAGGCAAATTCCACAGGAGCATCTCTGGCTCTGGGGCTCTCCTTTATGGGTGACACCCTAGGAGGAAAGCTTTCATCCTGATGAACTTGCCAAGCTTTTCTTACATTTCATATGTATGAAAGGAGCTACCCTGAAAGAGCATCTTGGGAGACCTGAACTAGCTTTTGGCTAGTGGGATCTCTCTTATGGGTGCTAGTGTGTGAGAAGAACAAAAATGAGCCTGAGTGTTAGGTCCTGGAAAAAAACCCATGCAGTTCAGAAGCGGGAAAAGAGATGAAACTGTACTTTCTGTTTTTTTGTTGATTTTTTTTTTTTTTAAATATAGTTTCAAAAGCAGAATCAACCCTAAATCTTCAAGGCTGACTCTTTGGTTTTGTCAAGAGTTTCTTTTCAATACTGGCATTCCAGAGCTTGTGGACAGACCTTTAAAGATTACATGAAAAGATCGAGTTGAAGTGTAGAGGCAGCTGAGACTCTTCCAGTTGGAAGAATTCTCCAATCCACACTTTCTGACAGAGGTAATGGGAGATGGCAGATGGTAGGTGGCATCTTGTTTATAAAAACAGAAACTGTTGGATCTCTTGAGGTGCTGGAAAGACTATACAGCTGAAGTGAGAAGTTGTCTCAATGCACTTACCAGCTATTTCCTCTGAACTAAAAAATGTCAACTTGCAGAAAAAAAACCCAAAACAGTTTAGCCAAGAGGAATTAATAGGGAGGATATCAGTCCTGTTCTGGGTTGGGACATAAGGTCGACAGGGCTACCATACCTCTTACCATAGCCAGGAAGCCCATGGTTTTGACCCCAGAAATTATCACTGAGGGTTGGAAGGACATCCATGCCAGCAGGTAATATGAACCCCACTGGAACCTCAGTCATTTTAGACCATACCTTTCCTTGTGTTTGGCTCTGTGAAATCTGGAAAGTGATTGGTATGCTCTTGTTGTTTTCCCTCTTCTCTAAAATCAGACTACTTGACCAGAGAGGCTCTAGGCCTGTTGTCTGGGTTTTTGGTTTTTTTTTTTCCCACTGATGAATATTGATAGGTTCTATATAAAATGAATATTTTTTTTCAGCATGTCATAATGCTGAACACTATCCCAAGTTTGGTCTGGCAAGGGAAATTAATCCAATTTATGGCTTGTATGCACCAAACCCCCAAATAACCAGGGTAGCCTAGTTAACAGCAGAAAGATGAGGTGATCAAAATGCAGCACAACTGTAGCATCCTCATGAGAGCTACCCCAAAACTGAAGGTAAATGCCTCCCATTGAGACCAGTGAGGATTTGCAGGGGCCTCCTTTACAGTTGTGATTGTGATGGCTTCCCCCAGTGGAAAATACCAAGATGGTTACTTAGGGAGCAAATTATGTACCAAAGCAGATGTGGACCCAAACAGATGTGGTCATTCTGTCACTGGGACAAAGCCAGAGCAGCTTTCTCGATGAGAATGGAGATAAATTGGAATAAAAAAAGGTATGAGAGGAGAACTGGAACCTTAATGTTGCTTTTTCTTTCAAACTGATCTGTACACATGTCACAGAGTTGAATGTATGAATAGTAAATTATTCTATTCATTTCTTACTCTTGATGAACAGTAAATTAGTCTAATAACATTTACTGTTCAATTCATTGATTGTCAGAGGGAGATTAGAGGCAAATAGCTTTTAAGTCTTTCCAGCTGCAAACATTAGAGTTGTCTAAAGTTATGATTTCTGACTGTAATTAGCTGCAGCTCCCCAGCATCCCCCCCTTGGCTTCATCTCCTCCCTGCCAGCGTGCTGTCCTGGTCCCAGCCAAGCATCCCTCTGCCAGCCAGAGCATCCCAAAGGGGATCCCAAAGCCAAGGTGAATCCTTACAAAAGTAGGTAAGAAAAAAACCTCACAACAAAACATCTTCCCAGATGATTTAACAGCTCTGCACAGCAAGACTGCTGGAGAGTGGAGAATAAACCCGAGAGCCACGATGCTGGGTATGTGTGTGTGTGTGTGTGTGAACTCAGGTTCTGCCACAGCATTAAAAGCTTTCTGTTCCCTGTCTGGAGGGTCTGAAGTGCTCTTACATGGAGGACTTCACTGAAGCTGCTGTACCGACACCACTGGAATACAAGTGTGTGAGTGAGCAGAGCAAGCCCCATAAAACAGCAGACAAGTCAAGTGAGTTTAAGACAGATGCCTGCCTTGTACCTGGCGTGCCTCCTGTTCGTCATCCTCCTGCCTCTGCCTCTGCCTGGAATTCAGTCCTGTCCGTAGGAAGGTCCTGCTGGCTATTTAAGAGACACAGAATTACTTGTAGCCAAAAGAAACCATGAAGAGCAGAATCATTTCAAACGCTAGCAGAGCTTGGAGTTGTTTATTACTTTTATCTACACCCTCACCCCCCCTCCTCTTTCACAAGACTAACGGAGTAAATAAAAGTGGCCTCCTCTTGATATGCTCGTCAGGTTTTCTCGCTGTTAGAGCCATGTTGTGCTCCTTGCAAGCTGGAGGTGGGTTGGCACACAGGTGCTTCAGGGCTATCAAACCTACTGCCAGCACAGGAACCCTGCTGAGACCTCACCCCAGCACGGCACAGCCACCTCCACTGTCCCCCTGCCACCAGAGCAGTGCCTGCCAGCGCCAGCACGATTCTGGCAGCCTTGCTCAGGAGCTGCCTCTCGGCTTCTGGAGGGCAAGAAACAGGCACAGGACATCCCAGGCCTTCAGCCAGGTTCTGGTTCTGGGGTGTGAAGCACTGAGGTGGGCTCAGGTACCAGCCCCAGGGCAGGTAACCAGAGCTGGCAGCAGTGCAGGGATGGGTGAGCTGAGGGGCAGGAGCAGCCGCTGGACCAGATGGGGCTGGTGCAGCAGTTGGAGATGTGGGACGTGTGCAGCCATAAAATGCCACTCACCATATTTCAAGGAATTCCTTTTCCATCAGAAAATGGAAATCTGTTAAACTCTGTGTCCAAATAGTTGGTTTTTGGTGGAATTTTCCACTGGGAAACCTGTAAAGATATTTTATTGACTAGAAACATGTTTGGTTTGGTCTATATTTAGTTTTACACACACCTGGGCTGTCAGGATTTTCTGTGAGCAGTTCTCCATTTTCAGGGCATGTTCTAGACCATACTGAGGCTTACTCATCTCCTGGGTTTGGAGCATGAAGGAAGGGAAGGTGAGTATGGGGTGCACAAGCTGTGGGGAAAAACAGAACCATGATTATTGCAAAGGCCAATGATATCTCAGCTGCAGAAAAGGGTTAATACCAAAATAAGATATTGTTAAGGAAAAGGCTTCTAATTTAAATTTATCCATTTGCTCATTTCTGTTCTTTATTTGCTTTCTCTCTTTCCTATATGATGGCCAACAGTAATGACAACATATCCAAATTTGGGGGCCAACTGGAATTGTGCTTATTTGGAGGGGGGTAATTTTCAAAGCTTTACTGTTTGTGCCTTTCTTATGCTAAGGTTTTCAAATAGAAATATGCACACACCTTAACAACAAAAGGCTATAATGACTGCATTGTCACCAGATAAAACTGCACTAAAAATAAATAAATGCTGCAGTTAAACATGATTCAGTAGGCAGGGTCCTTATTATTCTTCCACCATTCAAAGGAAGATTCAATTTCAGCATAATACACTCCATAACTCTGTAGCATCCCTCATCTGACTGGTGCTTCTTTTCAAAGTTTCCATCTGCTCATGAATGCAGAGGGTTAAGAATAACCACAGGCGTGAGTGCTGTGGTCACTGATGCATATTTTTAAGTGGTAGGACACAGTGAAGAATCTTGGTTTAAGTGTAATAAAAGTGAGGTCCCGATTTGTTAATGAGGAGCATTGTCTGCTGCAGACACTAATTTCACTACAGGGTGCAGTCTTCAAACTTTTCATTCTAATTAGAATGCATTTCCATATTCTTTATCAATTTCTTCTCTTACTGAAATCTTCTCAAACGACCTTTTTTTCTTCACTTATGACTCATCCAAAGATTTTTATTTTTCCCAAAACAATCATTCAGATGCAACCACATTTTTCCAGTAAACACGTTCAAAAATAAATGACTTTGCCAGCTCATGCCTACACAGTGGGAGAAGGGCATTAGCAGTGCAGAGGCAGCTACTAATAATACACAGGAAAATTAAGTATGGGAGAAGACCGTCTTCTCCTAATTCCTTTAGCATTTAATTTCCAAATGCCCTGCAGTGGAATGTGTCTTGAGCAGCAGCTTAATGGCTACCAAAGGAGTTCCAGCAATGGGGAAACAAGTCCCGACAGCACAAGGGGCATTTTGTGCACAGAGGAAAATAGGTTATCTGCTAAAGAGGCATTTTTTTTTTTTCCTCCCGTCCTCCATAGCTGTGTCCAGTTCCAATTTTTATAATAAAGTAAATTATTAACTTAAGTTGATGGATTGGTTGGTGTTGGTAATAAGCTTTCAAAATGATTAGTGATATATACTCATTACCCAAATTAAAAAGCCATATTAAAAATAAGGAGAGGAAATGTAGCAGCATTATCAAAGTAATAATTTCTACTTAGTGCATATCTTTCCTGAACTTTGGCAAATGTTGAATTATGCAAGACAAACACTAATCTGAAAGCATTCTAATTAATGATGGTATTTCTTTGCTATCAAATTAAAACCAATACATTCACAGTGCATCTGACTTGAATATTATTGCAAGTTCTTCACAGTTTGAGGAAGATGGTTGATGTGTTTTAGAATATCACACCTATACACAAGTTACCAGCCCTGAGCCAAATTCTTCCCTGGAAGGAGAGTTATTAATGGGAAACTCTTCTACAATTCAAAGTTTACCCAAACAGTTGCTTTGTTATTCTGTACTTCACCCATCTCAGAAAAAAAATCAAACCAAACCAAACCAAAAAACTGCAGAGATGAGTATCTTGACATCAACTAATCACAATGGTTTGTTATAGCAGGGTTTGCTACAGTTTTCACCAACGAACAGAATCAAAGAGTTGCATTCACTTTAAAGATGCTTTATAGATGAAAACACAGTTATAAAACTCCTTTCAGAATAAAACAATAATCAGGCAGCTAATTAAGCACATTGTAAGTACTGAGCTTTTGAGTTAAAGACCTGTCCAGGCTGTAACATCATTTTTACTTTGTTATTATACATAGAAAGCTAATAAAAATATACTTAAAAAAAAAAAAAATCACATTAGTGATTTGCCAGAGTGAATGTAGATGTCAAAAAAACTAATCTAGAGAAGCTGTCAGGAGTTTAAATAGATTTTTCACTGACTTGCCTTTCTTAATTATAGCTCGGCACCCTGCACAGTTTAAAAATGCCGGGTTCCTTCGAAACAAACTGTGAGCTCCTTACCAGCTCATCAAATTCTCCTTCTCCTCCTTTCAAATGGATCAATCAGATGCCAACATATAACATTTTTCATTTACATCTTTTTTTAAGCTTTCTTATCCACCCCAATTATATTTCTACCCAAACCTATCCTGAAGGGGATAGAGGAGATTTCAGGGAGGAAGCATAATTGGCAATTGAGCTTCCTCTTTCCTGGGCTTCTTTCATGAGAAAAGATAGTATTTTGTGTTGGGGAAATTCGGCACTTAAATTAGGGGGTATGCTGGCTACTTAGTTAAATAATCTAGAATAATCAGGTCAGGAGGGAATAGCACACAGCTTTCACTTAATGTTTTGTATTAATTTTTCAGATAACGTAATTCTACATACTATCCAAGTATTCAAGAGCCCATCAAAAAAGAGCTGCAAACCAGAGGATTGACAAGTTGCTAATCCAATCCTCTGACTGTCACAGGGTGCCATGTAAAAGGAGTCCTTTGTTCTTTAAGAGCTGATTGAGTTCCATTAGTATCCATATTCAGAGCTCTGGGCACAACATTAATGCTAATACTGTTGTTACGGAGATGGAAGGCTGTTAAGAATGAACAATAATCAGCTCACAATATCATTGGACATATTCATGCAGCTTGTAGTATGGTGAGATCCGATAGCTCTGAACCTTTCTAAAGAGAAAAAGAAAATCCAATTAACATCTTCTGTGTAAACCTCCTCGGCTACTTTCACTCGAGATGACCTTGGGCAGCTGTGTTGCAATTTTGCCAAAACCTCAATTATGTCTTTAATTCAGTAGTGTTGTTGGGTTTTGCCCAAACAGAAGGCCTGCCCTGCATGCTGGCTAATAGTTGCTCACACAAGTTGCCCGAGCAGCCACTGGTGTGTTCTGCACCAAGCCCCACAGCACCAGGCTTCAGGCTTTATAAGTCCCCAAGGATGTGCAAGCCAAACAGCATGAAAATGCCTTTTCTCTCCCTCTCCCACCTCTGATCACAATCCCAGCTCTCAGATATGCCTCTCCACCATGACCAGGGGAGTACCTCTCTTTCTGGGGCTGGTGGGACCTGCGTGTGGCTGCTTCCTGCTGATGAAGCATGAGATGAGGGGAGGAGAAGCTCCACCTGCCCCCTGTGCAGGACTTCAGTCCAGCCCAAAGGAGATGGCAGAGCCAGGCCTCACAGCCCAATTCCTTGGACTCAGGCTCAGTCTGTGTTCAAATTAAATCTGCTTGTTTGGAACAAAGGTACCTTGAATTGACAAAGACACTAGAACCCTTAGAACAGAGGTTCTAATCTGAATTGGACCTAGAAAAACTCTAATTGTGAGTGAAATTTATCCTGTTGAAAAGCAAAAGGTTTATTTTTCTTTGGGGCAGGATATGAATTTACCTGCAGTAATTGCCCACAGTAGGGTAAGGAAGGAACTGCTATGCAAGACTTCACAAGGAATAAATTTATTTTTTAGTATTTTACTATACTGTCCACTTGCTGTTTTTTATCAAGCCAACACCCTCAATCCCCCTTTTTTTTTTTTGACAAGCAGACTGCAATTAGACAGGCAGATACCAAATGACAGGGAACACTCATCCTGGTGGCCACGTGGTCCAAGACTCTTCCACTAAGCAACTCATCTATGGCAAGGTCTGATCCCACTCACCATGAGTAGGACAAAGGAGTAAGGACCTTGATGGGAAGAAGCACATTCATTTCCAGCCACCATAGACAGCTTCTGGACACAAAGCTTTTCCCCTTTGAGACTTACAGGTCATGGGAAAAGAAATGAAAGACTTGTTACTACTTGTGCTAATGCCACCAAGATGTTCAACATGAACTCTCAGCTATATTCAACCTGAAACATTGCTACAGCTGCTGTCAACACCACAAGTGAAGGATTCCAAAATACAAAGCATTCTGAACTCTTTCTTTTCATTTCCTTTTCATTATGCCAGGGTGATACCACCTTATCTCAAACACACACTTGCATATTTGCACTCTATAATGGAGAAATAGCACTACATACAGGTCCCTAAAAGTAAACACCAAACTCTGCAAATCTGGCATATAATTAGGAAGATTCTTCTGGATTTATTATTTTTTTTCCCCAAAGCTGTTACTGCTTGATTTGGCTGTCACCTGTGTCACTTCTATGGAAAGATTTTCTCTGTGTTAAAAATGGGAAAATCAGACCAGCAGCTAATAACTTGTTGCAACAGTGAGATTTAAGGAAAAAAAATAATGAGGCAGAGCTGCTGGCAGCACTGTGGTTGTTGTGCCTCCTCCTTGAATGAAACAGCTCAGGATCACCCTGTGCGTTAGAGGGTCTCTCTAGGGAAGGACCAGCACAAACCTTGCACCTGATGGACACAAACACCCTCTGAGTACTTCTATCTTTTGCTGGCCAGGTGGATCCACTTTGAGCTGAGGGCTGGCTGTGTCCTTAGATGGAAAAGAGCTTCCCCTTAAATCTCCCCCAGCCCAACACTAACAAAACAAATTAAGTCTCAACTTTATCCTTTTGATTTAATTTCCTAGTGTATTAATGTTGGCCATTCAATGCCATTGATCTATTGAGTCCATCTCAGCTGCGACCTTGATTTGATTGCTTAATTGTCTTAGCAAAGCCTGCATGCCTTAGCTCTGTTATGTGCTTGCTTGATTTCTGTACGTGCTTGCTTATTCTTTCTTGTAAGATCTATAAAAAGTAAACATTTACTTTACATAAAATGGCAGTCAAGCTTTAGAAATTCCACAGCCAGGATAGTCTCAGGTGTATGCATGCCACATCTCTCCTCCTAGCATAAGCAGAAGAGCTTAATCTTGCCTTGTCCAAACCTGGGGATGTTTAAACGTTGACATGAAACCTTCAATAAAACTTTCTAGTTTAACAGATCACTGTCCAGGAACACCTTGGCTGAGGCACGAGCATTCATTTTCTTCAGATGGCTGCTGAGGGGGTTGTCTCTGCAGGTAGGAGCAGAATGAGGAACAGGCAATGTCAATATCTTCTGCAGATACAATAAAACTTTCTCAATCATTTCACTCAGGATCCTATCATCATTAGAGCTGGCTGAACCAAATCTCTGCTGCTGCTGTGATTTTAAGCATGTGGATGCAATGCACTGGCATTTCAGTGTTTGCTTCATTTGCATTTAGACAATCAAGATTTTTAATTAAAATGCATAAATGAATCATCCACTAAAAGCCCTATCTCCCATGTTATTTATTTTTTATATCAAACCTTCAATTTGATGGATAAGCACTGTCATTGGTCATTTCTGTTAAAATGAACCCATCAGCAGTGAAATATTTGACAAATCTGATGTTAAATTTTTCATCCCTAGCCTTCAGTACTTGTGGTCCATCAAGATAAATAGTATGCCTCACACTTTTGATCTATTCTTTGAGCTCTCTGGGCCCAGCACTCTGTTAAAGTGGGAGAGGCAAAGGTCAAAAGGATGGATTGTGATCCAGACAGTGCTCCCCAATGGCTTTCTTTACACAGCCCAACACATCCATAGCAGCATCTGTCCTTCAGTGCTTCTGCCTGTGACAACTATGACTCCTTTCCAGGTAAGGAGAGAATTTTTGTTGATGGAACAGAAGGTAATGTGCACTTTCTCTTAGGTGAAACATGTGATCCGTGTGCTTTTTTTTTTTTTTTTTAACCTTTTGACAGTGGTACCAACAGTCATCACAAAAGTTCCAACTACTTCCAATAGGACTTTCCAGCTGGACATTGAACGTTAACTCTAAGGAAAGTAGTCTGTCCTAAGAGCTGCATCCTAATGTAGAGAATAAAGCAGAAAACACACTTTGCTTCTAGCTTTTCTCAGAGGATTACTATAAAACTAAACTAATAAGAGTGCAGCATTCCTTCAAAAACTGAAAGCTTGCTCACATGCTAAGAAGCTGTAAGAGTAACAGCATCATCTGGTGGCTCCTGCCACAACGAATGGTTAATTGATTTTTCTTGTTCTACTTTCATTTAAATTCCTCATCTCTCAGGTGAGGCCAGGTCCTGAAGGAATGTGTGAGAGGAAAAACAGATGAAAATTATAAAAATGAGAGCAGGTAGTAGGTAGTAATGAAATCCTCAGCTATACTGAAACATTAAACTTTATCTGAATATCTCAGATCTTTTCAAAAGGATTTGTAAAAGAGCACTGAAAAACACCATCCCCATTGAAGTCAAGCTTCCTTTAAGGCAATGCCAGATGTGCTTTGGATTTTCAAAGTATACATTAAGAACAGGAATGATGCTGCTGAAGGCCTTGAACTTTAGATAAAGACAGGTGTAAATCCCAACAGAATCTTAAGGCAATTCCTTTCCGCCATTCCTTTTGTCAGTGCAAACCCAAGTCCTTCCACCTCCTCATGCAACTCTGTTTTGGAATTCTTCTTATTATTGATCCTCTTGCCTTCTGGAGAGGTGGTGTGTAAAAATGAGATGAACATATATTATTCTGCAGAAGAGTTTCAGCTGTGAACAAGTGCTATTATGATTATGATTGCAAAACAAGCTGATCCACCAAAGCTGACAAGTGGAATTGTGCAGTCCTGGATCCTGAATCAGCCTGATTTAGGTATTGAACCTCCCTGACCCCAATGGGCTGAAGAGTTCTCAGAGGTGCACAAGGTCCCCAGTGAGAAGTTTATTGCAGTCCAGACAAGGCAGAAGGGCCACACTACCCTACAGAACCCAAAGTCTTCACAATTAGTTGCAAAAGCTTATTAACAAGGCAAGAAAATGAAAATGATTCCTTCTGGCTTTATTGGTGCACAATGTCTGTTTTGAATTCATACAGTTTCTGTCCTATCCTTGGCAGTTGTCTTCTTTGTTGTATTCTTACAAAGAGAGAAAAATCAAAACATTAATTTAAGCTGTCACAATGCAAAGGGCTGACAGTCATATAAAGAATTATCATTATGGCAGAGAATGAAGACAAGTTAGAAAAGGAAAATTAAAGTGACTAGCTAAACAGAACCAAACTTCTTGAAAAATCTAGGATATTGCCATGACAATTCGAATTGCTCCAACTTTTCCTTTTTGTGTTTTTCAGCACTTTCCTACACAGTCCATTATCAATCTGATAGGGAAAAGAAAGAAAAAGAAATCACTTCATGTATGTGCTTGTTATGGTAAAATACGTATTTCAGAAGAGAAGATTCATTCTGTACAAGTTTGTGCAGTAAGATAAATCATAATTCACATCAATCTTTGTAATCTCCCTTAATTGCAGAAGTCAGACTGACCAAGACTGCAGCCCATCTAATCCTTCTGCATGTAATACAGAAATGTTTCTTTGTCTCAGGGCTTTTTTTTGGAGGACAAAAAGGATGCCTTTCTAGTGAACAGAAAGATTCATGCAGGCAGTGGGTCAGGGTCTCAACATACTTTGTATCTTCCTAAGAATAATTTTAATTATTTTACTGATATGGCAAGGAAGAGAGTGGCTAAAGGAAGAAAATAACCACTTCACTCTCATGTTATGCTTTTCAACAATGGCTCTTGGGAGATTTTACTATGGCTCTGGAGACAGTGAGAGCACAAGAGCCTTGAGGTGCACATCCATGCCCAGCAAGATAGACCACCACACCTGGAGTAGATTGCTTTCTCTCATTAAATAAACCAACAGATTCTTTGTCATAAAACCAGATTTCAGCAGGGAAGACAAAGTCTTGTGCTTTGTCCTCTTATCATATGCTGCCTGGCTAAGAGGTGGATATTATGAATCTAATGCAAAGAATCAGTTAAACCCCACATCCTGCATTCCCCACAAATGTCCACTGCCTTCCAGCAAGAGTGTCTGCAGTACAAATTAAGTCTGCTAGCATTGCAGTGGCTAACTGATCAGACTCCTAATGAAGCATGAGTCCACAAGATTGCTTTATATAGTCAAAAATTATAATTAATTCTCATACACGTAAGCAATCATTGAGTTAGTTCAGCTAGCACATCAAAAACCTGATGAAAACACCAAAGGCTGAGCAAATCAGTCTTCCCAAGGTAGATGAATGAGAGGCTTACATGACTAATGCCAACAGGATAGTGGCACTAAATTCCCTGTGGATGTAAGGACATAAGATCCTTTCTACTTGTTCATCATCTTTACGTTCCTTTAAGCACTGTAATCCTGGAATTAGAAAAGCAGACTGTTTAGAAACCCCACAGTAGGTAGTCTTAAGGTTGTGTTTATTTGGTAGCAGTAGGCACTCCATTCAATGAATGCCAAGACCAACCTGCCAGCCAGAGCTGTCTGGCCAAGGTCTGGAGTTTCCTCATTGAAGACACGGGGTCAGAGCCTCTGAAGTCACACCTAAAACATTTGCATGGATCATAAGATTAAAAAAGAATAGGGAAATACTGCAACTCACTATTATTCTCCAAATAAACCAGATATACATTGAGACTTGGGAAAGCAGACAAGAAAACTCTTAGAAATGTAATAAATGTGAATTGCTGCAGTCACACCAAGCATAGCTTCTGTTCCCTAATTGTATCAATTATTTTTTATGATTTTGATCTCCAAGATGTTAAGTTTTGCTAAGAAGATGTATTTGCAAATCACTTTGATTGCTTTCTGTGAGTAGTGTGAACATACTTAAGAGTTTCTGCATATTCTCTTTGGTCCTCTGACCCCTCTTTGCAGTGTCCTGAATCAGCTGGCAGAACATCAGGCACTTCAGACACTCCTACTCAAAGCATTTGGAAAGTCCAGGAATTATTTGGGCTACTCATACAGGGAGTCTTTGTATAAGCTGTCCTTTTACTGATCTCAGGGCTCTTATAACTGACTTTGCTTTTCACATTCTCTCTCTCTCTCTTTCATTTTTTAATCAGATATGTTTTACTGTGAGGAAGAATTTGACCATTTACTATTATATTCTAAGAAATAAGCCTACTAAGAGCAAGCATTCAAGGTAATTTCATTTTTGCAATAGGAAGTATAATTGAAGAATCAGATTTTCAATGTAAGACACTATCTAAAACTAGTCCCTGGTATGAACCCTGGTCAACTATATACAATCCTCTTTAATATGGCCTTTGATAGTATTCGTTTAGCAAAGTCTCAAAAAAGGGCATTGAATGAAATTAGTTTCTAGAAGAATTGGAATAGTAACAGAAGTCTCTTTCTCTGAATTAATGACAATCTTAAAAAAATCTCAACTGCTTTGAAACAGCACATTAATCCACAATGAAAATGTTTGCATAGCACTTAAAAAAATACAAACAGGATTAACAAAGAACTTTCCAAGGACAAGATACATTTGATTTGATTTGATGACCAAAAAAAGAAGTTCAGTCCCTTACCTTTTTTTTTTTTTACAAAGAGGCTTAAAGAGATAGACTATAACTAGATGAGAGGAAGAAACATCTCTTCCCTCTTGTCCCCCAAACACCAATTTGAACATTGCAAAGTTTATATAACAACCATGTACCACCACCATAAATATAAACCTAAGTACTGATTTAAGTAACATGATTGGCAATAGGTCTGTAACAGCATTATCACTCTTCCCAGACACTGCTGTAAGCCAGCCTGAGCCTGGGAGAGCTTCCTGTACCCCTGAATTCTCCAGTGTTCAGACCAAGATCAATAGCAGCAAGTTAACTGGCTCAAGGAGTAGGATATGTGAGCAAGACCTTTTGGCTTTTTATAGTTATGCAGCTCTACACTCTGTAAAGATGAGTATCTGGCTCATCACCCAGTTTTGTGCCAAAGAAGAAGAGGAGGAACTCGCAGGGCAGTGAACCATCCCTTCTATCTGGGACTGTTATTTTATCATAGAATCATAAAAGTGAGGGGTTGGAAGGGACCTCGAAAAATCATTGAGTCCAATCCCCCTACCAGAGCAGGGTCACCTACAGCAATGCATCCAGGTGGGGTCTGAATGTCTCCAGGGAAGAAGACTCCACAGCCACCCTGGGCAGCCTGTTTCAGTGCTCCAACAGCCTCACAGTGAAAAAAATTCTTCCTAATATTTTTATGGAACTGCTTATGCTCCAGTTTATAACCATTGCTCCTTGTCCTGTTGTCAGTCACCCCTGAGAAAAGCTGAGATGGGATGGATGGGTTCCTCTCTCTGTTGTTTGCAGAAGACTAAGCAATAAGCTTGGACAAGACAATTAATCTTAAGAAAGCTAAAATTACGTTAGGGGAATCCTACCCACAACATTTTGGGGCCTGGTCTTCAGCTAATCTAAGTATGCCTAGGCCATCCCCCTTGATAGCATGCATGTTGGTTTCCCCTAGAAAAAGTTTTGGTCTTTATAACACACACAACATAATGGATCCAGAAATCAGTGCAAGAAAATCTTCTGTAGGAGAGAAAAAAAAGGCAGCCACAAAAGTGCACCTCCATTAGAACACCAGTCCCACCAGGAAAGCTTAGAGTCACAGAACTGTAGAAAGGTTTGAGTTGGAAGGGACCTGAATGTTCATCTATTTACAACTCTCCTATATGGGCAGGGACATCTTCCACTTGGCCAGGTTGCTCAAAGGCCCATCCAGCCTGGACTTGAACACTTGGAGGGACAGCACATCCATAGCTTCTCTGGGCAACCTGTGCTAGTGTCTCACCACCCTCACACTTAAGAATTTCTTCCTAATGTCTAACCTAATACTGCCTTCTTCCAGTGTAAAGCCATTACCCCTTGCCCTATCTCCATGTGCCCTTAGAAAAAAAATCTCTCCCCAGCTTTCTTGTGGGCCCCCTACAAGTACTGGAGGGGGATCTAAGGTCTCCCCAGAGCCTTCTCTTCTCCAGGCTGAACCCCAACTCTCTCAGCCTCTCTTCACAGGAGAGGTGCTCCAGCCCTCTGATCATCTTTGTGGCCCTCCTCTAGACTGACTCCAAGAGCTCCATCTTTCTCTGGGGGGCTTTTCACCATCTTCTCATTTCTCCTTCATGTTCTTTTCTGGGCTGAGCAGAGCTGTTGCACAAGATCTGAACTTACTGCCACTGTTCAAAGACTGATGATTGCAGTGTCATGTGTGAGTGAGGGAAAAAGGAACACTGGAGTAAAGGTGAGCCCCAGGAACATGAAACAACATCATCTACAAATTGTCATGTGTGAAAGGTATGGACTTAAGAAAGCTCATCTTCATACAGAAGAAATAATTTCTTACCCTGGGAACTCAGTCTTTGGCTTTGCTTCTGTAGCAGGTCAGGACACTGCTGAATGTGAGATGAATCTGCCCTCTCTGTCCTGTTCCTCACTTTTCAACTTGCACATCTGCACACACATCTCCACACCTGCACCAAGGGACCCTGTTTCTTACAGTGAATTTAGAATGAGATGAGCAGGGATTGTTTGGGGAGCAAAGAGCAAACCTCTGCTAAGCCTTAAAACCTTTTCTTAGTAGACTTGTTGATTGCTCCAGAGGTGTATATACTCATATGGATGCACTTCTGCGGTACAAAAAAGTGCAGCAAAATGATTAAACACATGAGGAAAGAGGCTTCCATCTAAAAGGTGATTAAAAAGACGAGCATTGTTTGGTTTGCAAAACACAAGAGTAAAGGATGCTATAACAGAAGAAGAGAGAAGGGGCTATTTATTCTATTTTCTCTCAAGAATAAATGTGCGTGAAAATGAGAGAGAGAAATTCTGAAAACACTTCTGCAGTGTATAATTGACCCTACAACTCATTGCTGCAGGATATTAGGCAAATTTTTCAGAAATAATTCTAAACATCTCAGCTGCTACAACTAATAAGCCTCTGTTACCTAGGTAAAGGAGAAGCAAGACCAAACAACCCTTCAGACTGCTAGGAGGGTTAGACCCTATCCTTGTGCTTAGATTGGTTAGAGGTGGACTTTTTTTGTCTCCAGAGGGATGGCATCATTTATTTACCAAGTGCACGATCTGGGAGTGCTCACTTCCTTCAAGCAAGAGGTTCTGCAGAAGGCAATTAAAGGGGTCAGCAAATGCAGCTGGTGAGGCCACTGCCAACAGATTTATCCCAGAATACATAAAGTTAGTAATGGTCAGGTGGCTCAGGTTTAGTTATTTAGTTCTCAACTGGTTATTTTCCCCAATGAACTTCAGCTACAGAGAGGTTAACAGTCAAGACTGTGGCTGAAAACTGAATTAAATGTATTCATGTCCTTGGAAAGTTCTTTGCTAATCCTTGCTTGTTTCTATACACTTGTAAATGCTAAGCAAATATTTTCACTGTGGATATAGCCTATTTTGAGTATAAAGAGAAACTGTTGTATCTCCAGTATTACTCCAAGTTAGCAGTGAGTGGAGTCTGAATTTCAGTGGTTCTCCTGCATCAACCAGTGCTGGAAGCAGGCTTGGAGAGGGGGTCTCAGGGTGCTGCTGGTGCTGCTGGTGGCTGCTCTCCCCACAGCCCACGCCTCTTTTGCTGGCAGGTTTGGAATGGGCTGGAAAGCAGGGAAGGTGCTGCTGTGAACAGAATTAGTACCTGCTTAAAATGTTCATGTCTACAGAAGAACAAACTGTCTTTCTAAAAGAATTTTAAGTGCTACTTTTGGCTTGTGAGCAGTTTTCTTGCAACTGTCAGGCCATCTGCTTGGAGAGGGGTCTGTACAGTCATGAAAAAGGATCTTAAAATATACTCTCTCCATAAACATCCTTTGTTTGGAAAATCCACATGCATCACATAATGCAGTAAATGGCAGCACAGGCTGAAGTGAAACATTTTTAAATGCTGAGGATGCAACCTTGGATACAGCTCCCCCCCCACTCCCCTCTATTAATAAGCACGTTTTAAATGCACACTTAGACACATTCTCTTACAGACTCAGATTGGCAGCACCCACCTGCTGGGAAACATGCTAAGATAACTTCCTTGGGAACATCCAAAATACCAAACTGGGTTGTGGGCAGAAAAGAAACAGGCTTCTGCAGAGCAGCTCTCTCAGAGATTACATCATTCTCCCAGCCAATTTTCTGCCTACACTGCACCATTTTGTATGGTGTGTGTGTGTGTGTGTGTGTGTGGAGAAAGAGAAAAAAAAAAAAAGCAAAGGTCCATGAGTATATAGTCAAAAAGGCCAAATTAAGGGTGTACAAGCCCATCTAATCCTGGTATTTCCTAACTTTCAAGAGCTTAGCTTTTCACAACTGCTTGGCTTGTGAATACCACACATATGCACATAAACATTTATTTTGTTTGCATGCTTAGGAAATCAAAGTGTGTGTATGAAAAGTGTTATGCTTTCCTTACATTTTCTTCTGTTTGTTTTCCTGATTCTTTGGTCATTTTTGTTTACCTGCTTGTTGTCATTCTAATGTTAAGCTCAAATATACAAAATGCTAATTTTCTTTTACATAAAAATGTAATAAAACTTTCTAGCTTTCTTATAAACAAGTTTCAGCAGGAATGTTGATGGGATGCCATATAACAAGTAAAGAAGAAATACTGTTTAATTATCTTCCATATAAAAGCCAATAAAACGTTCTGTTTTTTCTTATTTTTCTGTACTGGGGATTAACATCAGTGTCTTTGTGATGAGAAATCTGCATTCATGGCTCCTCTATTTAGATTTAAATAGGAATTATAGCTCTTGGCAGAAAGGGATCTGTCAAATATCACAGCGTTTGTGGCAGGTGGTCACTGCATTGCTTGGTACAGACACTGCCTGCTTAACCATAGCCTGAAGTAAACATCAAAAGTCAATTATTCTCTTTGTAAATATTTTATTTATATTTTGCAGGCTAACAAATATCTTTTCAGCAATTGGCTGAGACCTTCCTCCCTGCATCAAAATCCTTCTGAACCTGCATTTGGGTGGTTAAAAACGTGTTTAGCAATCCAGGGACACCAGTGTAGCTCCCAGTATATATTCAGCTTCATAACACAGTCTTCTGCTAGGAAACCTTTAATGATTTGGCTGGGTTGAAGTGGACAGAGCTAAAACTTGTCATGGTTGTTACCATTGCAGCTGCCAATTAGTACAACAATCATGTATTATTTTGCCCAAATCCCTTTCCTTAGTTAAACTGTATTTTGAATATAAATACTGCAAAAGGAAAAAAAAAAAAAAAAAGTGTCTATTTCTTTGGGTTTAACATTCAGGGGTGGGCAAGCAGGAGGTCTGGTTTAACAGCAAGATGAATGTGTGCAGAGCAGCCCTACAGATGTAACTTGAATGCACATTGAGTAGCAAATGTGGAACAAGAGCCAAACTCTGAGGGTCAAAAGCCTTGAAGAAGTGTCTTGTTCCAGGGTAAACCTCCTAAAATAAAATGACAGTATCTGGCAACAGTTAAGCACACGTGGCAGAATCTGTCCCTACAGCTCTACTGTAGGCAGTACGTCTAAAGATGCTGCAACACTTTTTAGATCCTTATTTGAACCCCATCTGAACTCTTTGCACCATTAACTAATCAGATCATCTCATTTAAACAATGTTATAAAAATAATCAAGTACTTCTGCCTACATAAATATGTGTTGAATACATTTGCTTTAAAGGGCTGGGATTTTCTTGGGTATTTACTCCTGACATTCAGGAAACAGAAGGAGTACAAAATGTTAAGGAGTAGCAGAATTCTCTGAGATGGGGCTGTGGGTAATTTTCCCTGCAAGCCTGTTTGGTGGTAAGTTAATTGACTCCCACATTACTGAAACTGCAATGTACTAAAGCACTGGGTGCTCGTTTTCCTTCACTATTTGACTGGCAAAAGCCATCTGTTCTACCCCATCCATCCACATGCACAGTGTCTATTGTTGTCAACAGGATTCACACACGTGGATCAAGGCAAGCATGTGCCTCTAACTGTTTTGATCCCTAGAACATGGATTTTTCATTTTCTTTGTTTCTTTGTGCTCAGCCAGTAATAATACTTGTCATCTGAGAATTCATATTGATCTTGTCATTGCCTTAAAATTGGATGACAATTACTATCTTTGTCAAAATTCGATCTGATGAAATGGCTCCAATTAGGAAGGAAAAAGAAGGAATCCATCACAGCAGGGAGCACCACATTTGGTTTTAAAGCAGGGAAGCTTCTCTTAAGGAGGTACTGTTGGAACAAGCAAATGGGAACAAGCATAACAGAGATTAGGATGTGAGTCTCAAAACCTACAGACAGGAGGGGTACACATGAAGGGAATAGCCAGTCCAGATCTCTCTGCACTCCGAGTTGGAGCTCCTCTGACAATAAATGCCAGGAAAGGTTGTTTTCATTTTCTGATCTGGTCAGACAAGCAGTGGCAGTTGACGCCAGCCTTTGTGCTTTTTCAAATCCCATTCTGATCATCAGTGTAATTATAATACATTATCAGGACTATATTTGCTGAAGTTCACAAAATTATAACAGCATAAATTACATCGTGCTTCCAGATACTGCTCTCACCTTGAAACTAAATGTTTCAAGAGGCAGTGAAGGAATTAAGAGTGAGTGCACTTCCACTGGTACTAGTATTGGCACTAAAGTAAACCAGTTATCTCTGCTAATTACAAATAAGAATGTGCTAATTACAGGCTTTTTGGTTTATAAATCAACCCTAAAAATTAGCACATGCATTTCTCTGTGTGTATGGGTGGGGAATCTTTGTTCTAAAACAAAGATGTTTTTTTCGTATTGAGTGAATATTTTATTTGATTAAAAAAACTTTGATGTTTTGCTTCCAAGCAGGACCTGAAGGGCCAGACTCAGTTCTGGTCTGGAATTCTGCTGAGGCCTTACCTGGAAGCTGGGAGATGTATGTTAGAGCTTGGCACTCCCTGAAGGACTGGAAGCATCCATCCACCCAGCAAAATGATCTCAGCACAGGGCCATTCCTGTGTGGGTTTCTCTGAATCAGACCTGTAAATGCTGTTTCATCACATCTGAAAGTGTGGCAGGAACTGGGCTTGTGAAGATGTGCGATTACATGAGCTCCTGAACATGAGACTACACAGTTTATCTTCCTGAAAAATCACATTTTCTTAACTATGTGGAAGAATTCCACCAGAGACTGAGGGAACCCAACCAAGCACACCACAATTTTAGCAGGTGGTTTCTTTCCAAGCTAAAAATGTAGAATGATTGTGATGCAGGGATGAGTCACCACAGCCTGTGGAGCAGCAGGTTCTTTGGGAAAAGGAGGTTGCACTGGTTCTTATGGGTCTTCCTCTAGCAAGCTGGTTGGACATAGTTTTCTTCTCCCAAAATCTTTCTCCCCCTCCCTCTGTTTTCATTAGCTAAGCCTATTTACTGACTCTGACCTACATTTGCAATAGTTCCAGAATGCAACAGAACTGTGCTTCTGGGGAATTTTCTATTTAAAAAAAAAAAAAAAATCTGAATCCAACCCATTTGAAAATGTTGTATGCTAACTGAGCAAGCACAGCAAGCGGAAAAGTATACAAAATCCATGCAATTGTCCTGGACTTGTTTGCAACACACTTCTATTAATGAGCATCTGGGATGAGCATGGTATCTTGTACTATGGATCCCATGATCTGTACAATAATGGCTGATTTTAATTGACTTTTGCTTCATATAGCAAATCCCAATTGGAGAAGTTCCAGGATGCCGCTAGTGAAGAACTGTGGGTGGGTGCATGTTTTGAAGTGATGGTAAACATTGTGACATATACTGTGTGTACCACATATTCTCATAAGCACATTTTGACTTTTGTTGCCTTGGCTTTCACAGCATTTCTAACATAGACATTCCTATTTGCCAGTTTGAGTGGAAATCTGTTAATATGTGAATTCTGCTCGCCAGCACGCACCAGCATCACTGGACTTTCAGCACTTCTCTCCCACAAACCAGCCAGTCCTGCGTGCTCAGAGGGGCCCTGCAGGACCATGGCAGCTGTGCAAGCAAGACTGGTGGAGCTGGGGAAATGAGTGATGGCAACTGCTGTGAGAAACTGTATCTCTGGGAACTTGTAACTCAAGGCTCAGTATGATCCAGCAGTTTGCAGTGGAAGTCACATCGCCAAGAGGGCCTCACTCTTTAACTGCCATGAATTCTTTTCTCCTTCCAAGAGATGCTGGTTATCTAATGCTAACTTTGGTCAGGCCATCTTAGCACTTAAACTACTGTAAGTATTAAAACAGCAAGTTAGACTCAATCTCTTGAGGTGCCTTCCAACCCCTAAAACCCTATGATCTTTAAAGGTCTGAGAGTAAGAGCCAGATTACCTGGCTGATGTATTTTAATGATTAGCCAACCCTTCTACTCGAGCTGAAACCTGTCCTGAACCCACAGTAGTACACTGTGAACCTGAACTCAGCCAAGATTTCCACAGGTTTTTTAATTTGGATCATTAAAATGTCCCCAGCTACATATCCCATCCTGCCTGGCTGCAGTGTTGGGTGGCTAATATTAGACAAACAACTTGGTTTTATGTTCTTCCTAGAAAAATGTTTGAATCACACTTAGCAAACCTACAAAGTATTTCTAGGCATTATAGCTACATGCATCCACTCCCTAGCAGTAAGATGCCCAGGGCACACAAGGAGGATGCTCTGCTCCCAACACTACTGCCTTTGGTCCTCAGAAAGCCTCTGATCCCATTGCAGCAGCAGCTCTGCTTTACTACAGAAATATTTTGTTTAAAAAGGAAGGAAAAAAGAAAAGGAGGCATTTTCTCCCCTTCTCAGAAAGACCACCTGGTTGCAGATGACTGCTAGGCAAGATTCAAGCAGGAGAGTTTTGTACCTGAGTGCAGTGCCAGGCAGCCACTGCCAGTGCAAAGTAGCTGCTGAAATGTGCTATAATGAAATAAAAGATGGTGAATGGGTATTTCTGTGAGGTAATACTTCCATCACATCCAATTCAAATGTTATCCAGCAAACTGCCTTGCCAGGAGCCTTCTTTGTATTGCAGGAAGCCATCTGTGATGGTAACTAAAATGAGGACAGAACAGGATTCACTATGAAACAGTCGTCCCAAGCACTGCCCTCAAGTGCACACTCTGCAGTTCCCATGTTGCCAGCAGGCACACAGTTCTGTTGCCTGCTGTCCAAAGGTGAGGAAGGTATTTTTACCTCAACCCCCAGAATTACCCCAAATGGATGTTTTGCCTCTCACCTGCTGCCTTTCACAGGGTGTCCATAGAATCTCCACTGCATGAACCATGATTTGTCCTTGGCTGGGACCATTAATTGCTATGGAGATGGTGGGGGGGGACACAATGGATCATTCTGAACACGTTATCTAGAGCCTGAGTTTCAGTCTTTTTAACATATCTCCTGGTAGAAAGTGCTGATTGTTTTCATTGATCTCTGCTGCTCCAGGTTTAATTTTTCTTTCCCTATCTCCAAGTCCCTATCTTTGGTCTCTTCTTTGCCAAACTATTCATCTGTTGCTGGATAATCATGGGTGTGTGTTTCAGAGAGCTTTCTGTTTTGTCTGTCTTTCCGTTCCATTGTCCACATTTATTTTCCCCTGCAAATTTTGCCTTATTGTGCAGTGGCAAGTGGCTATCTGCTAATGCCAATATTACTCCTTGAGAACTATTTTTCCTTGCATCATCAAGGGTTTAAGTGGAAAGCCTTCAGCACAGTGCAAATTTCACTCCTGAGAATATCCATCTTTTGAGGTAGCTGATTTTAATTAAAGAATACTTTCTCTCCCTCTCTCTCTCTGGATTATACTTTAATTTCAGTCTCTATCACAACAGTAGATGCTGCTTAGATAAAATGTATTTTTGTCTCTTTTCATCCACAATTATCTGTAGTTCTTAAAACACTTGGGGTCAGCAGCTGGTCCCCAGTCAATGGTAGTTCAGGAATAATTCTATTCAAAGGATTTTATTCAGAACAAAATTGACATTAAGTTCAAAATAAGGCAAAATGTTCATAATATTTTGCCCTTATTACACACATGAGAGTGAAACTCTGGGAAACAGCAGTAATAACAGCTGTGGTAATAAACAATAATCTCAGAAACGTATAACACCTTTCACCTGAGCACTTTAGACATAAATGCATTAAGCTGCTGTCATATAGAGAAATATCATTATCCTAATTTTGCACAAGGGAAAAAAAAGGTGCCAAGAAGTTAGGAAAACAGATGAAAGTCATATAACAAGAAATGAACCCACATCTCATGATCTCCTTTTTCTAATTCCCTAAACACAGGGAGAATCTCTTCCCAAGGGATGGAAAATGGAGGTCTTTAGAGATAATAGTTATGAAAGAATCAATACTTTTCAAACACAAGTACAGTTTGAGTTTCTGCCTCCGTCATCTTGCCAAATTATGATCAAAATAATAGCAGTGTCATGTCTTAAATTATTTATGCGTGATTCATTTGCAGAGTTAAACCATTTCCAGATTTCTCACAGAAGTGGTTGGAGCATAGTCCTAGGCAGAGAAAGTCCAGCTACAGATTTAAAGCTGCTGCAAAGGAAGCTGGAGTGAAGCCCTGACCCCTTTGAAGCCAAATGCCAACCTTCTGATTCTCAGGAACCAGGATCCTGGCTGGGGTCCCTATGGCCATGTGGACACCCCTACAACCAATCACTGCTCCTTCAAGAGAAAGAGTAAAATATGGATGTGCATATACACAAGTGCATATTTGTGTAATAGAAGTACAGGTACACACAAACCCACACAGAAATTATGGGATGAGTTCAAGCTGGCAAGATGGGGTTGTTCTATTTTCTGTGTTACTGAGGGACATAAAGTAAGTTAAGTCATTGCACCAGCCATTATAGATATTTTCCCCCTTTTTTATTTAATTTCAGTCTGTTTCTCGTTTGTTTTAATGCCCACTTCAGCCTATACACACCATAGATACTTACCTCACCTTGGTCATGTACTTCTGATCTAAACAGAAAGAAAAAAAAAAAAATGTATGTAGGATAAGTGTAGGAATAAAATGTGCCTTGGCAAAGTGCTTTAAACTGCCTCTCTGCCAGTAAGCCATTAATTTGTTCTTCTTTGTTTTCTCCAAGCTCAGAATAATTCCCATCTGCCTTGACTCACTATCTAGTGCATAAAGGAAGAGATCCCTTTTCTGAGCATGGATGAAACAGGAAAATTTTTGTATTAATCAAGAATGGGGCTTGGAATTCTGGGGTTTCTACCATTGGGACCTAAAATAACTTGAGGTCCTGCTATTCTAATTAGCTTCATTATGATGAGTCTGCCTCTTCTGTTCGTGGATGTTTTTCCAGCTTTTGTGTTCCTGGCCTGCCTGTGATACATATGCATTCTCTTTTTTCCTCTCACTGAAGCTGAAGATGCAATCACATCTTTGAACCATCTGGATTTTAATTTATTATTTTCCCCCAGTGCATTGACGGGCTTTCTCATTTTTCTGTCAGGCTAACAGTTTGGCTCCTGTTTATCTAAGATATGTTAACATGCTGTTCCTCTTCTGGGCACTCAGTCAGTCTATTGTATTTTCTGAAATTAAACACCAGAGATTTTTTTAATATTATTTTTTTCATCAGCCCAAGGAATATCCTCTGCCTTTACAGCCTCTCTTCCTCCTTTTGTTGTTCCAGTGAACATTTTATGACTCTTGCTAAATTTAGGCTAATATCTTATTTTTCTCTCCTCTTCAGAGCACTCCTGAGATGAATGTTCACAGACTGCCTGGAAATGTTCTGGTAGCCAGTGAGAAACACGCTCATGTGAGGTCAGAGACCAGCCAGGATTCCCCAAAGGAGGCAGAGGAATCTTCTCAGAGCTCCTTGCCTGTCCCCATGGGGCAGGACACGAGATGGCAGGAGCCCAGAGTGAGGTCCTTGACCCATCCCTGTTGCTCATTTCACCTTTCAACTTGGGAAAATCCTTCAGATGTTGACTTGCTCACCCATGAAATGAGGAGATAGATGCAGGGAAGCCTGGGTCCCAGCAAGGTGAGGCTGTGCTATGGAGGGCAGACTCCTAACCCTGAGCTGTGGCAGGGAGCTCTGTATCCCCAGGATGGCTGGGAAGTTCCAGGTAATCACAGTATGGAGTATAATGTGGATTTATATCTGCTACCTTATTTTCCTATAGTACCTCCCAAGAGTGTTCCGAGGCATTCCGTTCTTTAATAAGCAGAAACTGCTCTGAGATTTTTCTAATGAAAATGATATAAGAGCACACAGTCTTATTATTAAAACTTCTCCCTTTTTCTCTAGGAACTGCTAAAATACATTTACAGTTTATATCCTTTTTGGTGAGCATTAAAGTTTCTAATTTAAAATAATAAAGCCTGGTTTGCTTGCTTTCTTTCCCTTCTATTTCAAAAATATAAAAAACTGACAGTTTTTTAAACTATTCTTTGCTGAATGATTTTTGGATTTCAATAAAAGTAACACTGTGGCTACAACACTTTGTGAGATAAGCAAAGAGATTTTTTTTTTTTTTTTTTACAGCACAATTATGGAAATTTCAAAGAACCTTATAAATATCCTGCTATTTGCATATATGAGATAAGCATATTTTAGTAATGGCTGTGACAGGCTAGCAAGGAAAATGTGTGGGACAGCTATACAGCAAACACATGCAAACACAGACACAGAGAGGGGGGTGTGCTTTTCAGAGAATCCCATGCTTGGTGGGTCAGGATTCCTGGGAATGCACGGGGCTGGCTAAGCAGAGGTGTCAGTCCTATCCTCAGACTCAGTTTCCCCACTTGCAGCTGCAAAATTATAACAAAGCATTTTGGTGGGTCCAGATGGTCTGAGCTAGGTAAGAGTTAATATGCTGGCTTTTAGTTTTGTTTCCACTTACCAGGGGAAACTGGGTTTTGTAGGGACCTCGGGCTGTGGCTGTGCTGTACCTGGGCTAGCCAGGCCCAGGGCTGGGTTCTGGTGCTGCCTGTCCCAGGCATCCCACCTGCATCCAGCAATCCCTCCTTATGTTGTTGTGGGAATATTTAGAGGCTCCCAGGGGCAGGTGGCTGCTGACAGTGCCCTGGGCATCCTGTCCAGCTGCACAGCAGGCTGATGGTCACTGTGGGTTGCACAGAGGCTGATACAGCCCCAAGTGACCCTGAAAAACCCAGTGGGCAGCCAGGGTTGGCTTGGTTTTCAGCACAAGCCCAAGTCTCCAGTCCCAATGCAACGGGACCACAGCCACTGGTGCCTAAAGTTTCTCAGGGGCTTTCTGAACTGAGATGCTCTGTGAGAGCTTTTCTTCTGTTGTCTGCCTTTTATTTTTAAGCTGGAGATTGTTCTTCTGCTTCTGCTTGAGAGCTTTTAGGAAGCACAGAGAATTAGTGTGGCAATTTCCTCAGTCCTTTGTTGCAAAGGAAGAGTCCACACAAAAAATACACTGGCATTTCAGCTGCATAAATAGCATATATTGCTGTCAAACAAAAAGACAGTTTAACTAAAAGAAACCCCAAACAAACAACCCCTTCCAACACACACTTTTCCAAACCCTTTAGAACTGCAGGTTTCCATTCTGTGGGTCTCCCAGCCATCTGCTTGGCCCTTGAAAGAGTCCTTGAGAAACCGAAAAATGAAAACCACTTACTTTCTGAAAACTAATCTTGGCTTCCCGGTGCCTTGCTTTCAGGGGAGTTCCACTCAAGGCCTGATTTCTGTAAGTGCAGATACTCAGTATGTCCTGAACAATTAGATGCCTTTGAGGATGTTGAAAGCTAGACATAAAAAATCAAATCAACCAGGAGTCTTATTTGACAACTGACACTATTACTTACACAAAAAAGCCAACCGTCATATCAAATAAAATCAAATAATAATAATAACAAATGTTATAATAATAATCCACAAACAGCAATCTACCAAATAAACACTATTCCCTTTGTGTTTTCAACCTAACATTTTCCTACGAGGCTTTCATTAGCTTGTCTAGAAAAAAATCAGAGGTACTTGTCCATCTTTCTCTTCCCCTGCTGAGGTAGATGACCAGGGGCTAACGTCTCCTGACCTGTGCAGCACAGCTAGGGCACCTCAGAGGGGTGCCTGGGGGTTGCTGATGGATTGCTTCTGGCACCTGAAAATGCTCCTCTCTCACCACAAAATTGGGAGCATCCAGCACCCAGCCCCTGCAGGCTCTTAGGAGCCCATCAACACAGCCTCTGGGCAGAGGATGAGAGTTTGCATGAGGAGCCTGAAGGCAGTGAGTGGGACTGCAGGCTGCCCAAACTACAGGCAATCATGTTTTCAGTTTTTCCCAAGCTCTCCTAGAAAGCTATAACTTCTGAGATGGAGACAGGAAGGATTACAAGCAATTGCAGCCTCCCAAGCAGTTGATATTCACAAGAAAAATAGAAGAGCAAGGGAAGGGGCAGTTTTGCCTCGTCAGCTAATGATCCTTGACTCTCTTACTTTGTGTTTTTGGTAGCAACCACAGAGAGGTCACACATGAAACTGTGGAAGTGTGAGGTGTCTTTATTAAGTATATCAATGGAGTTTATTAAATGGAACACAGAGTACTGGGTAGTGTAAGCCACTGTTGGACAGGCTCGGGGTCAGGCGGGCCTCCTGCCTTGATGTCACCGGCTGCTGGATTAATACCATGAGCTCACAGCATGGGCCTGATTAGAAGGCCGGGTCCTGGTTGGTTTTACCTCTGCCCTCTGCAAAGTCTTTGTTTGCAACGTGAGCAACAAGCTTTTCAGCTCATCACCACGGCACTGTGTTCAGAGCTGAGCTGGATCACTTGGGTCTTTCCCCACCTCTGGCAGACGCGGGGCTGAAAATTCTCATCCTGCAGAAGGAGGGCGCAGAGGTGGAATCATTATCTCCTATTGTCCAGCTGATTGTTTGGACTCTGCAAAAGTCTTCCTTTTTGAAAACTGCTGGGGTTTTTTTTGTTTTGTTTTGTTTTGTTTTTTAATCTTTCTCCCTCTTTCTTCTCATTGTCAACCCACACTAGGAGAGAAGAATAGAAAAAGCTGCTGAGAGAGTTTTTATTTTACTTTCACTCAAGGGATTCTATTCCGTGGCAGAAGAAACTATTCTCTGATGGGGAAATGTAGTGAGATAGAGACCCCCAGTTTTCCTGTTTGGAGCCACAGGATTCCTTGCCCAGGCTGGGGAGGACCAAATATGGATAAAGGATAGAGAAGCACAGACTGCACCGAGGGGTGAGGAGGATTTCATGTAGTCCAGAGGAGTGCAGATGGGAGGAAGGGATTCAGCGTGATGGGGATTGCTGTGTGATTAGAGGTGACAGGAACAACACTGCATGGCTGTGTCTACATGACTGGTTAGCAGCATGCTGGCCTCTCAGGAAGGAGGGATGTCTGCTGTTAAATACAATACTTTTAAAATAAAGTGGATGGGACTCTGTGAAATGAAGAGGAGAGCAAAGGAAACCAATGTGAGGACTTCTGAACTCTGAGTTGAGACTCTGTTCTTCTAGCAGCCACAGAAAACATGACGAGCTTCAGAAAAGTGGGACTTTAAGTGGCAGCTTTAAGCCATCCCTGCATGCACCCAGTTCTGGATGAACAGAAAACTTGAACATCTCAGATATGCAGGCTAGAGAGCTCAGCCTGTGGGCCATGCTGCTGTCCAGTATCTGGTTTTGTCACACTGACCATCACAGCTACTGCAGAAAGTGCTTTGCTCAGACAGAGAGGGTACAGCCCAGCAAGGAGGCAGATGCAACTGTCCCTGGCAGCATCCTTGTCTGCTCTGCTCCTTCCAGTCCTGTTCTCCCTGTTTCACAATCCAGGCAACACCATGCTGTACGCAGACCTTGCCCTGACAGAGGAGGCAGAACAGAAGGAACTCAACACTCTTCAGCCACATTCCCAACTTTGCTAAGGATGATGCCCAGCACAACAGCTGGCAGAGCTATTCTTACACACCACAGCAAATGCTGATCCATGTCTGGTGATTGGTTAACACCCACTCCTTTATGTGATGCTGAAAAATAAAGACAACTTTTCATGTAACTTAGTCTTTTTTCTCCTCTCCAAAGCTTTGGCTGTGATTGATGAAACTGCCTCACATTGTCAGAACTTACTTGAGCTAATAAGCAATGGAAATGCCTTTATCTGTGCTAGTGCCAGATCCATCCCACTTACAGCCCAAGTTGTCCTTCTTTCCAAGAAAGCTATGATAAACTACCTGACCCCCAACTTGCCATTCTTCATGTTGGTTATTTAACATTTTCTATCCTTTATCTATTCTATCAGCATTTTGTCCTAATTGCTCAGCTATTCGTTGAGTATTCTTCTACAGCTGTTTGTCAAATTTTTTTACTCATTAATCTGTGAGACCTTTCAGTTGCTATTTCATCTCATATGGAAGTTTCTAACCACTGATGCTGTCGCACCTCCCTCCATGTCATGGTCTTAAAAGGAATATAACCGTGGCTGGCTGTAGTCATTTGTGGAGTGATTTAGTTGGGAAGTTCGCATCCTAATTTTTTTGCCATTTACCTGTATGGTTTCCTTAAAGCTTCCTTTAGAAGCCAAATTCTTCCATATCCTGAGCTTTATGGATATTCTGCTATGTGCAGTTGCTGCTTTATATGTAGCTGGGCAAAAAGCTTGTTCAGTAAAGAGAAATCCTTCACCCTTTTTTGCTCATACCACTGGGGAAGCACATCTGACAATGCAGCTGAGACGTCTGCCGCATGTACTGAGTGAGCTGAGACATGTCCCACTCCCTCCTTCTCTTCCTTACATGTTCTGGAGCAAATCTTGTGCAAGCTTTATCCTATGGGAACTTTGAACAACCTGTAAAGCAGATTTCTGCTGATGTATTTTGACAGAGGCAATTAAACCTGCACAGGCCACCACACAGCAGGAGACTGCAGTATCTGACGTTGGTGTTCAAGGTGCTTAAGTTATGGAGGTGCTTGTGTCCTTTTACAGGTCTAATGTCCCAAGTCATTAACTTGAGGGTCCCTTTTGCCAACCTAGAGCTAGATATGTACCACCCTCTGCTTTATCAAACACAAAGTATTTCAAGGAAGCATGACTGCTGTGTTGTGCCTTTGGCCTTCCTCCAATGATATAATCCAATTTTTCTGATTTCCAGTCTAAAGATACTCATTACTTTTGACAAGGAGCCGTAGTGCCAATAAGATTTGAGATGCACAGACAATAGCCTGTAACACAATATCTTTATTTTGTGCAAAATTGGCACTTCCTTCCTGGCTAGCAGAGGTAAACCTCATGTGAAGAGGTCTTGTAGGTCCAGATAAGCCACCAGTGCAGCTTGGGTGAGGGTTTGCTTCACTCGACCAAGCTGCCTGCTTTGCTGCACCCTGCTCCCACTGCCTAGTTTTCCCTAAAAGCTTAGCAGGAGCACGACTCACTTCAGTGAACATCAGAATAAAATCCTGCATACAATTAAACATGCCTTACAGTGCTCTTTGCAAGGCGGAGCACTGGGGTTGGATAGCTATTGAATTAATTCCACACTCTGTTTATCAGGAGTCTGGACTTCAATACCTAGTATTGCTCCTAAATATTTTACCTCTTGTTGCACTAATTGACCCTTTTGTCTGTTGACTTTCAATCTTTCTTTCTGTATCGAAGCCAAAATTTCCTGTCTGCTGACCTGCTTGCTCTTCACAATTCCCCCAGTTTGGGTGTGATGCACATAGGATGTTATACACTTCCTAGACCTGCAGGCTAATTTCTCCCACATTTGGGTGATACATATGTGACAGATCACAGGGGCTTGTGAAATCCTTGAGGAGCTCATGTGAAACAATTTTATTTCTCCTCGAATGTAAAACCAAACTTCTACCAACATTTCTCTGCTAAAGGGCTAAAGAAAAATGCATTTGCTAGATCTATGACTGAAAACCACTTAGCTCCTTGTACTATTGCAGCCATAATTTCTGGCATTTTAACAAGAAGAGGTGATGTTTGCAGAGTTACAGCATTTAATGCTCTGAAACCCACAGTCAAATGCATCTTTCTATCTCCCTTTAATACCAGCCACACAGGGGAATTACACACACTGGGTCATTGCACTGGCACTCCTTGATCCACCAGGCTATTAATAGTGGACAACAATCCTTTCTGGGCTTCGCTTGGGTACTTATATCATTTCTGCAGTCTTGGATCAAGCCCCGTGATTAAAGTAAAGGCATTAATCTTTCCATACTCTAACATATCTCAAGCTTATACTTGCAGAAATGTAACTCACCCTCATCCTGAGGTGTTCCGACTATTTCAGCAGCACATCATTTTGTAGGCAAGATAATTATGAGTCCTATTTCTGTATTATCCTTCCACAGTTAGTCAGATCTAAAGCAATCTATTTTGTTTAAGAAATAGGCTGCTGAAAAGCCCATTTTTCATCCTGCACATGATGCTGAATACAAGAAAACTCAACCACACACTCCAGTAAGCAGTTCTCACTGGGAGTGGGTGTAGGAGTGCAACTGATACACCCCCTGCACCACGGGAGACCACTGCACACTCCTTGCCTGTATGGTACCTTCTTGGCACCCACACTTTCACAGAACAGTAATTTCACAGTCACTGAGGCACCAAAATCTAATAACAGTTTGGGCTGCCAGTCTCTTGTTTTTTCATTGCTACTGTACAGTTGTGCCAATTTATGCATTAAGACACTAATGGGCTTTATATTCCACCTAGTCATACCTTCTCTCAGGCTCCCCAGGTCCTTCCAAACCCTATTTCACATCTACTTCAAATGCCATTTCCAAGACATATAAAGTCCAGACAAAATATCCTGCAGGCAGAGTGCAGGACTGCAACGTCCCCTCCCTCCTCCAAAGCTTTGGGTTTGTTTGTCCTCAGGACCTTGATTAGTGAAAGTGATTGTTACTGGTACCAATTGCTTTGGAAAGATTTGTTTCTAGTTCCTTTTCTTTCCAGAGAATCCTTCCAGCCCTTCTAGCATGCCCTACCCCTGCTCCTCATTTATGTTAGCAAGGTTCCCAAGTCCTGCAGTCATGCCTAACCTCTACAACTGCAATTCTAAATCCCAGTTCATTATCAACAGGACCTCAGTCTCCCCCAGCAATAATGCTGCAGCTGTTCCAGCAGTCGTTTTCTAGCAATACATGAATCCAGTCCCTCATCTGATTTTTTTCTTTTCGTTCTTCTTTTTCTTTCTTTGGATTCCAAATCAGTCCAAAATCTTGACACTCATCACATCAACCATAGTCTATTCTCTCTCCCTGCTGCAGGCTCATGGAGCTCAATGTCACGTAGAGTCCAGTCAGTGGGGATCCAGACAGCTTTAGCTCCAGGATTTTCATCAGAAGGAGTCTAATTGGGCTGTTTGCCTAAAGCCACAATCCACTCCCCACAAATATCCTCATTTAAAGTCCCAATTCCATTGTGAAAGCCCAGCCTTGAGTGATAACCAGCTCCTTTCAGCAGTCTCTCTCTCTCTCTCTCATGCTGGTCCCTGTCTCTCTGAATTCACAGGATTTTTACCATGATGGGATCCTTCTTGCCTTTATGCCTGTAGCTCATTATGCAAAGGAATGCAAGTTCCAGCATATGGCCTGGGTGAAATGGAATAATTTCAAATATCTCCATCCCAGTCATCAGGGTCAGTGCTCCTCCAGTTTGTACAAGTCAATACAGCCCATTTAGCTGGCAACTTCTCTTTATTTTTCTCACTTACTTGCCTAGTGGAGTCTCAGAATTCAAGTGTTCCCGTTCACCCTATGTGGCGACGGTTTGATTTCTGTTCCTGCTCTGCTCAAGACTCGCACAGCCTCACGCTCACGGACCTGACTGCTGGGTTAGCACCAATCTGCCACAAGTAAAATGCAGTCTGATGATGCATTCAGACATCCCCTTCCCTGCCAGCACAGAGCAGAATAAAAATGGCTCAGCTAATATCTCTTTTACTAAACAAAACTGGAGAAGCTGACAATTACTAGTGCTGCCCTCGTACCAGGCAATTTTAGGGCACAGATTCAAATGCCACAGCTCAGGGGAGACCAAGTCTGACAGTGGTGAATCCTTCTTCAGACCCCCAGATGGTAGGTGGCATCCTCTGGAGAGGACTGTGGTGCCCAGGCACTCTTATATCCTCAGGCTTTCCTTTATGTAAAAACACCCCTGATCTGCCAGTCCAAGCCCCTTATTTCCTAGGGTTAGCTTTGCAAATACAGCACTGGGTATGTGACTGTATTATGTACAACTAAATGATCATTCAGGAAAACAGACCTTATTTTCCAGCTGTTTTCCAGCCTACTCACTTCAGCCTACCAAATTACTTCAGGCTGGCAAGAGCCCCATCGTGTGATCGAGGCATTCAGAGTAAGTAGTGATGTAGTCTTGTCATTTTCCATATCGTCACGACCCTCCCCATGAATGTCCTCCTCACCCGGCCTCTCTAACCCTTTCTTTCTCCTTCAAGCTGCACAGCTCCTTCAAAAACACATTGACCATGTGAAGCATGCAGCAAATAGCTCTTCCTGCCCTTCCATGTCATAGCCCCAGAACTGCACTGCCCCTCTTTGCCTGTCAGGAAGTCTGCTGAAGAACCACATGGATGAGCAGCTGCCTTCAAGGGTTTTCATGCCCCATGGTGGTCCTCTTGCAGTCTGGGGGGCTCTGATGGCACTGGGGGTTCCTGTTGGCACTCATCCTTCTGCAAGTCTGCATGTGAAAGGTGGGATCTGCCATGCTGCACTGCTGCTGCTTGCACAATAATAGATCGAGTGACCTGTGGTGGTATGAAAGCTGAAAAACTCCCTCATTACCTTTTAGATCTAGTTGAAACCACAACAACTGACTGCAGTGTCAGCTAAAGAAAGTGGGCAGCACCCTTGGAAATACAGACACACGTGTGCATGAACACACACACACACACACACAGAGCCTCCTACTGCCAGCCAGGCAGTGCTGCGTGACTGGTCTTAATAGAAGGCTTAAAATAAATCAGAATTATTTCCAGATTAGAGGGAAAAAAAAAATCCTGTGAAGATGTTTCAGTCTAAGCACAAAGAATACAAAGCGAGCAGTCTCTTTGCCTGTCAGCACAGCATCTTCTGTCCTTTGCCCTGTGCCCTTCTGCTCCCACAACCTGGCTTTATCTTTTTTTTCCTACGTGATGCAGGTGAACAGGTGAACATATGACACTGTAAAGCTGCTGCATTCACACTGGTGTATCTATCAGAAAGTTATGTGCCTCCAGACTTTCCTTTTTCATTTTCTTGACAGATGTCTCAGCAAAGCTCCCCAACCCAAAGTGGTTCCTTTCTGGAGGAAACTCATTTTCAGCAGCTTAAAATTCTCATCTACAGCCACAGTATCCAGGACCATAAACTCTGGTCCTCCTGGTATCACTGGATGAAGGCCTAACCCTGCAGAGATTTTCACCCATGGCTGTGTGACCTGACAGAGTTCACAGCAGAGGATCAGTAGTACATGGAATCATCTGTCCCCCACACATCACATCTGGTGGAGGTGGTGCTCCCACCTCTCTTTGATGCACACTGCTGGCATTTCAGAGCAATATGAAAATGTTTTCTCTTCCCCAGTGGGGATAGGACCACCACAGGCAATCCACTAATTTCAATCTCAAAGCATGTGAGGATTTTGTGTTATTCCCTTGATGCCTTCACTGGGGGACACAACATGTTGCATGGTATTATCTGGCACAGCACTGAAGGAGATGGGAAGGGTGAGGGAAGATGGACAAAAGCTGAAAGAAAAGCAAAAATCTGTTCCAAACAGCACCAACACTTCCCACTTCAGCTATTTACATTAGGAGAATTTTTCGGTTTTGACTGCTCAAGTGTGTCATTTTGTTTACCTTGGGTACTTTTAGGGCAAATTACAGAAACAGGCCAGTTTACTTCACTCTCATTTTTAGACAGTTTCACTTTCAGCTTCATCTGCACAAAAAAACATGCTACAATTTGGGGGTTGCAAAGGCTGCAGGGAAATATTGATTTCTTCACAATAACACTAAAACAGTTCGACCCAAATTTTCTGAAGGCTTTTACAAAACATATATTTTGAGGGACAAATTTGACTTGACATACTTCTTTTAAAGAAAGCTGCCTTTCTCACAGCCACAGTAGAGCTGTTATTTACTACTTTTTATTACAGAAAGAGGACTCTTGATACCAAAAATTCCTTTCACTCAGGTAAATAGCTCTAAAGTTTCCGATTATCAGGCTACGTGAAAACTGCACTCTAATGAAAGAAAAATTCTAATTATTCAGCTAATTAAAAAAGTCTTAATTATACTATAGAATAATTAATTTCTTTTGATACTTACAACTCAGACCCTCCCTTGTATACCTCAAGGGTCCAGGAGTCTTAGAGAAGCTAACAATGGGAATTGCTTCTCGGAATAGCCAGCTTTCTCTACTGCTTTTCTTAGCTAGGCAATAGTTCTGTATACAAGAATAGGGACTGATTGCTGATACTAGAGCTGGAGATTCCTGAGCTATCACATCTCAAATGCAGAAGGTCATATGCCATCTCTGCTATCAAAAGCATTCCAAAAAAAGACACCAAAGCATCAAGAACTCTGGCACTACTCTCCCTCCGCTGCACTCATCTCATCTTGGCATCACAGCCCCACTCACAGCCCCTGTGGGGTACCACATGATGAGGAACTCCAGAGCCAGGCTTGCTTTAAACCCCCCTGTCCCACGGTCTCATTACAGACTTCCAGTCTCCTCCTGACCTGTGAAACTGCTCCGTGTCATCCAACCAAATGACCCTCCAGGAGCAGTGCTGCTCTTCCACTGCACACCCCCAGCTTTAATGTTCCTTCTGCCAGAGCAGTGCTCACAGGGACACCAGGGATCAGAGTGAACCCCTGCAGAGATGAGTACCTGAGACAGACACTCCAGGTCAGGAGATGCCAAGATGGGAAGGAGGCTTAGGCTTCCACTCAGAGCCATTGCAATTATATTTTCCTCTGTTTTATGCCGTCAGCTACAGAGCCCAAATCAGTTTAATTCAAGGAAACAGAGCTCAGCTTCTGTCCTCCCCATCTCATTTAACCCAGTGAGCTGGGTGGTGACTGCTGTCACCAGCTGCTCTGACATTTTGGGGCTTAGCTGCTCTTAGCCAGGAAAACAGTCCAATTCTGAAGGATGGGAGCTTTATCTGCACCCTGGGCCCTCATCTTCAAAAGCACAGGGTGTCAGTTTTGGGAAGAAAGCTAACAGACATCCAAAAGACAGATGAGAAATATTGAGTGTGCTCAGATTTTGCAAACCTTGAGAGCAAAGGGTGGGAGAAGACAGTGCAGGGCCTCTGGGCCTGCCAAGAAAGGAATTATTTCTTGGGACATCTGCATTTTTCCAAAGTTAGCTAACAGAAAGGACTTGATCTGATGAAGGTCTCCAAACAATTGCTCTGTGAGATCACTATCAGATAACATATTACTCTGGCAATCATTACACCTTCACTCTTAGGTGTTGTCCCTTTGCAGATTCAAATATCATGGCATGCCCAGAGAGAGCCTGCTGCCATGAAGCCAGCAAATACCGGAGGTATATGCTATCCTGACTCCTTTATTCCAAAAAATCATTTTCAAAGGGTAGGTTTCTGAAAGCTTTTGAGGCTCTCAGGTACAACACTTTAGCCTTAGACTTGAGATGCTTTAGCAGCACCTCTGTCTTTCTGTTTCTTGCAGCACACCATGTAATAGGATCCTTTCCCACCCCTCAATCCTCTTGGAGGCTTCTGGAAGTCAGTGCAGGACAATACTACAACACACAGCCATGCATACTATGGGGCAAACATATTGTTCTTTATGAGTGATATTTACTACCAGTTCTACTGAGTGCCCCTCAGTATGCATGGCTGTGTGTTGTAGTATTGTCCTGCACTGACTTCCAGAAGCCTCCAAGAGGATTGAGGGGTGGGAAAGGATCCTATTACATGATGTGCTGCAAGAAACAGA
>JAAWXA010000017.1:5712915-5923132 GCA_038090715.1 Florisuga fusca | reverse complement strand
GTTATGGAGGTGCTTGTGTCCTTTTACAGGTCTAATGTCCCAAGTCATTAACTTGAGGGTCCCTTTTGCCAACCTAGAGCTAGATATGTACCACCCTCTGCTTTATCAAACACAAAGTATTTCAGCTGGGTGGTGACTGCTGTCACCAGCTGCTCTGACATTTTGGGGCTTAGCTGCTCTTAGCCAGGAAAACAGTCCAATTCTGAAGGATGGGAGCTTTATCTGCACCCTGGGCCCTCATCTTCAAAAGCACAGGGTGTCAGTTTTGGGAAGAAAGCTAACAGACATCCAAAAGACAGATGAGAAATATTGAGTGTGCTCAGATTTTGCAAACCTTGAGAGCAAAGGGTGGGAGAAGACAGTGCAGGGCCTCTGGGCCTGCCAAGAAAGGAATTATTTCTTGGGACATCTGCATTTTTCCAAAGTTAGCTAACAGAAAGGACTTGATCTGATGAAGGTCTCCAAACAATTGCTCTGTGAGATCACTATCAGATAACATATTACTCTGGCAATCATTACACCTTCACTCTTAGGTGTTGTCCCTTTGCAGATTCAAATATCAATGCAAAGCAGCCACTGGGAAGCATGGCATGCCCAGAGAGAGCCTGCTGCCATGAAGCCAGCAGATACCAGAGGTTCATGATATCCTGACTCCTTTATTCCAAAAAATCATTTTCAAAGGGTAGGTTTCTGAAAGCTTTTGAGGCTCTCAGGTACAACACTTTAGCCTTAGACTTGAGATGCTTTAGCAGCAACTCTGTCTTTCTGTTTCTTGCAGCACATCATGTAATAGGATCCTTTCCCACCCCTCAATCCTCTTGGAGGCTTCTGGAAGTCAGGGCAGGACAATACTACAACACACAGCCATGCATACTGAGGGGCACTCAGTAGAACTGGTAGTAAATATCACTCATAAAGAACAATATGTTTGCCCCATTCCTGGTCCTGGTGGAACACTCATTCCCAAAGCAAGCAATTGTGGCATCTTATTTCTTGCTTAAGGCTCTGAATCTCCTCTCCACCCATTCATGTGCCAAGATAAGAGCTGCATTTACATCCCATCAGTCACACCCTGCTGCACAGGAAGGTGAAGCCACTTTGCACAGGTTAGTTAGCAATGCAAGACCCTTTCCCAGAACAGTATACTTCTTTCTGACATCTTTGATGGCAAAATAGAAAAAGGAAAATTCAATTACATTTCAAACCCTAGTAAAATCCACTTATCTTTCTCCTTTTTTCTATTTTTAAAATACACCTGCATTTGCTACTCTTACTGGATCTTCTCCCTCTTAAAATTCAGTAAACCTTGTGTGCATCCTCACACATCTCCTTCTCTGTGAAGAATTAGAAAGAATTAATAAGCTGGGATATTTGAATAAATTCCTTCTTATTTCATGGCCTGATTTTACTTCCATAAACTCTGCATTTATAGCAAGCTCATAAATTACCAACATATACAGAAAATAAATATTCCTTGTCTCCGCTACTCAGCTTGCAGACTTAGCAAACAGATCTCTCAAAATCACAGGAAAAGGCAAGGATATTTTCTTTTTGACTCATTCAACTGGAAATACAATTTTGAGAAAAGCAAAGCAGTGTTTCCCTTTCACTCTTTCCATTTCATTTGGGCTGATAAATGCCTCTGGGACACAGCATTTCTGGTTCCACCTCTTCTCAGCCGTCTGCCTTCCTGTCTTTCCTCCTCTTTTTCTCTTTTTCCCTCTCCCCTTTTTCCCCACTTTGCAATTGGCCTAAAAATAAGCAGTGCTTGGCAGCTGCAGAGTGTTGGCTGTCATAGGGATGGTTTGGTTTATGACCTTCTGCCTGGCCTGGTTTCCCTTAGACAGGCGTCGAGCAAGCTGAGAAGGGCTTGGACTATCTTCACTGATGACATTAACCAAAGGATGTTCCAGAGATGTCAAAGCCTATGGTTAGGTAGGCAGCCAAATGTGAATGATGGGACTTTATTACAAACAGTCCCATCCAATCAAAGCATGTTAAGACTTTGAAAGAAAAGAAAGCCGCTGTGAATTCATGTCCTTCTTTGTGCTTCTGCTGGCAGCAAGGCACTGAATTAGTGTGAAAATTGAGCAAAAATTAATCTTTGCCTTGTAATCCATTATTTAAAAGGGAACACTCACTCGCTATAATTTTCAAGTCACTGCTACAGCAAAGTCATTCTGAAATCTCTAAGTTTGCCATAGGGGAAAAATAGTAACCTAAGACTAGGTCTTGAGATTTGCCAGAGTACCAGACTCTTAATCTGCTTACTGCATTTACCATTTGCAGTTTTGTGTTGCAGTTAGAGCCTCCCAAGGTCACCCCAACCATCTCGAAGCTCTTAACCATCTGTCTCTTATTCCTAAAAATTAACATAGAGGTGGAGAGAGAAAGACAGACTGACTCGCTGGGGTCACTCTCACTTACCAGAAAAAAACTGTTCCAGCTGCACCAGGAGCAGAGCCCTGGACAGCCACAGCAGAGAACCAAAAGCCTCCAGTCCTCACAGCTAACCCCAGGGCCACACTCCTCTGTCACCAAAGTGTCTGGCTGCACATTTCCTGCTGACATCCACAAGGAGATGATAGGGAAGTGGGGATCCTGCCCACCAGCTTCCCCAGCACTCACCTCTGCTGGCCCCAAATCCTGTTGCAATCAGAGATGTGGGACTCAGGACCCCTTCACACCTGTAGTAGCTTGAGCAGTTACAGTGTACGAAAGCCTCAGGCACAGAATTTGTTCAGTCAGGGCTTACCTTTAGCACAGCTGCCACTTGAACATCAATTTCTTAGTCTACACCATGCTTAAAATCAGTGAAGTTGTGTAAGAGACAAACTACACAGCTGTGTTTCATTTGCTGTGTGACTGCCTGCTGTCCTCCAGCTTTCTGGGGGATTTTGGAGAGCAGGAACAAGGTGGAAAGGATAAATCAAACAAAAAAAAAAAAGAGTCTTGTGCCTATGGGAAGCAATCCCAGATCTTTAGAAAGGCTTGACCCAGGTCACTGAATCTCTGCATCTACTTTGCCTTCCTGAACCCCAGCAGAAAAAACACATTTCCAGCTAATGTATGGAGATATGGTGATGCTGTTTGGTTCCCTGCTAGCTGTCTGATAACCTGGGACACCGGTCTCTGTTGGGGCCCATAAGATTTAACATCATGCAACAATGCTCCTAATAACAAAATACATATGTTACTGAGCATGCCACACACCCGCACAAATTTTGTTCCTGCTATGACACAAGAAAGGAGTAGCAGGAAAATTTGTATTTTTGTTTCTGCTTTTAGGAAAAAGAAAAGGAAACAAACAAACAATAATGGTAGACTATAAAACAGCAATAAAAAGAGTGGAGATTAAACTGCAGGATGCAGGCACTTTGAAATAAATAAATAGCAAAGAAAAAAAAAAAAAAAGGAAGAAAAAAACGTGGTCTAAATTTGTTTCCACTGGGTCCAAAAAACAAGTTCAGGATAAAAAAATGCCAAAAAAAGCACCACAGGCTGCCTAAAAAGATATTACAGAAGAAAAAGACTGATGAATGCTTTGAGAACGTGTTAACTTTTAAACAGCTTGAATATTCAAATTGGAATAAAAATATTCCTTCAATTAAAAATTATTAAAATTAGCTCAAAGTATTTTTTGGTCTGTTCACTGCAAGAATTTAATAGGATCTAGTACTCAGCAAAGCTTTGAAGCAAAAATAACGTCTCAGGAGCTCATTACGCATTAAATCCTATCAAAAAGCAGATCCCAGGATGAAATTAACACCATTTGAAAAATCATTATTACAGGCTACTCCTTCCCCTGCTCTTTTGGTCACTTTTGACTTGAATCTGTGATGCTGTCAAAAAGCACCACCACCACCAAAACCCACTCACAGAGAAATGGGCATTGCATCTGGAAACGTCCTGAGCTGTGCACAGCACGGTACAGTGGTCACACAGAGCAGTATACACAGGAGAAGCTGTCAGGCAAACTGAGGAGCAGCAAGTAAAGTGAAGTGAACCAAAGGATGTGGATCAAAATCTTGTTTGGGAACTTTTTATGCAGCAGGAAATTTTGTGCCTTCCCAGGCTTCTGCAAATGTAGTTTTCCGCCTTCAGCCTGAGTCTTAACGTGGTTGAATTAATTATTTTACAGGATTTGTTTGCTCACAGGTGGTCATGAAATCTGAATCGCTGGACAAAGTCTCCTTTTCATGGAATGCTGGTTCTTGTTTCTTCTTGTGTGAATCAGAGGAAGAGGAAAAAAAGGACAATCGATAGAGTCTGAAACAGCTATTGCTCATTAAAATTCTAGGCTGTCAATCCAGTCTGTGTCTGTCGCTTCAGAGGCTGCAGAAGTGTTGGTGGTAATGGCACTTTACCACTGTATTTGTGAAAGTACTTGCAGGGTCTGCTAAAACTTAGCAGGTGTTGGTGTTGGCTGACTTCAGTGCTTCTGAGGGCCAAAAGGAGGTGACAATTAAGGGAGAGTCATCAGTCTCTTTAACTGTCCCTGGCCAGTGTGAAAAATAGTGGAGCTGAGTTAGAGGATCCATCTCCATAAAGCCCAGCTGTTATTTTTAGTGCCGTATGTGGAATATTAAACTGTTTATCTTGTTATTGAAGCCATAAGAAGGCTCTTTCATGTCATCATTTCTATTTTATTTTGTTTAGAGTCCTTCATTAACTTTTCATATGAAAGATCTGTAATTTACATCTTCAAAGAACTTTCAAAATGTAAGTTTTAGGGACGACAAGTGTTGTATGTGTGCAGTTCTATTCTGAAGGCAAAGTCAAATTGCAAAAATACCATCAAGAATGTTTCTGCCTTTTCTTTTTTACTTATGAGTAAAACACAGGGAAATTCTCTGGTGAAAAAAGAATAATTCTGACTTGATACTCATCAGCACAAACAGAAGGCAAAAGCAGTGGCCACTGAAAGGCTAGGGAAGGCTTTATGATCTCTGGGCCAGGGCAAAAAAAGGGCAAAAAAGCCCTAAATTAATTAAAGGACCAGGAATGTTCTGCATATAAGTCTTGTGTTTGCTCTGCAATCCTAATTCTGAGCAGTCAAAACCCAAGACCAATCCCCTCAAACCTGCAGGAGGTTTAATTCCTCCTGTTAGGTCAGGGAACATGGCCTGATTTTTGGACACCTGGGAGCAGAGAAAAACCCCGGTCAGTGCTGTTAAGCTTCATTTCTCTGTTAGAGTGTTCAGTTCTGATAAGAAGTGCAACTCAGAAGACCATTTCACTAGGACATTGCAGCAGCAACCACAGCAGGGTTCAGAAGCTGTACACCAAATCCTTGCCCCACAGAAGCCTTTGCCAACATCCTGACTGCCCAAGAAGGCTTTTATTGCTACATCTGAGGGTGATAACACCTCTCAGGTCAAGTCCCTTATTATAAAGCAGTCGATCAATCCCTAAGATTGCTGAAGCATTCCACTCCACATTGTGGTGGTAAAGCAATTAAAAGCTCAGCCCTAAACAAATTAGATTTTGTATGTTTGGGTTTACAAATGCCCAGAAAGGGGTCAGATCTTTTATCACTGTTGTCAAGGGGGAGGGATAGAATCCATCAAGTTACACAGAACTAATTTACACCACTTAGTGGAAAAAAATTGGAGCTATAAATGGTAATTCAAGCAGAAAGGTTTCTTTTAGTACAGAAATGTACCAGGCTACAGAAGCCCGACAGATTGTGAGCTGGGACTAGCTGAGGATTCAGAGAATTAGGGGTCCACTGGAGGAAAGGGCAGACTGCAAAAACCCTGGAATCTGGAGCTGTCTGGCCATATTTGTAGATGCAATCTGGTATCTCCTCAGCATGTCCGAGAGCTACACCACCATGCCTGCAGTTCCCTTTGCCTGGGGATCCCTTTGCATTTGTCTGCATGGGGGAGGCAGCTGAGTCCATCTCTGCTCACCCAGCATCTCCCTTGGGTAGTCATGCTCTCGTGGCACTCAGTGCCCTTATTCCCCTCTTTGATCCCATCCTGCTGTCACTCTTGCCTCTTGGGTGCTGAGACACAAGCAGTATCACACTGCAAGAGGGTGGTAGTGCTGGGGAGGGGAGGGCTGGGTAACTCTGACAAGATCAGATTTTCTCCAGACGTGGGTGATGCTAATATGGGTCTGGGTTAAATTTCTCTTTAAATTCTCCCAGAAAGTCCACCCAGGCTTGAGAGTGCAAACTGCTCAGAGCAGGGATTATCATTCACTGTGCTTTTACTCATCAAGGCACATGCCTAATGCTTTATCTTTAATGAAAGTCTCTGCATGTTCCTGTACTATAAATAATAATTTAAATATTGTATGTCTGAGCTCCAGCGGCTGAGGTTGAAGTGATCATTTTGGAAAGATGGAACAGCTCTCATCTAAAAATACGTATCTGAAATACTATTCTGGAAGAAGCAAGACTTATAAATTGATAAATGGGTAGAAGCTGGGATGGAGACTGTGTTGAGAGGAAAAATTCAACTCTTGGAAGGAAACTAAAGAAAAGCAAGAACTGTTCCAAGATTTTTATTGTTTAAAATTAAGGATTTGAGGCGTAGCAATGTAACAACTGGGAAGCTGGTGCTCTGAAAATGCTGACCTAGATGAGGAGTTTTTGAATCCAGAAAAAAACTAAAAACCAACCATCATTAAGGAGGCTTTCCACTTAACAAAAATAAGCAGGAAAAATGGAAATGTGTTTTATGGAAATCTAACTTTGTAGGAGATTAGAGAAGCATGACAGAAGCCCAAAATGAGGATTCAGAGAAAGCATCTCAGCCAACTAAGTAGCTTTGATCCTAATTGATAGGAAGCAGAGTACAATGGCTCCTTTCCCAGTTCTCTCCTTAGGAGCAGTATGGGCAGACACTAAGCTCTGGGCTGCAGGAATCCCATCCCTCCACTGGCTGCCACTGGTTTATGCTGCCACACACAGATTGCTGCCACTGACAGAAGCCACTGCAAGAAGAGTTTTGTGAATGAGACCTTGGAGTTGTACAAAATGATATACTTTTCATAAACAAACTTTTTTTTGCCTTAAAATTACTTTTTTTTTTTCATGGACAAATAGGAAATATTTCACATGTACTTCTGAGACTAGATAGCATTGAGTAAAAATAGCTCCCCCTGACATATTTCCTTTAATAATCCAGTAACATTCTAGCACAATTTTTTCACATTCCATATGAAGAGCAAAAAACATTTCTCTTTTCCATTTTGAATTTTATCACTTCACTAATACAAAAGACATGTACTTCTAAGTGTGACGTACCAAAGGTCTTCAAATTGTGTAGTGCACTGGAGCAAATTAATTGCTTTCTTAATGATTATGATAAAACCAGAGTTTTACTTAGTGTTTCTGAAAACCTAATTATTGGAAAGCCTTTAAAATGGAAACATAGGAAAGCTCTGAGGTGGATGCACCCAGTGATGCAGGCACTCCCAACAGAGAAACCAGGGACAGAGAGAATGCAGAGAGGTTCAGAGGTAAAGAAGACAAGAATACACAGGGGACCAGAGCAGAACATGGAGGAGAATCCACTTTGGTGGTCACAATGAATGGACAATATTTGTTTCCAGGAGCAAAACAACCTCCTCACAGTCATACTCAAAAGCAGTTGCATAAATGGGGGAAATATTCAGAGCATGGGGAGTGCTTTGACAGAGATTCGTTTGAAGCACAGGGATATGAGCAAGAATACTGCAGTAGGTTTTGCTTTAGCCCTAAAAACTTAAAGCATCCACCAAGATGGCTGTGAAACTTAGAACATCATTGAGGTGGTGAGCAAAAAGTGAAGATTCAAAGATCTCACATTCAAAGGAAGGGAAAGAGTGAGCAGGTGGTGGGAAAGCTCAAACAGCTTAAGCTGAACTAGGGAGACAGAAAATTAAATGCTACATTGGCATAAGGCTGGGCACTTGTGGGAAGGGTTAAAAGGCTGCATTTCCCCTGGATTGCAGCTCAAGGCAGGAAACTTTTTATGCTGACAGAATGCAGGCTGGAGAGGGAAAAGAAGGCTGATTGATAAGAAAGAATCAAGCCAGTGAAAGTGAATAATAGAAGAGCAGACAGTAATTGCTAAAGGAGATTTGATAAACTGTTTCAGAGCAAGACAAGGAGCAGAGTCAAATAATGTGCTGCCACAAAAGCCAGAAGTCAGAAAAAAAGAGTAAAGGCAATGCTTTTTTTCACTCAGAAACACCTAGCAAGGGTCATGTTACAGAGAAGAATCAATAAGGCTGATTTAAGTGGTGTTAAAAATTACTTGAAAAAAAATTCAGATTATTCTGCTCAATTTAATTGGTGAACCAGCAAGATCTATTCCAGAATATTTGAGGGCAGAGGATTATGAAAAGCAGAGGGAAGAGCAGCATTCCCTGCGTGAGAAGGGCTAAGAAAGAAAACGTGGGGAAGATTTGAGCAAGAAAAAGCCAGCCTTGAGGAGATGACAAAATAGTGAAAAAAGAGGAGATGAGAAACAGCAACTAGATAGGTCTAACCTGGACAAGACAAGATACCTCTGTTAGCTGGATGTCAGTGCAGAAGGAGGCAAGAAGGAGGGAGCCAGTTTGCTGAATGCCAGGACTTTCAAAGGCTGTACCTGGCTGATGGATGCCATTACAAACATGACAACAGATCTGGAAGAGCAGGAGGGTATATACCAGCACTCTCCTTGCCACGGGGCTGGTAAGTGAGGAAATGGGGACTTGGGCAGTATCTAAGCTCCAAAGGATAAGTCAGCAATAGTGTTGATTTTTTTAAATTAAAAAGTTAAAAAGTGTTTGTCCTATTGCTTTCTCCCCTTCTGCTTGCTCTTCTAAGAACATGAAGCAAAGAGTTTGCTCTGCAGTCTCAAAGGCCTGGACCTACAGTGCACAAATAGATGTGTTCCCATCATCAGGGCTTGTGTGTGCATGCTCCAAGAGAGCAGACTGGGAGGTCAAGGTGAAAGTTTGCTGTTTAAGCAGGACTGCAGGTCCCGTTTGCACTTGCATCCTACCAGTTGCTAGATTATAGTTGAGAACTGCAGCTGGCCTGCAGGTCCAGACATCATCCTGGGGGGCTGGCACTGAATGGGGATGGCTGAGGCTCTCTTTGAAGGACCACTGTTGGCCGTCCCTGTGTCCACAGATTAGGCAAGAGCTGGAATGAGCACAAATGTAAAATACTGCAGTTGGCCCTGTCCCAGGGAAAGCTGAATCTCTTTAAGGCTGACTAAAGCTAAGCAAGGCTGGCCTGCTTTCCCCTCCATCCCAAATGCCGGGAAGACCCTGAATCATCCCACGCCCTGACAAAGATAAAGCAATGCTAGCAAAGAAGACAGGATCTAAAAAGAGTTGTTTGCTGCTTCAGAGCACACATTGCCTTCAAAAGGAGAAAATCAACTGCAGGAAGAATCTCAGGAATGTTACGGAGCAGCACACTGGGAGCCTCGCACCTCCCAGCATGTGTGAAACAGAAGCAGGTGTAAAAGCAATCACAGATTAAAGTTTGTCTCTTCTCAGTTTAGCTGGCCTAAGGGAGACAATAGCAGGTTTAAAAAGAATAATAATAACCATCAGCCTACAGGAGTAATTTTTAATAAAAATACCCAGCTCAGGGGGAATTTGTGGGCTGTACCTGTCCTGGCTGCTGCTGCTCTGTAATCAAAAGAGGCTGTGGCAGGAACATAGCAGAGGCTTTACAGGGGCTGTAAAGGTCTAGGGCATGGGGGTAAGGGGAAGGTATGGTCTCAGCCACCAATACACTGTGTGGGAGTGAAGGCACAGACTACTGATTTCAATGGGGTAACACTTCAAGTGCACGGGGGGGGCTGATGAAAGCTCCGACAGCAAACAGACAGTAATGAAGGCACGAACTGTGCAGTAGGACTTTTGCAAGGACTGCTTAATGAACTCTGCTTTTAGAGACATCAAGTAAAAGATGTAAAATAGTCACTACAGGGGTGAGTCTCTGAGAGCTCGGGAATCGATGCCAATGGGAAAAAACCAGCTGCACCTGAGACTGCAAAACTGCACAAAGGGGCAAAGGGATACCCTGCAGTTGCCTTGCTGGGCTGAGCCAGGCTTACCCGACAGAAGAGGAACACCAAGTTGAGACCAGTGGTATGTATGCCACAGCAGGGGAATCATATCACTTCTGTGTCTCATTTTGCCAATCTAATAATGGATCTAATCATATTTACCCACCTTACAATAGCACAGTGAAATGTAATGGGGTGCTTTGAATTCTTTGACAATACACTCTATAGAATTGCAAAATTATAACAGACTCCTTCTCAAAGATCCTACAGTGTTTTATCCTACTGCAACTGCCATGGTAACTCACTGCCCAGAAAACCTTTGATAAAAACCTCAGTTGTCTGTTGCACATCTGCTTCTAAATCAATTGTAACCCTGAGTGTCTGTTATTGTGATCAGACACACCATTTATGTGATGCTTTTTGATGAATGCCCTAACAGTGCTCCTACCAGGTCTCTGTCTATGGCCATTTCAGAATAGCAAATAGATTTACGTCTCCAAAACACAACTGATTAATTCATGTGACTCTGGGGCTGATGGGCAAAGGAAACTTATGTTACACAAACAAACAAAATGGGGAAGCAAAGGGGAAGCAAAAATGCCCCAAAACTAAGGATCATATTTAGGAATTGTTAGTTCCCTTTCCTATGCAGGAAAAGTTTTCCAAGGAGTTGTAGCAACAGAACAGTATCACAAATATGCACCCCCTTGCCAGCTGCTGAATACCTCATGGCAAACACTATCCTGCCTTTCAAACTTCATACTTAGCCATATCTGTCAATATTTCCATGGACCTCGCCTTTCTTTCAGGAAAATAATGACAAAATGGCAGAAGCAGAAAAACCTGACCCTTTCTGTGCAACTCCTGAGATTCTGCAAAAGCTATTAGTCTTTATTCCTCATGCTAAGATGGCAAAATTACAAATGAAATAATTATTTCAACTTTTTTTGTAGAATAAGAAGAATGAAACCAAGTCTGTAAACTATTTCTTGAGGGATAGGTTTTCCTGCATCATTCAACTATAGTGACAGCCTCTTCAAAAGGGACAAAACTAGGGAAGATCATACCACTTGCCTAAAATTCACCAAAGGGAAGGAGCCTAATCAGCACAAAACTGATTCCAGCTCTGGGTGAAGGCTGACCACCAGACAGACAAACCTGCTGCCCTGAGAGCTGAGTGGCCTCCATAAGATGAGATATGAGCCTGGTCATTGGCCAGGGGTAGGGCAGATGGGGTAGGCAGACACCACAGCAATCATAACCTGCCCAAACCCCTTCACTCCAGCACCCTGTGACAGGAGAGGCAGTGGGGGTGGTGGAGGGGGACATTTTGCTCAGGTTTACATCAACAGGCAAGGAAAAGAGGGCTCCTCACAGGGCACAGAGTAGACTCTTCACAGAAACTGTTTTCTTCCGACATCAAAGCTGCTACTACTCTCCTCTGAAACACACTGAGATAAACTAACAAAAAGCTCTATTTATGATAAAGCCAGTAAAGTTTGTTTCAAGTACCCACAGATCTTGAGAAAGCTAAAAAACCACCTTCCCCAGCCTCTAGTGCAGCCAGGAGGGTCAATGTGAAGAGAAAACTCCTCGGCAAGTGGGCACTCCCAGCTCCCCACTGCTCAGCACCCCAGCTGCAGGAGGGTATCTTGTGGTCTGACTGAGACTACCCAGCCTCCAACCCCAGTAGCAAAACTGCTCGTGGAAACCCTGCAAAGGGTTGCAGCATCTGGGCTTTGGCCCTCAGCAGAGAGGTTGGCAAACAGGATTAAAAATCCTGGCTGGCTGAGCCACCCACACCTGCTACTGCATCCTGATAAGCTGGGCTACACAAGGACAATTAAAAATGTCTCCAAGACATGTTAGAATACATGTTTTAGTTTAATCAGAGAGAATAAAAAAGCACATTCATCACTGCTCTCTTAACAGCAAAGATGTCCAGATATTTGCCAAGATATCAGCATTTTTTCCCCAAAGCGTCAGGTACAAAAGGACAACAACAATAAAAAATTACAGCCTTACAGGAGTAGGTACAAGGCCAAATTCCACCTCGTGTTCTGCTGACCAGGTGCCAGCACAGGCAGCTGGGGGAAAGGAAAAGCCTGGCAAGGCTGCTGGAAAGGCAAGAGATGAAGGTCTCAGACAAAGACCTTTGGCTCTGTCCGTAGCAAAACAACCACGTGCTTCGACACTCCTCCACAATAACACACCTAACCTCAGAGGACCTTTGCAGTAAGTGTTGTCTCTCTGAGTCTTCTGTGTGGAAAAATGAAAATTAACAAGAAAACATCCACAGAAATGACAATTGAATGCTGATGTACCAATCACAGGCCTGATCAAGGAGCTTTCTGATGCAGGATAGAATGATCAAGGAGCTCTCTGATGTCGGAGCTGAGATATGTCCCTTCCTTATCATTCACAGGAGAGAAAAAAAGCTCTCATTGTAATAACTTAATTTTTTTTGCATTCTGTGCTCTGCTTTAAGCACTAGCTGCCCCTTTATAGCACCCCCCCATTTGTTTTTAATGAGACCACCTCCAGGCTTGCTCTTGATTTTGCTGATGTGAGCTTTTACAGGGGCAACCAAGTCTGTAGCTGCCTGTCTGCCTTAAGCAGATGCATTTAAGGTTAGAAGCTAAGCTGTGAACCCACTGGAAACGTACCAGCATGTGCTGGGGCCTGGGGCAGCTAGGGTTCTGTGTTTTAACACCTGAATGTGAAGCATCTTGTCCAGCCTTCAGTAAAATAAAGAAGCAACGACTACGAGACCTAAACACCACAGAGTTAAAACAGCTGAAGAGCCACTTTCCCACAGGGAATGCTGAGACATCCATGTTCTAATACCCCATGCAGAAAGAAGCAAGCTCAGCTATTATTTTTAAATCCTATAAGACATCTCTGGAAATTGCCTTGGTGGGTCCTACAAGAAAGAATCCTTAATAAAGTCTGGTTTATTATCTCCAAGTGCTAATGTCTCTTCTGTGAACTACAGTGTCATGCTTTTAGCAAGACCTGGGTGGCTTGACCATGTAATGTAAAGCCAGGCACCTGCAAAAATGTGCTGAGTTTAACAGTGTAGATGAGCATGTAGGCAGTCTTTTCCTCCATAACTCCCTGTAGGAAGTGAAACTTCTCAAATCGAGCTTCTTATGAAGTAAGGTCTTCTGTCTTCTTACTGTTGTTATTTTTCCTCTCTTAAATTAACACACGCAGCTGAGTCTGGAGGAGCAGAGTAGTGAGTAAAGAGGCACTAAGTAATAATCATCTTCCTTAACTGTCAAAGGATTGGTTTTGTTAATGCAAAATGCAGACGATTTATTGACAGAGATATACTGCAGAGGGAGGGTTTTGCTTTAATTCACAGGCAAGGCAAGTACACAGTGAAGTTAGATGGATGGACTGGTTTGATCTCAAATGGACAGCAAGTCATAATGATGTGTTCAATTGAGAGGCTCAACTGGATTGACTGTTGACAACGTTTGGCAGTGAGAGATATGTGATAATGATCTCCACCGTGCATTTCTACAGATACTGCTATTCCAGGCCACTAATATAGCAAGAAGTCCTTTCCTTTTCCCTTCTTACTCTAGGTGATGTTTCATATGGGGAGAAGGAACAGAGGGAGCAGTGGGACCTACCTATTAAAATGGCTATAGAGGAAGAAGTGCTGAGTGGGACATGAGGCTGTGCTTTGCTAGGAACACTTAGCTGCCGTTCCTGAACAAACTCTGGGAGAAGCCCAGCTGAAGTCAGTGAGACTGTTCATGTGTGATATGATGAGAAGGGTTAGGTATAGCTGGAACACATTGATGGCATAGCATTTCTGAAGAATTTTCCTGAGCCATGGAGCTGGTCATTTCTTGCTAGGGTGATTTAACAGAATTATTAGAAATGTAAATTCTAACAGGAACAAGATTTCCCTCTGTCTCCTTGAGGCTGACTTCAGAAATTTAACCTGTGTTTCTTGTTCTTTTGACCCTTCTCACTTAGCCCTGAGAAATAAAGAAAGCCTCCAAGAGATTTTATCTGGAAGCACTGCTTTACATGCATCCAGCACAAGTGATGCAGTTATGCTGTGGCACATGTTAGCACTACCCAAGTTCATCTGACAGAAATTAAAAAACATCTTTTCCATTTGAATCCACTGGGGAATTTAAAGAAGAAAGTACAGAAAAAAAATGTTCAGAGTACAAGATCAATTTATCTGTGGGATTTTGGCAATTCAAAATAACTTTACCTTATTTAACACTTTATTAATTTTTTTTTTCACTCTACAGGTTAGCAAATGAATGAGCTAAGTGAATAACTAGTCCTTGGTCTTATTTGATCCAATAAGCTCCCACTGTTTCCATTCTACTTCCTATCAAAAGTCTGAGGAAAAACTGGTAATATAAATGGGCAAAGACTGGAAAAATTGTCACACAAAAAGCCTGATACATATTTCTTCTCCTGAATCATACTTCACAGGAGGTCACCTAGATGGGAATTTACGGGGACAAACTCTTTCAAAAGTGCACTCAGATAGCTAATAACAGTAAGTGCACAGAAATTTGCTTTCCTTGTTGGAAGGACTACATCTTCAGCAGCACAGAGGAAGACATCACCTGGTGAATCACACGGAGATCATTCTTCAGGAGCCCAGCTTTTTCTTAGAAGCCACCCATCCAAGTGACCTGGAGTGACCCTCCTTACCCTATGTAAGCTGACAAAATCATAGTGGAAGGTGGCTGAGGGATGTAGAAAAAGGTGTGGGAGAAAGCATGATCAGGAAGTAGTTGAAATGGCCATGCAGCCTTTTGGCCTTTGTTTCTGCAAGAAGTGAAGCTGGCAGCTCATGACAGATATAGCTGCCTTGAGATGGATATCAAATTACAGTAGAGTACAGAATAGTACTCCATCATTTATTGAAGAGCCTTGCAAATAAATAGAAACCAGCATCCAGAGGCTTTTGCAAGTCATCAGCATGTCTGGGGGCTGTGCAAGGATGTGGCAGGTCCTGGCTCAGTTCAGGGGTGTGCTGGCACACCTTGCCACAGCCTCCAGAGCAGGGAGCTGGCTTCCAGGTGTGGAAGTAGGCTCCCTGGCTTCCTAACTAAATATAGGGATATGAATTAAAATATAATAACTGAATATTAGAAAGAGTGAGTAGGGGAATGGCCTTAGAAGTATCAGGTGTAAGTCTTTATTTTAGTGGTAGTTTTTATTGTTCCCCAGACCAAACCGCTGACAGAAGGAAAATGGATAGGACCATGAGTCTGTTCTCTGGCTAGCTACAATTTAACGATTTCTTAGGTATGTCTTTGCTTCCAAGATTACAAGTAATTACTTGTGAGGCTATGTAAACAGTCGCTGCTACCATCTAGCTCTCCTTCATTTAAGAGAGCTGCAAGCCTCTGCTCCCATTGTCATTCAAAGTGCGAGTATAGTCTGGGAGTCAGTTAAGCACAAATCTCAGGAAGTTCTTCAACACAACTACCAGAAAAGCAAAGCTCTCTGGTTCCTACAGGCTCTTCACCAGCAGCACAGGGGTGTTGACAGCAATCGAACAAGCAGCAGCTGTGCTTGCAACAGCCACAGCAAGGAACCAGTGTCCAAGGAAGTCAGAGAGCTTGAGAGATGTCAGCAGGCTCCTGCCAGCACCTGTCCCTTCCAGCCCTTGCTTTGTACTTCTTATAAGTGTATGTCTGTGAATGGCAAAAGAGAAAAGAGGTGGGAAAATGTGCTTTATTTTCTGCCTATGCCACATGTAAAGCTATGGATCCACATGTCTTAAAGACTTTATTAGGTCAACCAAAACCTTCCTGGTATATTCACATCAGTCCTTTCAAAAGGATTAGAGTGGTAGTTTCCAAAACATGGGTCACCCACATGGGAACTCTTCTGGGTGGAGGAATATGTTACCCGCTCCATTCATTTACCCTGTAACAGAGTATTTAAGAACAGAGGCTGCAGCTTTCTCTGGGCTTTTCTCTTGGATTATTCTAAGGTTAATACCAGGCACTGTTAATAACCAGGCTGAGCACTGCAGCTGCAGGAGAGATGGGAAAGAAAAGGTCAGATGCTCGGCCTCAGAGCAAAAGCATTTGTCACATGTGGTGCTGAATATAGAGATAGATAGATTCTGCCTTCAAAATTCCTTAATCTCTTTGAGGAGTTCACTACTAAAAGGACCCGTTTCCTGTTCCTCCAGGAGCTCAGCAGAACAGGAGATTTTGTTCTCTTAGCTTTCTGCTTCAGCATCTCCTTACAGGAAGGTAAAACCCATCTATACACCTTTCAAAGACACTAAAATCTCCTGTTACATTCTTTAGCTGGCAGCTCATCATCAGCCTCCTCCTCACATCACCTGATTCAGTCAGCTTGGAAACTTCTTGCTACTCTGCCATACATCACCTCCCAAACCTGCCTGAACTCTCTTTTTGGGGCTTAAGCACGTTGGCAGAAACCTCCAAAAGTAACATCATGAGCTCTTCACCCCAAAGCAGCAGATGATCTTTGGTCCTGAAAACACCCCTGATACAAAGGGCATCCACCTCTCTTTGAGGAGCTGTAAAAATCCCTATTTTTTTCCAGGTATTAAGTTCTGTGACAGCCTCAATTTCCACTCAAATCATGATCCCTGGAGTGCAGAGGGACAGGGAAGAGAGGGCCACCAGAGGCAAAGGCTTGGAGTACACAGTGCAGAAGGACAGGCTGAAAAAAGCTGGATGTGGACAGGCTTAAAAAGAGATGGGTGAAAGGATCTCATTGCTGTCCTCAGCTGCCCAGTGGCAGGGTGCAGAGAAGTCAGAGCTGGGATGTTGGATGATACACTGGTGAGGACAAGAGGACAAGAAATTCTGAGTAGACGTTAGAAATAAAAATGTCACCAGTCCAATACTGTACCAGGTACCCAGTGAGCTTAGGGCATCTTCATCATAAGAAATACTCAGATCTTGACTAGACAGGGCCCTGGGCAACCTGATTTACCTGGCCCACCTTTAGCAGGGGATTTGACAAGGTGATTTCCAGAGGTCCCTTCCAACATACACTGCTCTGAGAGTTCACAGCTTTGTCAGAAGAGTCAATAACTCAGGCTGGGGGGCCAAGCCTGGGCATACAGACCAACTGCTCCATCCCAGTCCTAGCTAGTTCAACAATGCATTAAATAGATCCATTACCCTGATGCAAAACTTCCCATTCAAACTGCCCTCAGCAGAGGGGCTGGGGAGACATTCAGAATTCTTTCTGCAGGGGTGCCATGATTATGATCATAAGTTTGAGATAATGATAATGGAGCTAACTGTAATACCATTTCCAACTGAGGTAAGCTATAGATTTGTATAAAATACGTATCAAATTATTTCTAGGTTTTTTTAATTCAGAGCTGACGGTTTTTTAATATAATGATTTTGTATTGACATAACAACGACTTTCAGTTAAGTGGTTAGGACTATGTATTTCCCTCATGGTCTCCAAAAGCACTGTAAATTGAAATGTACATTAAAAACAGTCAATCTTTGCTGGAAATGTTGAAGGAGAACTGACTGTATTTTATTAAAAAAGCTCCTATCTTACAGTGGCTGGACTGCAATGAGAAAGAGTCTTCACAAAGTGCTCATTGAAGATTTAATAAAAATTTGTGTATTTGACTAGATCCAGAAAACCACAGATTTGCTCAACAAAAGTGCAAAGAAGCTCATCAATGTCTTTACAGAACCAATGAAACAAAGCACTGAACTAAAGAAAACAAGGACCCCAATGCTCTTTCCTGCACCAACATGACCCATAAACATGTCATCTGCAGCTGGTCCAGCAAGCAAACCCAACAACCTGATTCCTGCTCTGTCCTGGTGCCTGGGGAGGTGCTCTTCAACAGAGGCTCAGGCTTGTTTCTTCAAACACTTCAGAGGAAAGCCACATTCACAGAGAGCCTATGTGTTCTAGACTTAACTATGTGTTAAATCTTAACATTGTGGTAAAAAGAACAGGGAAAAGTTGTGACTGATATGGAAAAAATCACCCCAGACCTTGAAAACTTTACTCAGGTAAAGCAAGCAAGCAAAAAAAAAAAAAAAAAAAAAACCAGACCCCAAGGCTGTCTCTTCTGCAAACAAAGTCTTCTGTGAAGGTGTGACAGGTGCTAATTAATAAACAGTGCTGGGTTTTCTTTAGCAATTACTTATTGATACCCCTGATACTCCTCTTTGATAAGCCAGCCTAAACTGGTAATAGTTTTTATCACATCTATAAGCAAGCAGAATCAAGCAGACAGTGCCTTGCCTGTTAAGTTGTTTTTCTTCTGCTGATACAGTATTCTCCGCAGAGTTTGTGTGAAATTATAATGAATTAAACACCTTATTTTTTTATTATTTGTATTGTAGTAATGCCTAGAAATCCCACTGTGGACACGGGCTTTGCTGTTACACGAATACAACTCTGAACACAGAAAAGGCTGCATCCCAGGCAGCTTACCCCTGAGCTTTGTGATTGATTGCTTATATGTATTCCTTCCAAATGTTATCTCTGAGTGAGTGTTCTCTGTAATTTATGTCATATTCTATCTCCTGCCTTATTTTGTGTCTGTATTTGGCAATGCAGTTTGAAGCAGCAGAAAACATGAAGTTGTATTGCATGGGCAAGCAGACTAACTCCACACAAAGCACTGAAATCTGCACTTAGAGTAGAAGAGTAGATTTTGATTTTCTAACCACACAAAGCAAGTACATGAAGTAAAGACCACAGGAAAAAACAACAACAACAAACAAACAAACAAAAAACAAAACAAGGGAGACAACAAGATCCTTAACCAGTACACTGGAGCTGATTTGAAAAACTCAATACACTGTCACAGAATGTAATTTGTTTCATTTTGTTTTCTTCAGGAAAAAACAAAACTGAAACTCAGCGTAGTAAACAGAGCAAGCAGATTGCTGGCCTTGGAGCAGTGAGCCTCCAGAGCACTGATTAAAGGCATCCACCCTCCAACACACACAGCTCCTCCAAGAACTAAAGATATAACGAATGCCCTCACAACCTATTAGCAAGCTTTGTATTCTGAACAAGAGAACCCCAGGGCCCAGCCCTGAAAGGTCATGAAATTTCTTAGAGTCAAACTAGACCTAATCAAGGTTTTCCCAAAAGCAAATGCATGAAAATAAGAAGAAAATCTAAAGACAGGACATAATTCTCCCATTTGTTAGAGGCTCTGAGCATAGCAGAAAATGGTATGTGGCTGTGAAGGGGAAAATAACCTGAAATTTAGTTCTGAAGAAAGACTGAGGGGCTTGTTCCTGAGGGGAAGTGCCAACGAAAAAGCCAACACCCAACAAGCTGTGCTTCAGTGATGTGTAAGGGTTTGAAGAGATTCTGAACCATGTTCATGACTTTCAATGGTCAGAAGGGTACTCCATCAGTTTAGTCTCCTTTTGCCTGCCTTCTGTTATTCATTGCAAATTCTAAGTTAATCTTAAAATTTCCTTTTTCTTTTCTTTTTCTTTGACTGCATACATAACTCTTGTACCAAACTGTCCTCTCACATGTATGCTTTCTCCTGAACAGAGAACACCTCTTCAAACACCTCCTCATTTGTAACTGGTGATATTTCTACAGCTTTTGTTAATGAAACAGAATTAAGGTGGGCTCACTGGGCCAAACAGAACTAGTTAGAAAGTTCGATGCTTTATCAAAGAAAATATGTCAAATGACAAAACCAAGCCTACCACACACATCTTTTGACCTTCTCCCTTTTTCTATATTCAAATACATCCCACAAGGACTCTTAGTTGCAAAAGAAAAGTATTTGCTAATGATACAGCCTAAAAGCAAAAACAACAATTACAGCTGCCTGCTGCAAAACCCCCCTCCTACAGTTAATTTATGTGTTTTCAAAGTGAAAGATTTCAGAAATGTAAAGAATAACTGACAGTTTTATACCCATAATGCATTCCTCCCTGGCACATTTACAGTCTATATAGCGCGTGGCATTTAAAAAAAAAATCCTGAGATATAAAACCAGCAACTTAAATACAAAATCACTTTTTGAGGCTAATATAGTTTTATCAGAGGCAGGGATCCTACACTGTCTCTTCAACTGTGACCTATGCTTCGCTTGAATTAATTTGTTTGTTGGACAGCCCCGCTTATCCTGAGTTTGGTATACGAGCTGAAGTTCTTTTTTCAGACTTTCCACTGCACCATTTGTCTTCATAGCACAGACTCTCTTTTCTCTCAACTATTCTACTCACATCTTTGCTTGACTTCATGTTCTTCTATCCACCCCCCAGGCTATGGCTGCCTGCTTATTTATGCTGTCGGCTTAATTTCTTGATTGATATTCTCACATTCCCCCTGCTACTTACTTATTTACATCATCTGCTTGTTTCCAAGTCCTGCTTCTTTAAGATCACAATACTATTTTATTTATGGAAGAGAATCACTGTTTTCCACAGCATGTTCTTTATGCTCCTGCCACAACCTTCTACAGTACCAGTTAATCATCCCGAATATTTATCTGCATAAAGTGCCATGATTTTCAATCCTGTGTGCCTCTTCAGTGGAATTCTCTTCCTGAGGACACCTTACCAGCTGAAGCAGTGCATTTTTTTTAATTATACTGATTATTTAGCACCAAACCAACACTGCATTCCTGAAATGAACAGAAGATAAGGCCCTTATGCTAGATTACTCATGACCTGTGGGTCTTATTCATCCTTCTGTGGGTTAAATTGCTCCTACACTCAAAGGGTTTACCCCTGGATAAAACAAACTGGCAAAGAAAGAAGTACCATATGAGCATATGTGGTAGCCTGATGGCAAAGACACGACATCCCATGTCAGAAGAGAGAGAATTGGCTGCTCTTGTCTATAATACAAATGTTTTGGAAAGTCTGTTAACACAGGGAGGTAAAATGCTGGGTCAGGAAAGGCAAGAGAACTACAGGTTTCAGTAGTGTCACAGTTTCCCTGGGCTGTTTGGCTGCTGAAGCGTGAGCTAGGGTGTGAGAACCAAGACAGGAATGTCAAAGGATTCTTTGAGATGAGGGTAAGGGTCTGAAGGTCCACTTCAGAGGGATTTGGAGATTTAAGGGATAATGGTATATACGTGAGGGCTTAAGTGAGGCTTAGACTGGCCAGCCACTCAGAGCTTCACCTTGACCAAGCAGCCAGAAATCATCCCACCCAAAGTGCCCTGTTCCTTTTAGCTACTGCCAGAACATTTTCATGACTTTAGCCAAAAGTTTGTCATGAGAAAGGTTGCACCAGGTTCTCTTTGTACGTAACAAAATGTTCTATGGGCTTCACCTAATTAGTGCTGATTTCTGCAGAAGTGATGACCTTGTACCTCCCAACCAGCACAGAGGGGGTGGTGAAGCTTAGCTCTGCTTCTCAAGAATAATGTGCTGCTGCCAGTCCTTGCCATGGCCTTGGGCACAATTCTGGGCTAGCAGTGATGACAAGGAGGAAGACAGGCAAGGAGAAGAAACAAGAAATATGACAGTTTAGGTAAATCCTCAAGTGTACCGTGCATCCCACATAGATTCTTTTTTAGCACTGCCAAATCAAACATACTGAGAATGATGTCTTAGTGGTATCTGGCCCTGGTTATAGCCCAGTTCACTGCCTGGTGACCCAAGATCTCCTCAACATGCTGGAGACATGCTCCCAGGTCTGATGTGATGTTTAAAAAGCACTAATGGAGTGCTTTGAGATGCACATGCTGAACTGAGGCAGGAGAGCTTGCCTATCCTTCACAGGTGAAAAGCATGGGATGCTCTAACCCAAAGTTCAATCGGTTGATAAAACAGACTAATTTGTGGCCTTAACTGCCTTACTTAATTTGTTGGCTGGGAAGAAGTCAGACAGTTTGTTTGGCTCTGGGGAGGGGAGCAGAGCCCAAGTCCATCCTGCTTTTGTACCACACAGAAGGGGGAAGGCACCAGCAGAGGCTATTGCTTTAACAAGTGGCAAAGTTGTGATGCCACAGGGGGGGGAAATAGATGCAGCTGTGCCTGCAGCATTACTTAATCTTTCTCCCTCCATTGCCTTCAATGAAGATTGAGCTCCAGCCAGCAAAGGAGCAGCTGTTGGTGGTTATACAAACCATCATGCCCGAGTCCAGCCTGAGGCTGGGAGATATGTGTTTGGTTTTCTACATAGTGCCTTTCATAGTTTAAGGTTCACAAAACCACCCTCCCCGACTCTGCCCCAGGACTCTCCCTCAGAGCTGGCATGGAGTTGGGGAACACAGAATAGGCATTGATTTTGAAGCCAAGCTGAGGCCAGCAGTGCAATAGCTGGGTCAGCAGCAGCAAGGCTGAGAGCACTGACAGCAATCTCACTTAAAGCTGTCTCCAAAAATATGCTCCTGCCTCTCTGTGCCACCGCACTGTAAGCTCTGTATCCATGTCACGCTGCGTGGCCCCAAATCCTGCTGCCTTTGGTAGAGGAATGAAGGACTGGAAAGGACTTGCTGGGTTATAACCCACTCTTAAAGACAAGCATTTAATCACAAAGACATAATAATAATAAAAAGTCATAAATACTAATTTTTAATTCTCAGTTATATAAAGACATACCCAAATATAAATCACAATGAAAACTTCAAAGAGAACTAAATTGCCTGATCCAGTGAAATAAATCGGATCCAAAGCAGCCTACTATCTAGCTGCAGAAATACAGCCCACAAGACACTAATTAATATAGAAGCAGAAGGAAAGATTGATGCCAGATTTAAATAGGTGTATCTCAAATCACAATCTGGTCCAAAGCATCTTGAGTGATATTCTTGAACGACATGATAAGTAGTGGGTGGTTAGGGTGTGTCCTGCCCAACTGGAAGATTGGCCCCTGTCACTCTGGCTACCATCAAACTTCACAACACTGAGATTTCCATGATCTGATTTTGCTCATTTACCCATGAGCTCATCTGCTCAGATGTAAGAGGAAGCTTCTTTCTGCCATTCTTTGATGTAAAATAAAAATTATAAAAATCGACAGCAAAATCCAACTATCGAGAATCTGCCAGAATATTCAAAAAGGAGAGGAACAGAGATTAATGGTTCCCATCATCATGAATCCACTTTATATCCTCCTCTCTGGAGGCAGGCAGTAGAGATACCGTGACTCCACCCTGGATATTTTACAATTGCTTTTCCAAGAACACACGACATGATGGAAGAGGCCTGGCCATCCCCCCAACCTGTCACACCCTTGTCCATCTCACATGAGGGTTTCTGCTGTCATCTTTCTGCTACACCTGACTGCCTTCTCCCTCTCTTTTGCAGTACTTAACTGCTTCCAGGTGGCTCTGCTGGAATGGAGAGAGCTCCTTCCATTTCTTACTGCACCAGCTTGCTGTAGATACACCACAGTCTGAAAGCAGTGAGGATTACAGCTAGCACCACTTGGAATTTCACAAGTGTGTGAAGAGAGAACACATCTCCACTGCTTTCCTGCCACAACTTCCTCACTGCTCTGCCCTTGGATGAAAGGTGGATGAATGCTTGAGGATCAATGGTTTCCAAGTGTCACTGACTACTGACTCCTCAGCAGTAGGTCAGGAATGTTCTTTACTGAAGAAAGGGCTTTTTTAGTTCCGCAGAGTGATAACGCTTTGTTCACACCTCATCTTTAATTCTTGCAGCACTATTTTCTTTCAGTGAGAGAGCTCCCAGAGGACCCTCCCTCAGCATGACTAACATGCTTCCCTGTACTTCAGCACGTTATCCTGTGCTTGCATATTTGCAAAGGAGCCTGGATGTAACAACCAAGAGACCCAGTGCACAGTGCCTGGCCCAAGTCTAAGGATGGCATGTCCTATCCCTCCAACAAGACATCTATAAAACTTACGACTGTCTACCCTAAGGGGAGAGTAAGTTGTACAGTACTTAGACCTTCAAGAAATCCTTGAGGCTGGCTGAGATGCACACAGCCTCTGAACACCTGGGAAATTCCAAATGAATCACAGACATAAGTCCTGTAAGAAGCGATGATGAACATGTGGGCGTAAGAGCAATACATTGATGAGACTTAAACGATTTATAAAAGAAAATCTGGCTTGAAAAGAAAACAACCAGTCAGAGGCTTATTAAAACCTTGTGCTTTGCCTCTTGACTGTGGTATTTTTAACTTCTTATCCTACAAAGCACTGGCACCTTCTCAGAGGTAACGAATGTTCTTACCTGACAGGGAACTGGACAGAGGGAGTGCTTGGTGACTCTCACAATGAGACTCTGAGAGAGGATGGAGAGATGAGAAAAGCAAAGCCTCAGGCTTGGATGATCAGAAAATCCTGAAGGAGTTCAGCTTTTCTGAACCTGTCCTGCCCAGAAATCACAAAGGATCTGCTTCTCTCATGTGGCTCACAACACTGTTCTGGTTTCAGCTGAAAACTACACTGTATTTCAGCAGATTTTTCTGCTTCCAGCCTAAAATAAAAAATTGCAAGAGCACAATAAACACTCGGTTGAGTCTGACCAAACTTCTTCTAGCCTCAGAAAAAATATCTATCCTCGCTTTATTAGACCCAATTTGGATCACCCATCTGCTGTCTGAGGGAGTTTGAAAGCTCATGAGTGGAATAAAAAAAAAATAAAAAAATTTCCATCTTCTTAACTATTCCACTGGCATTTGCTTACAACTTTCCTGCCAACCAAGAAGTGTCTGAAGGGGACAGCACCTGAAGCTTTTTGGAACTGGTTTAGTTCAAGATCTATGTTGCAAGCAAGTGACAAGTGTATTGTCACAAACATCTTGACTCATAAAGAAAAAAAGGCATATATAGATCTGGAGTTATTTTCCCTACTCCTCTTTATTACTTTTCCTTTGTTCTCTTGCTTATCTATTCCTTTTTAATGCAGAAGATAATACAATTCCTATTCTCCTGGCTTGTGATGTTCAATGCATTTTGACATGTGATGCTGGTTGATGAAATTGGAGGAGAAAAGCTGCATGATGACTTAAAGTGTTATTTTCATGATTGTGCCACTCTTGAGTATGGCACAAAGGCAAACATGACACATGAGCCTCCCGAAGAAAATAATCAGGATGACAGAACATTAAATTAAAAATTAGTCTGTCCTGGTTAAACCAGGATGTCTGGACATCTAACCTTATAGGATTATATCTAACATCCTTTTTACCAGCGACAGCTAATGCTTGAAGGGATTTTATTCTCATGTAATCCCTGCATTGCTTTCAAATCTGCTTGTTTGGGGAGATATAATTAAAACTTATTATTCCTCCTTTCTCTGCCAACCAACTGTCAGAGAGCAGGAACAGAGAAAACAAGATTTCTTTACCAGTGAAAAGCCTTGTTATTTTATAACTAAAACCTTATGTATATATTTAATTTCAAATCAAAGGATCAGTTACAGCCCTTTTCACTGGCAAAACATAGTGGACATGACAGGTACTGATACCAAAATCCGTTTAAGAAAAAAAAGATTAAATTGTTGACAGATAATTGGAGAAACAGAAGTTTAAGAAATTATCTCTTTCTTCTCCTCCTCCTTTCTCTTTGTTCTGCATCTTAGAATCTATCAGCTGTCTTTTGCATATGATGCAGTAAAATGACCAAGGCTGTTCATATCACTCTACCTGTTTTGTGTATTTAGTGCAAAATAATAATAGAGCATTATATATAGTATAGGCATGTCACTGGTTGGAAGTGGAAACCCCATATGGAATTTAAGAGGAAAGCTGTATGGTACACACAATACATGTGAGCAATACTGTGTTGTTTACATCCCTGAAGGAGTTTCAGATCTGACAACCTTAAACCCAAGGATTTGGGACTTTTTAATTGCTGATGCACTCTCTTGGTAGCCCAACAGCTCAAATCCAGGATGTGAAATACAGCATCTCTACCAGCTTCAGTGATGACAGAGAACCCCGAAAGGAAAGCTTCAGATACCACCTGGACAGAAGAAATTAAAGCTTTGCTTTTATGTTTTACTGGCATTTAAATGAACGGAAAAAGACACTGATAAACTGAAAAACTCAGATACTGGGGCGCAAAGGGTAGATGGAAAATTTCTAGTGTCTATTAGCTGTATTAGAGCAGCTTTTATGTCTTCTCTTCACAGATACTTGTCTTCTCAATACTGAAGCAAAGAAATTTTTCATTCTCTTCTACTCCCCTTCTAATCCCTCAGCACCATTGGCTCTTCTATCACTCGATACCCAGCAGCAGACCCTGCACAGCTCAAGCTCTTCTCCTGCCCTGGCACAGCACAAGTGAACATCCCCCTGCTGCCCCCATCACACCCCATGTGCTGCTTTGGACTTCCCTGGTGAGATGCCCCAGGAGATGTGGTTTTATGTTGCTGTAACACATTTCCCCCCCCCTGTGTCGAGGCTGACACATTCTCCATGAAGCTGTTTCACTGTGGTGAGCTGAACCACCTCACGCTCACAGCTTTGTGTGATATTAATATTGTCCCCGTGCCCAGGGGACAAGCGTTGTGTGAGTGACACTGTCCCCATCCCTCCCCTGCTCACAGAGGTACAGATCTGAGCTGAAGTCACCCCTTCCTGCAAAAAGCCTAACAAAAAACTTGTGGTAGCAAAGACAACCAGTCACCAGGTGCTGAGACACTTCTGTATGGGTACAGACCCCCAGCTCTGTCCAGCAGGATCCATGGGAGCAGTCTGGGTGCTGCTTGGCCTGGAGGCAGCCCCGACCCCACTATTTTAGCAATGGGTGCCTTGGAGGGGCCTTTTTCCCACCACTACCCCCCGAGAAAGCTGCAGCCTGCCTAAAATTATTTTTTAGCAGTTTTCAAAGGACAAGCCAGTCAAATCTAGGATGAAATCCACAGTGGCAACTGATCCTATTAAGTTTGCTGTGCAAGTAAGAACCAAAGCTGAAGAAAAGAGTGATCTAATAAATAAAAGAAGGCAGCTTGAAGACAGAGTCATAGCCACTAAAGGTCAGCAATTGCAACAGTTGCCATATGGCACTAAGTGAAGGTGGGAGGGAAAATTCAGGCTCCCGGTTATCACCCTGTGGTACCCTGCAGATGATGGGCTTTCTGGGGTGATACCACACACATCACCAAGCAGATCCTGCAGACATCCCATAGCAACCTTCATTCAATCAAAGAGGTCATAGTGGTGTCAACACCAGTAACTACAGCTTCTCGTTTTTCTTCAGAGAAACATTTCTGAACAACAAAAGAATAAAACCACTCAGACTAATCTTCCCTGGAAAAAATGTGGCTGTGGTTATCACATGGGGTGTATCACTCAGCTCAGCCCCATGATAATAAATGGGGCTGTACTCATTTAATACCAGGTTGGATCTGGTATTTACATATCTAGCTTTCCCTTTTAGTAGTCAAAATTTAACAGGGTTTGGGGCTTTTATGAAAGTTAGGACTGAGTTCACTGAATACTTCATTTTTTGAAGAACAGTATTGCTCATGTAAATAAATAAATAAATTCCCAAGGAAGTAAACTTCCTGACATCTCTTCTTCAAAAGAGAGAAAAGAATTAGCATTTTATTTTTCTGGAAAAACCTCTGACTAGAAATTCTCAGTCACTTATAGGTGGCTGTTTTAAATACTGATTCAGGTCTGTTTCCTGCATCATGCTCACATGGCAGTTTTGCTGCAGCTCATTTTACAAGCTAAAAATGCATTATTTGATGGGAAATGCACTAACCATTTCAGATTTTTAAGTCATTTTAAACCTACACTAAATTCAACCTACCTTTTCTAACTAACTCAACAGACATCAGTAACACAAACCTTTATTTCACAGGTTTTGACTTTGTGATGGAGAGTTTATAAAGGATGAGAAGTTACCTCAGTTTCAATATGCAAAATACCTGGCTGGTTGGCAAAAAAATGTTTCATTCTTCTTCATTCCTTCCTGTTCTTTGTTCCTTCCTCTAAGAATCTAAAATTCAATCTTGTGTTTAAATACATCCCTATTCAGAACAGATCTTACATAAAACAACTGCTTCTGACCACTCAAGTTTTAGTCTGTATCACAACATCAGTAGTCAACCCAACTTTCTGATATTACTTCTGGTCATCTTTAATGAAAATTCAAACTTCAGTTTCTGGGCACCACCCAAAATCTGAGTGATGAGAGCCAGAAGAATCTTTGGCAAAGGTGCTGAAGAGATTCCTGATGAAGACAATCTCTCCCTTCAAGAACCTTGAAGTAGCAATAGCTTTCAAAAAAGTGAAACTGAAAAAAATAGTTCCCTTCATCCCAGAAAACCTTTGTATAGGGGATTATGAAAAATAGTCAAGATTTTTTTTATTCAAAAGATAATGTATTCATTCTCAATTTTTAACTTGTATGCAGTAATGAATTTGAGTCATCACTGAGACAGGGCTAAATTCTACTAACCAAAGTCAATGGGTTTAAATAAATTATTTATGTCCAGGCAGAATTTGCTGCGTAATCTGGATGTGAACCTGGTGATTTATTGAGGAAATGCTTCATCACATATTGCTTGAATCCATGCTAACCTATCTCTATTATGATATTGATTTCTCCACTCTCACTACTTCCATTCACACATTAAGTCATCGGGCAGGCACCTTTTTCTCACGTCACACCTATTTTTGCTATGATATTTTATCTAATTTTAAACAGTAGATATGGGCCATCCTAACCTATTACTGAAATCCTTCTTATAAGAGGACATGTAATCCTTTTTATTACACAGTGCTCCAGTAACTTACTTTGTTAATAGCCCATTCATTTCAGATAGTTTGATACAGCAGTTCCCAGTTGGATTTATTAGTTAGCCAAAAGCTACATTACTCTTTCAGAGCTGCAAATCTATTATTTCATTGATATATGTTGACCCAGATTTTAACCTATGATTAAGATAACATGAACATCTTTTTAGCAGCAACGTGTTTTTGCTTCGTGGCTGAATCAAAACTAGATCTGGATGATCTGTAGTTTCTGCAGAAGTAAGCAAGGAAATGTCACGTGGCAGGTGCAGACATGAGAGAGGGTGAAGACCATAACTGAAACTGTCAGGGGAACTCGGATAAGAAGTTAAATACAAAGACTGGAATTTGGCCAGCAGATCTAGGTTAATGGGTTTACTCTTGAAAAACGTGGTAACAGGTGTTCAACACCAGGTTTTTCAACTCATCTTGGATAGCTGGGTGATCAGTGGCACTATAAAAGACAGCTTTGTTCCAGGGGCAAAGACTGAAGGCACCAAAAAGAGCAAGAGCACTAGATGGCATTGCCAGCTTTGCTCTGCAAACCTGGACTGATCCTCTGAGGTCTCCTGCTCAAGTGGAGTCCAGAATCAAAACAGTTAACCCCAAATATAGCTTCAGGTCTTCAAAAGACTCAAACAGGGATATTAAATTGTGAAGCAAAATACCAGAGCAAGCTAGATTTCAGTTTGTCACTGTCATAGGGTTCAAATAATTATCTAAACATGACACTCATGATATATTCAACTAAAATTTGTCATCCACAAAAGCTTAGGCACACAAACCTGTCCCAGTCTACCTTCAACAAAATGAAAACCAGGTAACTAAATACCATAAGACTCCGTGGGAACACTGAAATATGTGTGCATGTTATTTTAATTAGACTATACAAGAGAGACACACAATCTGCTCTCTTGTGAAGACCCAGATGTAGCCTTAGTACATAGCACACCTATGTGAGGAACACTACCAAATGCTGACTTCTCAGGAAAACACTCCAACCAGAAATTCCTGGAGAAACTAACATTTCTTTCTAAATTTATAGACCAGTCCAGCCTCTCCTGCATTCACCCTGAAGTAATTCTTGAAGGCAACCAGACAATTACTACAGCCAGCTCTCCTACCTACTTTTATTGAAAGGATCAGCAAACAGATATTTTGACATCAGCAGGTGGAAGAGCCTCATTACTTTGTAGATGTAAACCCACAGCTTAATTAGTAACATAAACATCTATAAAGGAACAAAAGGTGAGGGATAGCTTGTTTAGCTCAGCTCTCATTAAATGATTGCCTAAATTTATGTGGACTGACCTACCTTCCATAATAGCTTGGCCCCTTTCTCCTATATCCTTCTCTGGTATGGTGCCAGGTTCATAGTGTGAGGATCATACTGAGTTAAATGAGTAGAGTGGGGTACCTTATTTGAAAAAACACACTTCCCCATTGCTCCTGGAATTATAATATTCATACTCATAATTCCAAATTTTGCTGACTCAAGTTTTGTGAAAAAGTAATTAGATGTAAGTACCATCACCAACTAGTAGTTGGAGAAACATCAAATGAGAACCTAGGTTAGCAGCTGACTCAAGTAAGGAAGATTTTTCAGTACTGGTGGAGCTTCTGCCTTCTGGGAAAGAACAACCCAGATGAACCCAGATGAAGCACACTGCCCCAGAGCCAGGGTGGCTGGGACAGAAAGTGTGTCTTGCAGCACATGACAAAACTGCACAGCATGAGACAAGCATTCTGTAACTTTACAAACTAAAAGTCACATTTCTTTCTAAAATGGGTGGAAGTCAATAAATTCCTAGGGATAGAAGTAGTTAATTGATTTTGCTGTCACCTGTGAGCCAAAGTAAGCTGTGAGTATAATATTACTTACTGGCTTCCTCACACTATTGCGAATATTTCACACAAGAGAACTCTGGACAAATTATTCTAGTCCTGTGTCTTTTTATTGCTGCTAATAGCTTGTTTCAACAAAGAGCCAGGCATTCCAAAATTGATGGGAAGAATATTGACATTGGCTTAATAAATTCTTCCAAGCAGAAAGACTTGAACAAAAGGAAACAGGTTATGGTTTTCCTCGTGGAGCTGTTCCATAATTAAGGAGCTTGGGGCAGATTTTAAAGACCGAGAATTCCAAACCATGTGTCAGCTTGTAACTCCTCTGATCATTTCTTCTTTCACTGTGCCCCTCTACCATCTAAATGCCTTTTAAAGTCTGCCCCCTTGAACATATCTTTCCTTGGCAATTTATCTCTGTGCATATCCTTTTTGATATGCAGGAAGCCTAAGCACAGTACATACTAATGGCTGAAAGCAATGGGCTGAAGGAATAAAGCCTTAACTAGGATGAAATCAGAAAATCTGGAAAACTAGTGACAAGGTTGCCCAAGCAGATTGTTCTGAGATTAGCAGTGTGCAAAGGTAAGGTTTTAAGACAGGCAGCTTTAAGTTTTTCAGATATTCAGAACAGAAATCATGTGGCATTGGATTCAGCCCATCACAGACAGCTTAGCACCACTTGACTGCCAGAGCCAGACTGATTTTTATAATGATTATTAATATCAGCTGCATAACAAGCTCATATGTACTCATCACACACAATCTTCATTAAGATTTATGTGACAATGTAATAGGGAAACTGGTGAGGTCTCCCAGGGCAGAGGTAAGAAGGGGAGGACTTGCTCACTGCCAGTTGTGTCACACCGTGTGGCATCACTCTCTCCTGCTCAGCTGCATAAAGAAAAGGAAAACAACACTTCCTTATGAGATCCAGTTTTTTGGAGAGAGGTGTTTCTTCAGGGCAACAGAACAGCAACAGGGTCTGTCATGCTGATGAAAGAGGGATAAGTGCTTTTTAAGCTCTTTGTGGGCACTTGACAATGAAGCTCAGAGGTAGAGAGGAAAGAATACCTTGCTGTTTCCACAGTTTTGAAGATAGAGCTGTAGTTGATAAGACCTATAAGAAGATCTTAAAAAATATACCCTTACAAGTGAATGTCTTGCTATCCTTGAAATTAATGTGAGAAGGTAATTTTCTCACCCCTTTTCCTCTGCCAGCCATTTTGTTCTCTGAAGGACGAGCCCATGTTGAAGCAGAATGGGATTTACAAAAAACTTAACAAACACAAAGGATTTTTTCTAAACCCTTCTCCGCTCTGTTGCATGCAGAGTTTTGCCTTATTTTCCTTTTATTCTCTCTCCTACATGATACCTCTTATCTCTCCCTTGCTCAGTCTCTGTGACTGGTCCCTCTCAAAACTCTGCATATTTGCTTGGCCCATTGCCTCAGCTGGAGGGACAAAGTTCTGCTCACTGCTATCTCTCAATCACGAAACATCAAGCTTAGGGCACTTTTGGGAAAAAGCAGGGCTATCTCATCTCCCTCTTTGTCCACCTGCAATGCCATAGTCAGAAGGGACAATAGAGACACTGGGACAGGAACAAGAGCCTTCCCACACTGCAGGAAATAGTGAGTGTTGTCTCACTGGGAAGAAGTAACTAAATTTTTACTCTGTAGCTGGCTGAACCTGTCATCACGCCAGCAAATAAGTAGTGAGGATGGGTGGGAAGACTGGCTTTCAGCCTGATCTGAAAATAATTTCTGAGCAACAGGAACAACAGTGCTTTGGGGCTGGCTGCTGGAGAAAAATGTGGCTCTTGCATGTGAGAAGGGGGTACATGGAGGATGCTACAGTGCTTGAGCTGTTCACAAAAGGCCTGAAGCTTTGCCTCACTAATTTTCACCTCCCTGTGAAAATTTCTTATCCCCAGGTTACAGAAAATACAGGTCTATTCCAAACGGCTGTTTGTTCAAGAACAGTTTTCTTTGAAGTTCTGGCAAACCGTCCCTGTGAAAACTGTTGAAAATTCCAGTAGCACTGCTTTAGAAATGGGCTTTTCATAAGCAAATATCGCATTACCTTGCTATCTTCATGAGCCATTGTTCAGTAAATAAAAAGTACTGATCATCGACACAAAAGCCAGACATCCAAATTCCAGAAGGTGAAAAAAAAAAAACCCCTCTGTACTGGCCCTTTGATGCCATCCCGATGCAGCTGAACTCTGCCTACAGAGTACTTCTATTTAAAAACCAGCAACAAAATATCCCTTTCTTTTCTTTGTACATTTTTCTGCTTTGTGTTAGAGTTGTACCGACTTTGTGGAGTTGTTGCAGTTACTTGTAAATGATGTATGAAAAGAAAAATCCTTCTCTTTTCCACGCACCAAGAGAATACTGGCAGCACTCAGCAAACCTGGCTATGCCGCTTGTTTATACTAAATTCAACCTCATCAAGTAAAGATCCTGAACTGAAAGATAATCCTCACCTATCCAATTACCTCTGTTTCTACTTCAAAGGAGACAGATTTCATAAGAATGTCTCTTTGCCCCTTTATCTTCCCACCAGCGACCTTCAGGTTTCAAAGATTCTATTTTAAAAGTGTAGGTTTTGACATTTAGGGGATAAAGCTTGGGGAAGGGGGTTATTTCTAAAGGTTTGGGTGTGGTTCTGACACCACAGGCAAGAATACCCCCAAGGACTGAACTTATACCCAGAGAAGCTGTTGGCTCAGTTGAAAAAACAAAAAAAAGTCCCCATGACAGAGACTAGAAGCCAAACTCAGCTGTTTTCCCTGTTAAATTCATCCTTTCTTTCTCCAGTGAGAAATCCAAGATATTCTGCACGGGTACTTGATTTTCACAGTAATTAAAGTCTTAATTGTATAACTACAGAAGTCTCTTATTAAATATATACATATATATATATATATGACCCCCCTATTCCCTAGGAGCACCCCAAGATTCAGTACCTTCCCTTGGCTGTCTTTCTTTTAGACTGTTGCAACAGCAGTTCTTTAAAAGGGGGATATACTGAATACAGCATGCTGCTTTCTTGCTCTCAGCTAGAGGTGAAGCTGCAGTCTCTGTTGTTGCAGCTCTCTTGATTTCAAAGCCCCAGAATTACATCTGTGTTTTTCTCCCTGCCATTCCGTTTGATTACAGGAAAAGCCACCAGAACTCTGCTCTCCTGCTTTAAGCATCTTTTACACATTGCCAGCCAGCTGACAAAATAACTCTCAGGTATAAAATACTCCACCTTCTCAAAGCTACACATTTATGCAGATTTTTGCTTTAATTTTTTTTTTTAAATTCTTTTTAATGCTTAAATAAACAGTCTGTTCTTTCAGAGACATGATCTGTCCTCCTTTGGCTAGCTACCTTCTCTAATATGCTGCTCCCTGTATAGGCATGTAAATAAATTACCTTATTTTTCCCTTGTGAATAACACACTGACATTTAATTCTAACTGATGCTTCAAGGAGTAAATATGGGAAGAGCTGGGTCAGAAAAGAAGTATTCTCCTGCCATTTGAGGTGAGGAGCAAAGAAGAGACAGATGGCAGCTTTCTCTTCTTTCTGAAGCAGTAGTGTCTTAAAGCTCTTGGATGCTGTATTTTTAAATCTATAAAGAGGTTTGAAAGTGCCTGGGTGTGAGAGGCTGACAAGGGTGTACTCGTCTGTAGGAAGCATTCCTGCTCTGAAGAGAGTAAGTAAAAACAAGGCAAGAAATGGCTAGGACATTTGGACTGCAGGATTGTAATGCTCTGCACCAACCAGGTATATTTAGATTTCTGTTCAGCAGCTGACTATTAGATTAGAAAAAAAAAAGAAAAAAAAAAGAAAAAAGAAAAAAGGAAAAAAAAAAAAAAAAAAAAAAAAAAAAAAAATCACCACTGCGAATGCTATTCCATTATTGCTTTTGATCCCACATCACCTCCCCCCTCGCTTCCCTGGGGGTTTTAGAAAGAAAGCTAAAAGAGCTCCAGCAGGCAGTGATCCTTCACCTCCCTCCTGGCTGCTCTACTCTTGCAAACCTCTCTCCAAAGGGATGCATAAGCAGACTTGGAAGTCAGACACAAAGAAGTCCAGGTAGAAAATCCCTCCAAAGCCAACATAAAATACTGCACACACTCAGCTCCTCGACTCTAAGACAGCAGCCCAGCCCCAGACAGCAGTGATCATCTTCTCTTGCAGTCTGCCACAACCCGGACAGGACAAAACAATTTCACAGAAATCCTATTTTTAAAATTCTATTTCAAGGTGAGGCACGTTCTCTCTTCTGTGCTGCGTGGAGCTGTGATGTCTGTCCACAGAAGCACCCAGTCGGGCTCATGACCCGCGGTGTCAGAGATTGTATGAAAACAGTTTTAGTGAGAAAAGAGAGGTTGGAATGATTAAAAGTGTTTGTCAGGAAAGTCTTTGCACCTTTTTTAACACTTCCTGCATCATTCAGTTCTGCTGTAGTTCACAAGTTTGGATATTATTAAAGCCTTTGGTGGCTGAAAGCTGATGCCAGTACTTGCTCCAAGTACCTACTGTGGTCTAGGCACAAGTACCAATAAAATTATCACCTTAATTAGCTCCACTGTTGCTGCTCTGTGGTGTTTCCTTTGTCTCCTGTGGCCTACGAGGTTTCTTTGGGTCACCCAGGGGAGACACTGGTGCCCCTGCACAGGCCTGAAACGCAGGCAGAGTGAAGGCAGATTGCCGGCAGCTCTCCCTCCCTTACCCCCTCCTGACCTTCACACAGGAGGGATCTTTAGAAATCAGGCCTTCCAAGAAGAGTGTTTCAGACTGATGTTCATGAACACACTGACCAACATGCATCAGATTTTATAATGAGATAGGCAAATTAGGACTTTAATTCAATTACACTGGATGTGGGATGCTACACTGCTGTCTCTGCAGCATCTCTCAGAAACATCACAGGAATTCCAATACTGGAAAGAAATTCAAGGTTTGCTCTAGAGAAGATCTTTTGGTCCACTAACTGAGTCACAATTGCAAATATTTTGGTTTTTGACCGAGGCAGACAGATCTCAAAACCTTACCTTGCAGGTGTCTATACACCAGCAAGCACAACTGAAGTACTTCACAATACACTTGATTGCATCCATACAGAACTGCTTAGTGCTTTTTAAAGACCCGAGCCTGCAGGGCTCCCAGTGCAGGAAGCCACTAAGAAAACAAGGTTTTCTAAGGGAAGATGAAGAAGTGACTTTCTATTTGCAAGAGTTATGCTGCTTTGCTGGGCAAACAGCTCCTTGTTTGAGTTTGTATGTGTGTGTTTACTTAAACTTGACATGGTTGATCTCTGTGCTAGTCACACACAAATATGTACATCAAACTGTGTTTGCATAAAGCAGTCTTCAAGTTAATTAAGAAATATAGAAAGATTTAATCTGGATTTATGCTGCCAATTTAGCTAAAATGTAGTTATTTTTTCCTATTCTAGTTCTTTAGTAAGGAATCCCATACTTCAAACTTGTTTTTAACTTCATCCATTCACATATGCAATCACTACAGACTTATGGTCACAGTAGAGGCAAGATGCCAGACTTCCCAGGTGAAATTTATATTTTTGCCAAGTCATTAACCTTACAGCAAATTTATTTTCAAGCTACTGTACCTCCTGAAGGCTTAGGATATTTGCTTGGTCAATCAGTTCTTGTAAACCACAGACTCATCTGAGACCTAATTGTAGTTTTGTCACTGGAACATAACACAGTCCTAAGCATAAACTCAGGAAAAGCTCTGCCTTGTGTAAGCTAAAGAACAAGTGCTTCAGGACATAGAGGCTCCAGCTTTACATTGACTATACCTTTAAAAAGTGTATACAACAGAACTACATATAGCACTTACTGTAAGACATGTTGCTACCTATAGACAACACAAGGTATAAACTTATTTTGGATGTTTTTTAAGTATCATATATAAAACACTAAAGGAAATACAGCTATCAGGCATTCTTGTGAAGGCTGGAACATTGGACGTTATGTATAAAATATTTAAGAAATGTAGTTTTGATGTGTTATTTTCCATGTCTTTTTGCCTGGAAGTGGAGAGGTGGATGGGATTCCCAGAGAGTCGCTTTTATAGATTCTTCTGACAGCTCTACAGATCCACTTCCTTTCAAGCCCTGTTGGTTCTCTTTTCAAGGTAAATACAAAACACAACAAAACAGGTACAGCTTCGCCAAACTTTACAAAGTAAAATAAAAGAAACTTTGTCTACAGAGAAGTTTGTTTTTAACCATTTCATTTTTATATGATTTCATTATCTCTGGGTGCCCTGGAGCAGTAAACATGCATAGAAAACAAAAACCAGGAGCTTCTGCCCTCATACAAAACTTGTGTCCAGCCACCAGCATTAAGCATGACAGTGTCATGGAACTGGACAGCTCTCTTTGAATGTCTTTGAGACAATATATGATAGATAAACCAATATATGAAGCCTTTTTAAAATCTGTACTTCATTCTTTTCATTTGAACATCTGAATCTCTAGTGTTGCTAAACTTCATGATTAAAACCAAAATATCAATTGTTCAGTGTGACTTTTAAATTTTTTTTTCCTGATTCATTTTTCACTTTTACTGCTGTGTGTTTCAATGAACTTGGCTTTTATTAGGAGTCATCAAGGTACTGAGTTTTAGCTAATCACTACCAGGCACCTGACTGTTCTGCAAAGAGCAGTAGGTAATGCCTGGAGAAAGTGCAGAAGGATGGAGAAAAGACTTCTGGATGATACTCTGAACCCTTGTACTGGCTTTCCACATACCATTAGGCAAGCTGTGTAACTTCCCTTTTCCTCAGCCTTATACTTAACTAGCAAGCCAGCTAAGAAAACCAAATTTTGAAAGCATTTTGAGATCCATGGATTGAAAGTTTCCAAAAGTTTTCAAAATTTCACCTCTCATAACTGCCAAGTATTATTATTGGCTATAATCTCCCTATCAAACGTTAGGGGAAGAAGTCGAGAGTCATGGGGCATGACCAGTAATAATACAAATCTTCCACCTCCACACTCTTCTACATTTATGATCCTTATAATGGGTTAAGTGTGGTCTTACATTCACTGGTGTCTTGTCATACATTAAAGGTGCTGCTGGAGACTGGCACAATACTAGCAAAAGTTGAAAAACACAGGTATCAGCCTGAAATTGTAATGCCAATGCTACCCTGAAGAAAAGAAGGAGGAAATACTTCCTCCTCTCAGTTTTAATCACCATTCTGCTATCTCCCCAGCTACCCACTACACCATCAGTCTCACCCAGCACCCCGATGGGGGATGCCCTGCTGCTGCTCCAGGGATTTGTCTCATATGGCAACAACTTTGTAAGGGCCTGAGTGAGGCAGTGAGTCTGAAATCTTTCTACAGTAAATCCTTATGAAGGTGAACTCACATGACACGTGGCTGCTCCTGCCCACCCAGTTCTGAATGAAAACATGGAAAAGTCAGTAAAGCTCCTTTTTGCCAGTGAGTTGGACTCCCTTCTTCAAAGCTTACTACAGGCTGGCAGTATAGCACTGGCCCTTTGCCAGCATCAGTTTTTAAAAAGCTTTACTCTGAATCACTGATGCCTGCTGTATCAATCCCTGTAAATAATGGTGTATAGAACTGCTCAGGTTTTACCTCTGCACATCCCTGTTGTTACTACTGAAGTTTCTGCTGGAAGCAGGAGTCAGGAACACGGTCTGCACCTCTGCTGCAGCAGTGAAACAATCACTTAAGAAACAACTTTGTTTGCATTTTGGAAGTCACCTGAATGAAAATTAATGGCTCAAAAAAGTTTTTCAGTTCAGCTCTTTATTGGCTGCCTCTTTAACTCCCGCTTGCAGATGCCTACTCACACTGTGGTGCTTTTTTTCTACAAGATCCCAAATGTTTACCTAAAGCAAGGTATCAGAAGGCAGCTGGTTTCACAGGTGGATTTCACCTATCCAGAAGCTCATGCATTACAAGAACTAGCATTGCCTGCCTCAAAGTCCAGCAGGCAAGCAGAGGAAGCCCCTGTGTCCCAGGACCTGATCCATTGCAGAAGGAAAGCAGCCTGCCTCCATCCATCAGTGGAGCCACGCTGACTTTCAGCAGCTGGCAATCTGGCCCCATGTGTCTTAGCTGACCAGTCACATAGCACACATAATGAACAGTCACAGCAAAAGATTAATGAACTCACAAATCACCCATGCAAATGAACCTGGGATTACAAATGTTTGTGAGCAGTGAACACAACTGCAGCTTCTCGCACAGATTTCAATTGAGGCACAAAGCTGATGCGAAACAACAGGGATGTGAAAACCTCAGCAGGACAGAGCCATTAGCATGGGATTTCAAACCTCAGAGACAAGAGCAATGCATATGAATTTGATCAGGATACCAAATGCAAAAATTAGCTGAAAAAATGGTGGAGTCAGTTTGCCAAGAAATGTTATTTTAAGAAGATTGTAACCACACATTAATTCTGGTTGAATTTGGCAAAACTTCTGACTGTAGACAATGAAGATATAAATAAATATAAATATAAATATAAATATAAATAATACAAATAAATATGTAAATGGCAAGTGCCAGAGGACGGAGCCAGGCTCTTTTCAGTTATGTCCAGTGACAGGACAAGGGGCAACAGGTACAAACTTGAGCATAAAAGGTTCCACATAAGTATGAGGAAATACTTTTTCACTGTGTGGGTGACTGAGCACTGGTACAGGTTGCCCAGGGAGGTTGTGGAGTCTCCTTCTGTGGAGACATTCAAAACCCACCTGGACACGTTCCTGTGTGACCTGCTGTAGGTGACCCTGCTCTGGCAGGGGGGGTTGAACTCAATAATATTTTGAGGTCCCTGTCAACCCCTAACTTTGTGATTTCTGTGATATGTTTCTAGTACATACAAAATATTTAATTCCATTATTTTCCAAGGAAAATGTTATGGCTTTTTATTTTTCAGTGAGACTTCGACTTATTATTTGAATACCATATTTTAGTTGATGCTCTCAGGCACGTGATTCTTGGGGTGCCCTACAAAGGGACAGGAATTGGACTCAATGATCTTGATGGGTCCCTTCCAACTCAGCATATTCTATGATTCTAAAATGGTAAGAGAAAGTATTTATCATCCTGAAAAATGAATAAAATATTTAATTTTCAATGAAATTGTTCAAATTCATAACAAATTTAGATCTTCACTCATAATAATGACACACACACACGATACATGTGTATATACATGTGGATGTACACATACTTTCCTTTTAAGTGGTTAGGCCAATGAACTGGAAAAACCCTTCTGACAGCACTACACAAATATTTCTATCAAAATGGCAAAGCCTTTCCCTCACACCCAGAACATGTAAAAATCCCATTCACTGTCATGAGCTTTTGGGGATCTCCAGCCTTGCACTACAGCCCCATCCTCCTGGCTCTGCACATTGACCTGAAGGGATCTGAAGGGTGTGCAGCATCCCCAGAGGCACCCAGGCAGGGTGGAAAGCACAGACTTCTCCAAGCCTAAGTGGCCAAGCAAATCTCCCAGCGTCTGGGATGGCATCAGCTGGGATGCTTTGGATCTTCCCTGGCAAACTAAGCAAGCAGTCTTGGGAAACCTCCACTGGGAAGGTCTGACCAGAGCAGGGTGCCCGGGGACGACTGAAGCCATTATTACACCTGGCTGAAGCAGGGAGAATCAGATGGTACCTGAGAGGTTGAAATTGCAGAGAGGAAAAAATTGCAGATTAATGCTGTAGTCGCTAAATTTGTATTGCTCCCCAGAGGCACCAGGCTCCAGGGATTTCTGCTGTGGGAATAAAGTGGCAGGCACACGTGGAGAGGAACTTGCTTTTCCTGAAAGCCTCTCTGAGTGTGCTGTGGGGAAAGACAAGAGGACGGAGCAGAGCAGAGTAGGACTGACATTGGAACAACTTTTTCCAAAGTCTGGAGTTTAATGTGCCCTAAAATGAAGCAATTTGTCACTGGGTGCAAAACACTGCTCCTGACCTTTAACGTCTACATTGTATATACCAAATAACACATCTTCTGTCATATTCCCCTTTCCCCTCTTCACTTTAGCAATATTGCAGAATACGTATGGAAATAATCACATCAAAAACAAGCACTCGCTGAAGGTTTTTTTGCACCAAACAGGATACAAAGCTCTTGGTTAACAGCAATGTCACAAAGAAGCTGTAAAACCCCCAAAGTCATTTCCTCCTTCTAATTCACAATGACATTAACAAGATCTGAACCCTGACCTGCAGGTGACTAAATTACGTTGCTAAGCAACTACACTTTCAAAAAGAGAAAGAAAAGGGGCTGTACATGCACACCAGGCTGCTGGGATGGGGGAAACACACATTGTGTCCAGCTCCCCAAGCCTCAGATCCAGGACAGGAGCTGCCTCCCCCTCTGCTGGGGGAAAGGAGGGAAGACTCCTGCCAGGTGTGCACACAGGTTTGGGTTTTTCTTTTCTTCAGAGTCCACACGGATAAGTACACAGGAACATTGCTACAGCTAAAAACGACAAAATGAAATATAGCAGCCATTTTTCTTTGGAGAAGAGGTGCTTATAAATTCACTTCATCCAAAGTATCTCTTGCTTCGGCAATACATCAAAGTATGCAGCCCCATCAGTCTGAATCAATTAGAAATTGCTCACCAAGTAAATTACATTGAAAAGCTTTGATTTGTTACTGGAGTTTGTTACTGTTCTCTTCAATCTTAAAAGACTGAAAGCAAAAAATAAGAATGTGACACTGATAGTGAGATTTAACTGTTATTGAGATTGATGGGAACCCATTTGCCACAATATTTGCTTTTAATAATTTAATTTTTCAAACACTGCAGAGAACCCCATAAATATTTTATTATGAAGTTCTTCCAATATGTGGTATATTGGTTTGCACTGGTTGCCTGTCTTTTCAACATTTTTATATTTCAGGTCTAAAAATAATTCTACCAACCATATGTTCATAACTACCTTTTACTTTGCCTTCTAACTGTGTTCTTTTAACTTTCATCTGTTGCAGGTTAGTAACCTTTCTACAAAAGGCACTTCAGGCACTGAAAGAAAACACAAAAGGATGACTCCCTTAAGAAAATATGTTTTTCACAGCTTTGGTTTATTTTTGAATTCTGTAAAAGGGCTAGCTCTTTCTGACACGAAGGTTGCTGGCAAAATTTCCAGAGATTTTGGTGGGAGCAAAACTTGCTCCCTTCATTAGCATTGCTTAGGGTTCCTGTGACTGCTGCACCACTGGAATGCAGGATTTTGTAATTTGCAAAATGGAAGGCATTTCTCTGGCTACAAACATAAAATAACATGAATACCAACAGAGTTTATGTTAATTTTTGACGAAGTTTCTAGCTAGGAATATTGCTTCTTGTACAGAATAGACTTGCAACTGCTGCTTACACCAGAGCACTTTGCCATTTTTGCCAACACAAGAGCAGATTAAATTTCACAACTGGACTTTTCTGATATGACAGCTCCTACAGCTGTGTATAGAAAACAGGCACAAGGGTTAGCCTTGTCACTCTTTACCTAACTTCCAGCCATATCTTAAATGTAAAGAAGGGTATGAACTGAAACAGCATTTATCTCCTGTTATACCCTGTTAACAAAGCAAGAAAAACCACAACAGGCAGAGCTGCTAAATGTTCAGATTTCTGGGTTTCATGTAGAAAGATGCTTTCACTTCTCACTGACGACTTCAGTAGTAGCTTCTGCTTGGCTGCCTCAACTAGATAGAAAACTAGGACATTTTACAAATGCCAACTACAGATTTTCTGGTAAAATGTGTTAGTCTCCAAAGAGCCTTTCTGACAAGTTGGCTCCCTCTTAGGTGAATTATTCCACCTTGTACCTGGCAGGAAGTTCTGTTGCTGGAAATACCTTCCACCAACCTCCTCCCCCTTCTCACTCCCAAACCCCTATCAGTCCTGACCTGATATTTTATGGGACAAGTAAACTAAACAAGGTAATAGCATATAGGAGCAACACCAAAAATTAAGAAAAATGCAAACTAAAAGTACTTCTAAGAGAGGACATCAATCCTGACCTGATATTTTATGGGACAAGTAAATTAAACAAGGTAATAGCATATAGTAGCAACACCAAAAATTAAGAAAAATGCAAACTAAAGTACTTATAAGAGAAGACAGGGTGTCCAACATAAATGCCAAATTCTCAGGTACGTCATCTGTAGAGGAAATTACTCAGAAACAGAAAGACAAAGGAAAAGAAAGAGTCAAGTTAAGTTCTTTTAAAGGCTAGTAAGTAGATGACAAATGTAGTTCAAATAGTGCAGGTGAAGAATGAGTCATTATTAATGACCGAGGGCTTTAGTTATTGGTTCTGAATGGAAAAAAAATCATTATGTTTGAAGCTTTATACTGGCATAGTGTGGAAATTATATGCAATCCCCGCTAAGCGCCCAATTTTACTGCTAGAAAATCCCTCTGACTGAAATGTACTTCAAAGTAAACTGCTTAAGAATTTCTTTGCACTGTTGGATGCCCAACCAAAGGTCATCTTCTCCCGCTCTTTGTGCATCATTTTAGCAATTTTAGAAGTTTTTTTCTCCTCCTCTTCTGCAGTTTATTTCTATTTTTCTACACTTCAGACGCCCTAAACTGAAAATCGGATAATTGCATTTGGAAAAAAAATGCTAAACCAGGAGCCTACAGTGTTTTCATATGAAGATGTTTATTCATTATGGACCTTTCCCTGCAAGGCACTGACCAAATTCTCATGCTGCTGAGCTCCATGGGTGCAAAGGAGTTACAGAGCAGCAGCCCCAGGTTGGAGTCCAGGGCTGGATTCCAGCTCTTCCCCTCTTCCCACTCACAGCCCAATTACTCACAAGATTTGCTTTTCCCTACAGCCAATTTCCACCATACCCTGGAAAAATCCTTCATCAAGGATGCAATTTTCTTAACATTTTGGGATTCTCTTGTTCTAACAGCTTTATCACTCGCTGGGTGTACTTTCACCTCTCCTGATAATCAGAGCACTGATACAGCCCCCTGGTTAGAGCCTGAAAGGAAAGTTTCTCACTTGAGTTTTAGACACATCTGCTACTAGAGATAGTGAGGAGCACTTGAAAAGTGTTAGGAGGGAAGCAGAGGGCTGTGCATCATCCTCTTTTGTTACTTCAATCCTAAACCTTCCAGGAACAGCAAAGCTCCTCAGGGCATAAATTGGGGTACACTTCAGTGTAGGTACAGACAGCTTCCATCTCACTGCTTTGGCTCTGCCACTGCTCTCTTTAAAAAAACCACTGTAGACTGATCTGAACATTACTCCTATTTGTCCTGGCTGGATACAGTACCTGCACAGTACCTAAGCACTGTTCCTTCCCCACCTGTGATATATATATAAGCAGGTGACAGAAACACATGATGAAAAACCTGTATCAGAACACTGCAACTGCTGATCCCCCTCGGAGCAAGATGATGGTGGTTCTGGTTCTATGTTGAGACTATATAACAGCAAAGCAGCATTAGCTGCTCAGATTTGATGGTTGCTTCAAGACTATCTCTTGGACTGCTATCAAAAGAGCCAATTCAGCTGAAAATTAATGTTGCTAATCTTCTTTCTCCCCTGGAAAACAAAGGTTAGCATTTACCCACTACTTCTCCATCTAGCTTACCAGGTAGCTTACGTGAGCACCAGCAACAGCCACTCCAGCCCCTGAACACAGAAATGCTCCCTTTGGCAGCCTTCCACACTACAGATACTCATAAACCTGTGGTGGAAAATCCCATTCCTTCATTTATTTTCTTTCTCTGATGCACAATACAGCAAATAGCTTTTGACTGGCATGTGATCCAAAGGAGAGAAGGAACATCAAGAACAAAAGAACAGTTAATAGTCACTAGAAAAGGACAGGCACACACATTTAAACAACATGGAATGCCACAATACGTGGCATATGGCTTTTCTTGCTATTTTCAGTGACAGCAATCTGACTTTTGTCTTGCAAAATGGCATTGTATGTTGCAAATACAGTGTGTCCTGAGGCCTCTCATTTTTTTGGTAGAATACAAAGTTGTGCTTACATGGATCTCGGTACTGCACTGACAGGAGGGAAAGAAAGGGGAAAAAAATAAGAAAAAAACCCCCAAACTCTTCAGGAAATGCTAGTCATAAAAGAAATGTGAAGTTTTAAAACCAGATAGGGCATTGGTATAGTACTCAGGAAACCCACATTCACTTTCCAATTTCTGGTGCAGTAAGATTCTGACCAGCTCTCTTCATCTTTCACCACTTCCTTTCTTTTAAACCAAAACTAACACTACGGACCATCTTTCCTAGAAATTCATTATTAGTACCTGAGAGAAGTTCAGAAACATGATGGGTGCCATATGAGCCAGCAGAAACCCTTCTTTTCCCTCTGCACCGTGCTTCATACAAAAAGAGATAAAGGGGCTGATTTCTAGCTGGAGAGCTGTGAGTGCTGCAGATAAAGGTTCCCTACAGACCAAAGAACACTATATGAAGGTATTTAATGCTACAGATTCCTTACACAGCCATCTCTATTCTACATAAAAGCATATTTACGGAATCCAAACTTCAACATGTTACAGAGTGGCAGAAGGAAAAGGAGTCTTTTTTTCCTGCCTTTCTCTTACAAGCCTTCCCCCTGAGGCTGATTTGGTTCTACCCCCCACCCTAAGACATTTCTGGGGGCAGCTCTCTTCAAAAAACCTTCAAAAAGCCATGCAAACACCCACACCCTTCAGAACACAGGTTTATAGTGCTCCCTGTCTCTGAAGCCATTTCAGTTTATCCAAGAACACTCTGAGTGCATCACAACTGGAGACCTTGATTTGTCCTTAAGAAAATCACATATCAAAGAACAAACCCCATATCTCTCAGAGAGAATGCACAATTCTTTTCTGACAACCCGTGCCAAGAAGGGCAGAGGTTGGAAAAAACACACATCACATTTCCAACTGAATTAGTGGAAGTCACTGATAGACAGGGATAACGGCAGGTAAGCATCTGTGCACCCTCTGCCAGCAGGTACATAGAGAAATCCCTCTGCAGGGAATCAGGATGCAGTCATTCTGGGAGCAGCACAGAGCAGCCATCAGGAGGACCTGGAGGAAGGGAAGGTGCTTGTCCAGGAGAAATGCAATCTCAGAGGGATCCTGTCAGACCAGACCATAGCTCAGAGCTGGGGTGAAGGAATAATTTGAAAATTTAATTGGAGCTAACTCTGACTTTTTGCAATTTCTTCCCATTTCTGAATAATGTAGTTGTCAAAATCTTTTTTTTTCCCCCTCATAAATTATAAACAAAAAAATCTAGCTTTAGTGATGTGAAGTTACATTGGAACATATAGCCCCAGATGCAGCAGGAAATTTAAATGTCTGATGGTAAGAGCACTGGCTGAACGTTTTGACATTTCAGAATTCATCAAAGTAAAAAAAAAACAAAACCCAAACACCAAACCTCAAGAGTTGCCTGAAGAACTTACAAAGAGTTGCACTGTGGATGACAAGGACAGACACGAAGCCTAAGCAATGCCCAGACAAGTACAAAACATCTTGTGACAGTCCAGCAAACAAGCTGAACATTTCCAAGGGCAATCAACCAACTCCTCAAGGTGTCAAGAGGTCAGATGAGGCTTTGAGCAACCTGATCTAGTGAAAAATATCCCTACCCAGAGCAAAGGGGTTGGACTGGGTGACCTTTAGATGTCCCTTCCAACCCAGGACATTCTATGACTCTCCTGACATTAGATTAGGCTGCGTAGGAACAAGGACAACACAGAGACCAAAGGCAAGCAAATATATTGCAGTACCTTGTAAATACAAACACTCCTCCTCACAGGATTTATGCCAGTTGACATTACAATTAACTTATTTCTTAATTAGAATTACAGAGACTTTACTAATACAAAATGAAAAGAAATTTACTGCCTGATAAAATATGGCCCTATATGCTATCTCATAAAAGTCTTAGTATAAATCTCCATTCAAAGAAGAAAAGCTCAGTAGTGAAATATGAGCTGACCTCCAGGCATCTGGAGGACTTTCTGCCTGTTGGGTAAGGTGAATGCTTTGGAAAGTAAATGATACCAACAGCATGGTAGGTTCAGGGGCAGGAAAAAGGTCTACTGCAGTCTCTACCTTCAGATTTCCTTGGATAAACTCATTTCTCATCATCAGACCTCTCATGGCGAGAGCTCATTTGTCTGGTAGTGTGGTATACAATGGTAGATTGGGCATAATCCAGCCTAGTACATTAATCATAGAATTATTTCTGTAAATAATACCTCAAAACTCACAAGAGCGCATGGAAAATGCCCTCTGGTCTATGTACACAGAAACTGGATTAACTCCTCTGAAAAATCCACACCGCATTTTGCAAAGCTTCCTGCTGGTAAAGAAGTTTGTGGTTTTTAATTAGTGCTGTGCAGACATGAAGCCAGACATGCAATGTTTAATAAACCAGTTAGTTTTTACATCAGTAATGAGTCCTAGAATATTAATGTAGGACCTTCAGAAGTCAGAAGCGGAAGAGTGAATGTGCAGTGATCCTAACATTACCCTTAGGTGCGTGTGAGTAGCAGAGATATTAACAGCCCCAACAGTGTAAATTTATAAAAACCAAAAAAATCTGCAAAGGTGGAAACGTGTATTTCTCATGGGTTAATATAATCAGCTGCAGGTAGATTTCAGAGGATTATTTCCAATCTTTTGAGAAGAGATTTCTTTTGTGGGTATGATAAAAAACTGTTAATATGTTGCTGCTGTTTTATTCAAGGTGAAAATTTTACTTTAATCACTTTCAAATAAATGCGAAACTCAACCATTACTCCCTTCTAATAATACTGAAGAAAATAGTTCACACTAAATCTAACATAATGAACACAGCATGTTCATAGAGAACTGAGTGTTCTGAGCTTAAGTCCCCTTTAATCCATAATTCCTTTGGAACTACATATTACATCCACATGAATACCAAAGAGGTTTATGATTAATGTTATTTTAATGAATAATAAAAGAATTGATGATGATTTACACGGAGTTATTTTCAGGTTTTTTTCACATAAAGATTTGTTGGTTAGAGACTCTAATATATACAAAAGAGAGCACTACAATCTGATTGGGATGGTAATACTTTTGCAAAATCTTCTAAGCATTGTGAATGTGTAGCTGAATTGAGCTGAGAATAGCTGCAAGCTCTGACAGGCCCCAGGTACTCCCTGAATTCTTCCCTTACCCAAGCTGCACTGAAGCACCATGACAAGAGATGCACATTCTCAGGAGAAGGGACTTTACACACAATAGTAGCTGGGCCTGATTCTCACCTTGCACTGGATTGACTCCAGGATTCCAACTCAGTTATTATGGAAATACATTGGAGGTGAGATCTGGCCATACTACCCATTTCTCAGTGCAGAGGAAGGCTGGGTCTCATCTCCCTCCCTTCAGCAAGATCCTCAGCTCCTCTAAATGCCAGCAAGGTCACAGGCAATTGGTTATACCCACACAACAAATGACAGCAAGTCACAAATGGTGTGATTTCCAAAAATAATGGGCAGTTAGAAAGCTTTGCTACAAAGACTGAAGCTGGAGTTTCCCAGTCCCTCAGTCTAGCTACACTGCAAACTTCATGAGGTCTTTGTCAGCCTACTTGGATGGGCAGACACTGAAAGCTGTCCTGAAAATGCTCCACGTTGGGAGCAGGATTACAGCTGCTGGGGATCTCCAGGGCTCTGATTCTCACCCTGCTCTCTCACACAGAGCTGCAATAAAGCACCACTTGCTTTCTTGCCTTCTAATCTGAGGCCCTGGCCCTGGCTGAATCTGTTTGGCTCATCTTTCCAAGAAAGTCAAGAACGTGAAAGAAGGGCTGTGAAGCAGTGATAGCACAGCACAAGCCTGCAAATACTGTATCCAAATAACCTATTAATGAAAACTCCTTGGCAGCTGTTTAAATGCTGTGAGTAGAGAAACGTCTGCAGTCAGAACTCTGTGGGATCCCTTCCTGAAAATGCCATCATCATGTTGTTATAATTAAAATAACATCCCCTCCAATGCCAGCTATCTTTATTAGGTACCAAACACTGAACCTCTTCCCAAATCACTGGGGTGCAAATTACTTTTCAAGAGCATTCTTGGAACTGACTTAACCATAAGCTTTCACATTGGAATGAACCTTCCCAGGGATAACAGTTGTGTTCCTTCCCCCAGGCTCTGTGCTAGAGACTTCTGTATCATTATTGACAACTGCCAGGATGCTGGAGCTGTTTTTCTGAACTTAAGTGCTGGTAAACTCCAGATCATATTCCACAGAGATCTCCTGGTTTTGATGCTTTTGTCACTTTGACCAAACAAACAAGCAGCCACCATGGTAATGCCCAGGGGAACTCCAAACAAAGGTTTAGTGGGGAAAAAGATTGCCAGCATGGAACCAAAACAAACATGAGTTGGACATGAATGCCCACCAAAATTAACTCAAGTGGTACAATTTACTGTAAAAGAACTAATTAATTATGCACACTTCTGGTGTGCAACTGTGACATTTTGTCTCTGGAGAAAAGTTATGGTATCGTCTGCTTTTCCACATGCCTTTCCAGAATTGAGATCTGGACCCAATCCTGGGTGCTGCTAAAGGCTGTCAACCCCCTGCTAAATTGACATGATTTGATAGGGTTCATCACTTCAGAAGGTGGGAGTGCTTGTCTGTAAAGCTGCACTGCTGTTACTCACCAGTGGTGTCTGATTCTCTGACAGCTGCTCACAGCCAGCTCAGGGATGCCCAACCTATTTATTCCTCCGTTGAGAGAACTGGGTGCTTACTCTGGAAACATCCCTCTCTGGACCAAATGTGGTGAGGCAGAGTTTGGGGTAGAATTTCTGAGTCCCCTTCCATAAAACAAAGATCCCAGAAGGATCCTGAATCACTAAACATGAACTACAACAACCCATTTTTCAACTAGAGATCTGCTGCACGAAATAGAATCAAAGGATTTGAAAGCAGATCTCCCACTGCCTTCCCTTCTGTGTTGTTCTCATCACAAAAAGTGTTCAGTGGCTTCCTGTGCTGTATACAGGTGACAGAAGGTGCTGAGAAGGCACTCCTGTATCTACACACAGGCATCCTGTGCCTTTTGAGAAGCTGCAGGGTATCTGAGGGCTCAGCTCTTCAGAGAGTGGCAGGTCTCCAATGGGTCACGTTTCTCATCGCACACAGCTCAATGCCTTTAGGTATCACAACCCACACCATATACCAGTGCTTAGGTAAATGATTCCCAGACTTTGTGTTATGTCTGAGACCTGGCTTCTGTCTGCTCTGCTCATCAGTTGCCACCAAAGGCTCTCATCATCTCTTTGTGCCCTCTGTGTACTCCAGGAGCATCCCTTAGGTCTGCCTATGTTCACAGAGCTTGTCAGATGAAAACACAGCAGATGGTACCACAGACAGAAACAAGTCCCCTGCCCTGCTGCCTACCTACATTCTTTTAGAGGACACAGTAAGCTACAAACAAATAAAACACACACCAGGACTCTCAAAGGAAACGTACAATTTGAAGGCTTCTGATCAAATTTCACAGGTTGAACACTCTCAGCATTTGTGGGGGATTCTGATCTCACCCTGCTCTCCAAATAATCTCAGGCTCATGGTCGAACCATACCCACTCCCTTTCCCACGTATACACTCCCTTTCCCTTTCCCCTGTGAAGACACTGGACAAGTAAATGGCTACTGAAATAGTCACAAACTATTTTAATGGTATGAAATTTATATTCTACAATTCAATCAACATTCAGTCAATAAGCTAAGAAGCTGAACAAGATCTGGTGTGCAGTAAAGAGGAGCAGCTTTTCCTGATGCCTAAGAGAGCTGTTTAATTTACCCTGGATTTTCTGAGGGCAGAGACCTCTGGAGAATATTTAGTATCTGAAAATAATGTCTTCTTGTAACTTTTACATTTCCACTTAATTTTTCAGCCCTCTCCCAGATCACCTCAGTTTTATAGAACAACTTGGGTACTTGAGAAACAACACCCATTACTGTGCCTCACAAGATACATGATGTGTATCTGCTAAGAAGTTCATTACCATCTTTCAGAAACTTCACCAAGCACACCCCAGAATGACGTTTCCTGTTAAAAAAATACTGGACCACATTTTGTTTTTGCAACTAAATGTTTAAAACTCTTGTTCTAAATGTTTGGAAGCATAAAAAATACATAAATGTTACAGGAGACAAGCAAGCAAACAGACTGTGTGTTGGATGACCTCATTATTCCACTGTGACCAGCTGGAGACCTGTGCTGGTTTGCAGCCAGTCTCTCTCATGTCTGTAAGACCAACATCTACCTGAGACAGGCTTCTGTGGGAAGGACTGTGTTCAGAGAAAGTTTCACCATTGATTTGCTTCTTCCTAAAGGGTTTGTGTCCTTTTCTTCAGAGCAAAGAGCAAGAAACTTTTTCTCACTATCTCCTGCTAACAAACAGCTGACAACTCTTCTTGTTTCTCACATACCTGGCAACTCTCCAATCTGGCCTTCCAAACATCATCTGGGCTGCTACACTTATTGCCAGCTCCCCAGAAATACAATTTCTAACAGAGGAGCATCAGAGGTTTCTATTTTATCATCAACATTTTCTACACTGGTGTTTCACCTTCAGTGTTTTGCTATCATCTTTGCCACAATCACGTTTTAGCATCTGCTGTGTCAGCACCGTGTTTCAGCGTCAGCATTTAACCATCAGCTGTTCCACCATATGGCATTAGAAGCATCAGCAACCCAGCACTTAAAACACATACGGAACAAAAAAAAAAAAAAGCACTTGTAATTCTCCTCCACCACACATTACCCTTTATTCATGCTCCAGCCACCTTTCCCTGGGACAATACCCTCCCTCAGTTATCTTTATTTTTTTATTTTTTTTTCCAGGAAGAAATACATTCTGGAGAAAAATCAGAACAACTTAGTTCCTCTAGGCAAATTTTGAAGAGTGTCTCCTGTGATCTGAATTTCCTCCAAGGTTCACTGAAGCGTTTTTAAGGTCCTATGTGATGAGGGCAAGATAAGGTCACTGACTGTCATGCTTTTAATCACAGCTGCCATTTGGCATGGGAGCTTCCCAGCAGCAGGGATAGGAAGCCTCCTGGAGAGCTGGAGTGAATTTCCAACTACCACAGTCTTTTACTACCTTGGAGGATAAATTCAGGACACTTTTCAGCTTAAAGTTATTCAAAAGGACCCAATTTATTTTGCAAATATTTAATGTGAAGGACAGGTTTGTTGAAGTAAGCACAACCAGCACAACCATCCCTGCGACTGAGCAACGTTTTGGACTGACATTGAAATGTTGGATAGTTACAGAAGTCTGGGAAGAGTCAGGCTGTCTTTAGGAATAGATGAGTCTTGGTATTTTATTAGTCACATCTCAGACCACCACTTTTTTCAGGTAGCACTAAACTACACAGCAAATGGTAGCAAACATGGTCCTGCTTTGGGGACTGCAATCTGCAAACCGAAGCATGATGGAATGAATTTGATATCTGCTTAAGCTTACAAGCAATTATGTCTCAAGTTTGTTCAGAGTAAAAAGTGACATTGTTCCACCTCATTGTAAAATCTGAGAAATGCAAATGTTGTAGACTTCACTTCGAGTGTGAAATTTTCCAACACAGAGCCTGTTTATCTACAGAAAGCTGTTGCTAGCAAGATATCTTTAAGAATAATGCAGCAGAAAGGAATTAAATGAGACGTAGGACTTTTCACCGTTATGGCTACAGTCTAATCACTTCTTCCATGCTTTGAAGACCAGTCAGTGTGAATCAGCAGTTGCCCATAATTATAACATACCAAGGGAAAATACAGATCTTTGGAAACCACTGAGCACCAAAGAAGCTGAACTGAGAATACCAGAAGACCAGAGAGCTGCCAAAACCCATGAACGAAAGGACATTATTAGCTGGTCTCTGATGGTGTAAATCGTAGTTAGCAATTCCATGAACACCTGTGCCAACAATTTAAAGAAGGGGGATTAATAGAAAAACTGACATTTGTTTTGACTTTGTATTATCAGGTCTTTAACAGCACAGCAAGCTTATTTGCTTTGATTCAAAGTTTTAGATCAGAAAACAGAAATTTGCAACAGTAAGAGATAGTGAGCATTAGTTCAGCTGACAGAATGTTAGGCTCCAAAGCCAATATTTTCACATAAAGGGCGCATATGATGAAGATGTTAGATGAAAGGCCTCACGTAGCTGGAAGCCTAGTTTAAATGTGAAGACATCCAGAAGAGCAACAACGAGTGTCTGTCTGTCTGTAAAGATACAGTTCAAGGGAAACTGCAAATTAGCCAAGCAAATTTTACATTGTTATAAAATATTGTTACCTTCCTTTTAAGTGGACTGGATGAAGAGAGCGATGGCCACAGAATGCTCTCAAAAAAACCCAACCAAAAACCTACCAAAAAAATGAACCAAAAAACCCCAAGCAGATTCTGTACTGACTACCAGATTCCTAGCCATGCTTTATGCTGAAGAAATTTTTCCATGTAACTGTGCTCCTGCAAGATCTGAGTTGTGCTCATCATGTGGATTATAAGGATTTGCCATTAAGTGCTTTCAGAACCAGTTTATTTCATAACTTTCTGGGATATATGCTGCTGTGTAACATTCCAGTAATGGGGGGTGGGGGAATCCTAACAGCAATCCCTCACCAATGGTGATTTTATTTCTGTGAACAGATCCTTAACGAGCCCGAGATTCTCCACAGCCAGGAACACTTCTTACTGTAACATGCTGTATTTTTCTTCCAGAAAATTAATCCACTAGACTTCCCAGCCAACATTAAGCTTTTGTAACCAGCAGAGCCTGCATCTGCACTACTAATCACTCCAACCTTGTAAATCATAAACAGGTCTCTCACAAAGTCGGAAGTAACACTTCCAGCTGTAATGCTATTAACCTAATCCCTGGTAGTTATTACAGAAACTCATGACACACAGCTTAGCAGATACCAGAAAAAACAGTTTTTCCTCCGTTAAGTTGGAGATGATCTTTGTATGTTATAAGCATTATTAGAAAGAGCTGAATTAAAATGTTGCAAGTTGAAGTTCCTACAGCTTTGGTGCTGCTGTAAAAGTGGGTTGTGTCAACTTTCCTGATGTATATAGGTGAGCACGTTGCCCCTGTGGTGCATTCAGGTTTTAGTGTTTTGTCTTTAACTTGATGCTACAATGATTTTCTTACATGTAACCCACATTTACCATATTCTCTTCTCTGTATTTGCCTTACTGTCTTTTCCACATGGAGAAACACAGGGGAAAATTACAGACAGATTCAGTCAGCAGATAACAACACTGGAAATCTTCTTATGTTTAGTGTTTTGATAGAGTCTTATTAAATTGGGAAACTTCTAGACTGCTGTTACCATGCAAAGGCACCAAAAGTGGCTGGAAAGAGGACTAAACTTATCCTAGCTAAATACATTTATGGTTGCCACAAACTCATATTGTTCTAAAAACAAGTGCCTTGAAACAGTTAAGTTTCACACATTTCTAAAGGATGCAAAGATACCAGAAATTTAATTCTAAAATTACTGTAGAGATCTTCAGCAGAGAAATGTTTCTTGTGGCCTTTCACAGAAACTTTGAGTTTGCTGGTGTCCAATGCTTTTCTTCCACCAAATTGCACTATTTTAGACTGAAAGTTCTGTTTGCCTTTTTTCTAGGAAACTGTAACTCCCACAGATATAATTCTTGGCAGACTAACTGCAAAGATAACTGGAAGTCTCACAGATGTTAGATGAAAACCAAGGATTATCCCAGAGATAAACAATGCTGCACTCTGTTCCTGTACCACTCAACCGTGCAGGCTCCACTCTTACTGGGGCCAGCTAGTTGGAAAAAATTTTTGAAGCTCCACTTCCAAAAAGCCTGTACAGTACTTTGAGTTACATGGGAAGAGACTGTTTTAGATGTGAAATGTCAGAGGTTTAATACACTTACTGTGGCTTACACTGTCAAGGTTTCACTTAGGAGAAGCGATTCCACTTTCTGTGAGTTGGGTAAGGATGCCACGGATTTGGATGAAGGTCTCATGGAAGGAGTACAGTACAGGTCTCACTGTCTAAATTAAGTTCTCTTAAAAGAAATCTATGAAGAAACCTGTATATTCCAACAGCCATAGGATCTTATTTTCTGCCAGAGTGAGGGAAAAGTTGAAGGAAGGTGAGAGAGGGAGCAATAGGAACCTCAGAAGCAGGATGAACACCAGTGTGATTCATGGCATGATACAGCTTCAGGAGCAAACCTTGGCTGAGAGCCAGACCCAAGACCTGCAGGCTTAAATTCATGGCACCACAGTCTTCTAATATTTCATTAACACCTGAGCTGACAAGTTGAGTGAACACAAGGCAGAGTGCTCAGAGATCTTTGCTGTGTCCCACGTTGTGACTGTTGTGCTCCCTGCAAATCTGCACAACACGTTTTCTCTTCTGAGAATCAGGCATTTAGCTCTGGAAAGTGGCTCACAGAAAAGGCTTCCCTCCAGAAAAAGAAAGAACATTCTTGTAATTTTAAATTAAAGTGTGCAATTACTGTTCTTTATTGTTGCCAGTTAAAAGAGATTTGCAACCATTGCTTACATACACATATAGAGGCTGAAAGCAACCAGCATATCCTATAAGAAGGTTTCCTCCTGAGAGGTGTGAATTTCACAACAGCAATAAAAATGTTTGCTACAGAGCAAGAGCTATGATTTACACACAGACAAGTGCTTATTTCCCTTCTGATAGCATTTAGTTCTTAGTTCTTTCTGACACACATAAATACACTGCTTGGGAGAAAGACTTGGAATATTATTTTAAGATAAGATAGTACAAGTTCATAGTAATTAAGTCAAACTCTTCTTCTATGAAAAGAAGGGAGTGAGCAAGTTTCCATGGCAATTCTTTTCTTACCTTTTAAGACAAAGGACAGCTTAGAGCTACAGAATTAAGCCTTTTTTATCCCTTTCTTCTCATGCCTTTTCAGAAGCTGTTTCTCCTTTAAACCATCAGAGGCTCATCTCTGCTGATAAATACAGCTTCACTATCAATTGCTAATGCAAATTTTTACTAAATATTTAATGATTTAAGAAATGAAAACATACAAAGAGTTAATAAAAATACTGAATCCTGATTTTCACAGCCAAATTATTTTCAGTTTAGCACTGGAGGGAGGGTGGGGCAGCACAGGTCTAACTGAAAGAATTTTACCTAATTATTGAGTTATTCCAAGGTGCAGCTTCAGTAAATTAATTGGCACTTCAACAAGGATGAATTTGTCCCAATGTAGATTCATCTCTTCTCCATTGTTAAGACTGCTCAAAAGAATGTTTTTTGCAACCTATTTCTGAATCCAACCATTGTGTTTCATTATGATTTTCTTTTGATTCTGTTACCATGTGAACAGTGAAATACACATAACCACAGCTCATGATCTCAGAATGTCATCCAAGAGGTATTTTGTGCTTCAGAACTGATTGGAGTGACTCAGAGCATTCTTTGAAAGTCCTTTGAAAAAGTCACATGTGTGTTTATATATAAAAATTAATTGGGGATTAAGGAACCAAGAAGCAGGCAAGGGAAAATTTTGATCACCTCAAACTATACAAGAACTTTGCTTTGAGTAAACCTTCACTGTAAACCCAGTCTTAATTGTGGATTAGATCCTGAGCTGAGGTAGACTGGATTAGTTCCATTGACTTAAATGACTCAGATTTAGTGGAGTTACAACATGCACTAGTGTGAAGACAATTTATATAAGCTGAAAAAATTGCCTCCGTATTTAAGACACTAGTTTGCAAGTTCTCAGTATGTGGATTACTGACTGCATTTACAGCACCCACAAATCTACCCTGTTAAATGGCATACTGTCCATTTGCTCTTCTTCTGAATGCTGATTACCTATTTATTAATTTTACTGTTAATTTTCTTAAAGACACAGGCCAAGATTCGTAACTACAGCCAAGGAGTTCACCACCCAGACTGCAAACACTTAGGGCTCTGTGGTTACAGAGGATAAGATGACAGACTCAGTGAAACACTGCAAGAGCAAATGGGATCCTGGACAGCCTTGAGAACTACTAGCAGTAAAATTACTGTCCACCTTCAGCTTCTACAGCCTTTACTGTTTGTGACAGTGCGAGAAATAACAGCAAATAGCAAGAATTTCAGATCTCATATTGAATTCAGAGGGATTCTAACTATACAGACACCCTTCTGGTATTTAAACTGAGTTAGTTCAAAAGTGAAATCACCCCAGAACTAGTACAGGTACAAGCAATAGCACTCACTTGGTATTGAACAACTAGAATAACTGTTGACTATGTAAAGCTTCAGTAAGCTCCTTGTCTGGACTCAATAGCTCCCCCACAATAAAGTGAAGACCCAGGCCAGAAAATCCCCAGGGATTTAGAGCACTGTGCAGCTTTACCAGCCTGGGTCCAGAAGCCCATCCTTGCATTGCTGCCCTTAAGTAGCAGCAACTGGAGATGGCTGCTTTTCCCAGCAGCATCTCACTTCTACTTCTGAGATGAGTTTACACGGATGGGGCTTGTGTGTCCCCGTGCTGGAGGAGCTCTGCTCAGCCACCTTCTGTTCCACCCAGGGGAACGTGGCAGGCATCAGGGTTGGGTCAGCCTCAGCTTTGTTCTGAAGTCCATCAGCACACACAACTGCAACAGCCCAACATGTTTTGCATGGCTCTTGGCAAGAGAAGGAAGACAACTGCCCGGGTTCAGCCTCTGCTGTGCTTTGCCAGCTCACTGCTGCTTTGCTGTTCTCAGGGAACTTGGTGTTCACACCATCCTGGGGAAAGCTGAGCTGGATCACCAGACCTTTCTTTTGCAGCCAGAAGGTCACAGGGTGGTTGCAATTAAATACATTCTTCAGAAATTAGTTGGAAGATTTTAAGGGGATGCTCAGCTTCTCCAGCTTCTTTCCTGATTTAATTCCTCCAAATTGCATCATTCTTTCTAACAGAAAGTGAAGATTGTTTTCCTTGTTTTATTTCAGTAAGCTACCTGAGAGTTACCAGACACCTACATTAACACAGAAAGTGTTTTTCCCTGTGACAGACATGGATATGGTAGCACAGAAAGAACCTCAGTAATAGTTTCTACACCGCTTTTAGTACTGATATAAGCTCAGTAGACATAAAGAGCAAAAAAAAAGGTGAGATGAAAATAATCATGTCTGTTGTGCCCTTTGGACAATGACCTCTTCTGTTTAGCACTAGCTGTTTTTTACCTGCATTTTGCAGCTTGCTACAGACTACATGTATCTCTCTAGCCATTTTATACAGCTCTTAGATGACGGAACCATCTCTAGAAGTGGTGGGAGAGAGTGGAGGAGAAACATTACTCCTTTCAGTAATTCATTTCTCCTTAGGAATCCTGAAGGGCTTCTCTCAACTTCAGTGGAGAAAAGCAAGCAGTTCAAAATACTGTCAGAGCTGAAAAACTACTGGGGTTACATAACTGCTGCAAAGAGCAGAGCAAGAAAAATTGCTTGTGTTTGAGAGAAGCTGTGAGAGATTTCTGGAAGTGCTTCTGGATCAGGCAAGAGAGATGGATCTGGGATGCATTCAAGACAGATTTCTGAGTGCCAGCTAAGGTAGCAGGCTGGGTTCAGTGACCTGACTACAAAATGAGATGGGTGATACCGCCAGCTCTTTGAAAGAAAAATTATTTGGGTTTATTCCCAGCTGTGTTAGAGGACGCCCATGTAATTCTGAATTAGTCACTTAAATTCAGTTTTCTTCTGTTTACTTGACCAAAAAATCAGAGAGAAGACTGGTTAATTTTCCCCATTCACTTCAGACTGTAGATGTTCCAGTGTAAGATAGTTCTTCCTTTTTGTGGAGTGCCAGGCACCAGGTCAGCAAGGCTCTTGCCTCAGCTGGAGCCTCTTGTTTCTAACACAATACAAACCACAGTAACTGCTCCCTTCCTCCTTCCCATGCCAAAAATCTCCCTTCCCCCTTGCTTTTTCTTTCTTCCCAAAATTATGTACTCCTACATTCACATCCTCCCCTGCCACAGTCCACAGCCAAGCTCAGGTGATGTCTTCTCTACCCTCCTAGCTGCAACTAAAAAGAGAATGATGGGGAGGCAGTTTCACTATTCCAGCTCCACATCCACATTTGGATGCCATTTCTTTCCAAGGAGAAGAGCAATAGCTGTTATTTGTACTTGACAGTAAAACCAATGACTTTTATATAACTTTTCCTGTATTACCATAACATTAGCAGCTTTAGCAAACATCCTAAACTAGAAGAGCTGCCAAATTCTCAAGTGGCCACACTTGATTCATAAGCTGCAATTATTTTTGTCAGCTGATAACCAGACAAGTATTCACCACCTCAGTGGACTGGAAGTGAATATTACTTTTTACCCACTATTTCTTTTCATATACCAAGTGTTTGCAGTAGGCAGCCACTTTTCTAGCTGGAACAGCAGGAGAGGATTCTTGGCCACCAGGGAAGAAACTGAACATCTTTGTGATGAAGCAATGCTAAGAAATCACAAAAGCAAATTCTTATAATCTTTCTAATACTTAAAGAGGAACTTTAAGAGCTGTTCTTTACAGCATGTTTCCACACAATTCTCTCAGTCAGTTCTGTACTGTAAACCTTCTTTCCAGGATTTTCTTGCCTGATCGGTGTCATTCACTGCCTGATTTTCTGCTGTGGACACAAAGCTTGTGTGAACAATCTCTTTTCTTCTTCTTCTTGGTGTCTCTGCCTACCTATGTTACAGTCTAGATGCATCACAAAAGAATTTTAGGTATGCTCCAGAAATAAACTAACTTTTCATTTTCAGATAGTAACTTCCTGGAAAAAATAAAGCAAGCTATTCTTCATGTAGTTCCCAGTCAGTTTGACATTCACTGAAAACTATCATTCGGATCAAATGTCTTCCTTTACTGCTAAAACTCGACCCATGGTGTATGGGGTAAGATACCAATGCAAAGCCCACCTTCCACTAGAACACAGGGAAATTAAAATTGAAATTAAAAATAAAAAGCGGTCTACTTAAATCAGAAGTTCTGGGATAACAAAAAAATAAAGATTCAACAGAGAAATATTCATAACTGTGATGTCAGCTCTGCAATCTGGAGCAAGTGCTTCTTTTTTGACTTAATAACAGTGAATGTCAAATTCTTCAGGAAAGGAATTTGTGAAGTCTTGGCAACAAGTCTGCTGTGGAAGTAAATCTCAGTGCATTCACCACAGTAGATTATCTGTCACTCATAAAATCAGTACTTTCCAAGTCGCCTCTTAGTATGGCTCAATATATAGACACAGATAAAAACATTTACAGAACCCAAGCATATCCACTAATATGGTGCCACTTTCTTAACTGATTTATCACTTTGAACTTCAAAGGGGAGATCTGCAACAAGTCATGTTACACTTGTATGAGAGTAATAAAGTTATTCATTTAGATAAAAATACCATTTTCATTGGTCAGATAAAACAAATGAATGGAGAAAACAACAGCTGGATCATACTTTAAAGAGAAAGAAAAAAAAAACAACAACAAACCAAACCTATCTAGAAGGATCAAATTCCTAAGCTGAAGAAAGTCAGCCAGCCTGGTTCTTATCCCATACAGGCATAAATCAGGACTAAACCTGCCAAAAGCCAGAGCAGGATGTTAATCACCCTGACGGAGATTTCATCAGCGGGATGGAGACACTGGAAGTTGTGTTAATGAGATTAAATTCTGTCCAAATGGTACTACCTCCACACGAAAGGATAATCAGGATCTGATTAGACAACTCCTGTATTATCACTTCAAAGCAGATGCAGCCAAACATGTTTATGGAGGAAACAAAAAAGAAAGAGAGCACGTTCAGTGTGATGAATGAGAGAAGAGTAAACCAGAAAGGTATCACCACTGGCCAAAAGGAAAAGAAAGACTTGGCATATGAGGGAGAGTCAGGACTGAAGATGTCAGACTTAAAGCAAGTGATGATGGTATCACATCACTTTGCAGAAGTAACAGCCAATGGACATAAAAATTTTAGTTTTATAACCATTCAAATGACAGTGGATTTGTTCAACTAAAATTTTGAGACAAAGGTACATGGAAAAAAGTGGAGTTGTTTTTTTTCTGGTTGTTGGTTTTTTTTCCTGACTTAGTTTGTCTACAAAGCTTGGTGGAGCCTAAGTAAGCTTAAAGCAGGTGTCTACAGCCTTGGTGGCAGTGGGGTCCTGGAGGAATGGACTGTTACTGGTGCTCACAAAGCATGGGTGTGCCTTGGGGTAATCACTGGTTGCAATCCTGGAGGGCAGAAATGCCACTCCTAGGGGGTATTACAGTGAGTAACCATCCCTGGGTATGGGGCAGGGAAATATAGAGGGACAGATACAGAAGCAATGGCTGGGAAGGAGAGCTGGCTAAGACTGGCAGCTGGTGATCTCACCAGGGTCTCTACTCCACCAGCAGAAATGACATGGAATCTCCATGGTAAGTACAGAGGAGGCACTTACACTGAGGACTGTGGAATTCATCCCCATCCTCACCAAAATCTGGTACCTCCTAGTGAAATCTGAGCCTGCCTTCCCACCCAAGCTAAGCACAGCAGTTGGTGTGCTAGCATCAACCTGGCACAGAAGGTGTAAAAAACAGGAGAAGGGAGCACCCACCCAAAGAAAGTGCTCACTGGTACCACACACTTCAAAGCTACTATCAGTGAGTAATCCTGTACCTGTATGCTGTCCATGACCTTCAGTTCCTGTCAAAATGGAGAAACTATACTAAATATATATACTAAAACTTGTTTCCTACTACAGTACAAAATTGGTAATATCTCCCTTTCTTCTTTTCGACTGAGATAAAGCAGAACACCCCAACAGCTCCCATTCCTCCTCTGCTTTAACCATGTGATGGTAACACGTCCAACCACACTGCAAAATACTGGGTGGAAGGCCTGGGAAGTGGAGGGACATAGAGCTCCAATCTCTCTGCCAGCACAAGCAATCCTCATATTGGATTTCAAGAAATAGGCTTAGGCAAATAATTTCAGAAGTGCTTAGGTCTAATTGGGGGCTAGTTTAAGCTCAGCCTGGTCCCACAGATTTCAGGGAGACTGCGGGGAATTTGTCTTCCTGGATGTGTTTTGGCAAATTAAGCTGTGGAGAGCTATTTCCATAGTTTGAATGAAGATATACACCTTACAGCCTAGTGGAGATTTAATTCTCTGTCTGATAGACAGGAAAATCCTTTCAGTGAATTATATCAATGTCTAGCTTTCCTTGTATGCTGCCAGTGCAGGTTTCTTGTAACACAATGGCCAGAACTGTGAAATTTCATGATATTTGCCAGGCAAATTGGAACTACAAATGGTGCTCTAGCTGTAGTCCTTGCTTGGCTAGTAGACCTGAAAAGCCACACTGATCCTTCTGGAGTGCAGTAAGATGTAACCTTTACTTTTTCACTACATCTTCTTTCTTCAGATCACTTTTGTCATTCAGAGCATTGGCAATCTTTCTGGCTAGGTGAGCACAGAAGTGTTCAGGTTATAATATATGGAGCATCTGAAAGGTATGACAAGGAAGGGAAGCACTGTAAGTATCTCAGAGAGATTACAGGCAAGGGAGATGCTGTATTTTAAGAAGTATTTGAGAGGCAGGACGAGGAACAGACATGCAGTGTAAGGGGATCACTAACATAATACTATAAAGAGCATTCAGCATCAAGGGATGGAAAGCAGTTGAGAGGAAAAGAATTACAATACAGAATATCTGAATGATGGAACAAGAAAAGGAGATACATGATATTCCTGAACTTTTAATAATAACTGTAGCATTCATCACCAATTGCAAGTTATCCAAGAACAAGTGTATTTCAGCAGGTGGTGTGGGACTGGCAAAAACCATGAAAAGACTGTTGGCAGCTTTGGAGTTTGCCATTATGTATGTGCTGGAAGAAGCCTGATGTGGCAAGGTGCTGAGCACCTTCCCTGAGGACAGCAGGGGACAGCCTTCACAAAAAGGAAGGAGGAGTCACAATTCCACAGAAATCAATCAGACCTGCAGGAAGTCGCCTGTGGAAGTTGTGGAAGTTGAAGGCACCCAGCATGTTCAGGTCTGAAATGTCACATCAGGGATGTGACAGCAATATCTAGTAAATGTCCCCAAGAACACATACACACGAGCACACACACATACATTTTGCCATACTTCTACATATTCCATTATTAAAATGATGGAAGTGTAAGACTCAGCAAAGGCAATCAGAGAAGTGGTAATTATCACAGTGGGTCTGAAAACCTTTGGTGGCCCAGTAGTGGGAGGGAACTACAGCATATTTTGACAGACAGTAAGAAAGAACATGAAGAAAACTTTTCCCTTAACTACAGCAATCTACTTTTGAAAATTTTACTCCTCCTTTAGTAAGAAACAATTGTGAATCACAGCAAAGTTGTACACATGCCCCGAGGTGAGAAAAATTCTCTGCTTCCACCCACCAAATAGCCTCAAACCCTAGTACACACATGAAGTCAAGATCTTACAGCAATCCTTATTCTCTTCAGTAAACATTTCCCACCTCTGCCAAAGTACTGTCCTGCACCACCCTTGAAGGCAAAGCAGTGGATGTGACAATGACACTGTGCAAATACATTTTGACAACACTAATATCAGTGTGGGTCAAAATGCCTTCACCAGTACTTGGTTTCTTAGGTTAGAGAAAAGGAGACAAACACAGAGGCCCTGCAATGGTGCACTGGTGGGCTGAGCTCCCTGGAAAGTGCACATGCAGTGAGCAGCAAATTAAAAGAACTTGCCTGTTCCTACTAATCTTGACACTTTGTTTACTAAATGATGCCAAGTGGCCTTTTCCACAAACTGTGTCTCCTTCCCCCTCACATCTTCACACAGACTACATGACACCTCATTTCTGCCAGCATAACTTTTGATACAGCCTCCTGTGGCGCCTTCTTTTAGCAGGTTAATCTGTGCCAGTCCCCGAAGGCTGAGCGCACTTGTCAGAGGTAATTGTCTAAGTTCTCCTTTGTTGCACTATTTTGAATTCACTATCACATTCACTCCGAGTAAGCACAGAAAGCCATGTACATTCTCCAGAAACTTCAGCCCATGTGGGGTAAGTCCCTTTGCTCAAAACATCCTCACTGCTTTCCTGAGGGGTACATTCTGCATCTTTAAGCAGACACTTGAGAAAAACCCTGTTTCAGATCTCAGTCAGAAGCTGATCTTTCCTTTGGAACTCAATCCCTGCGGATCACAAGAAGGGCTCTTCAAACTTGGATCAGTGCAATTTGCCTTTTTCACCTTTCTTTTGTAATTTTTAAAACTGCTCTTATGCAATTCCTTCTGCAAGAAGTGCAGCACTTCTCAAACCTGAATATAAAATTAACTGGAAATACTAACACACTGTAAAATGACTGTTCTTACTGCTCAGCCCTCAGATGTGTTCTGATATATCTTACCTTCTGTACAATACAAAATGCAGTTCCACTTGGCTCATACCAATGCCTCTTCATGATAACACTCTCTGTAATATCTGATGAAGCCAGACCAGTCAGTCAGAGACTGTTCTCAACCTCGTGTCTCTCCAGACTCCTTGGCTTAGGCAAGAAGATTTCTGAAGAGGCATCAAGGTTTCTATGAACACTTGGAGCTATCAACGAGTCATAGAGTAATGATTTAATATCTGCCCATTAAAAGATAAGTGATAAAGCACCATCTACTGTGGCAGGGTGATCTCCTGCTACAGAGAACTCCAGGTAACTCTGATTCCAGAAGGATGAGCAGAGCAAAACCAGAAGTCTACAGCTAGCAAGCCAGCTGCTGTTGCCTAAGGGAAATTGCCAGTCAGTTAATGTGTGGCTATTCGCGTGAGTAAATTAGATGTCAAGTCACTTCTGTTTTCATGCTGTTGTACTTTGTAGAGCTGAACAATCAGCAGACTGATCTCACCCCAGAAGCAATGCTTTTTGGTGGCATTTGATCTTGAAGAAGACATTGCTGTAGAAGAGAGCTGCTCAAAGATAAGATTCCCCTGTAATCGTGATACCAGCTTGGCCAACTGCAATAAATCTGTTTTTTCTACCTTTAACATCTCTGGCATTCCTGTAGATAAGGTACGGATTCCCTCTTTGAGCACATCTGGACCAAGAGAACAGCATATTAGGAAGCCTTTTGCAGATCTTTTTCTCGTTCTGCTACATGTTTGTTTATCATTAGCATGAATTACGATGGGTGTCTGTACAATCTGAACAACCTTTTCTCTAACAGCATCATCCCAGTCTTTTTTCTCTCTAAGCTGCAGTTCACCACAAGGGCTGTGACAGCTTTTATGTTTAACAGAATCTTTAGTCTGGCAATCATGATTAACTCGTCTCTACAGAGAAGTGCTATTTTAATAAGACCAAGGGAAGAGTTCTAAGAAAATCTGTTCCTTTTTTTTTAGAAGACTTCTATACATCTAAGAATTAAGTCTCTGTAACTAAAGTTTAGACACAGCATAGCTGATTCTTCTGTTGGCCCCTTGAAATATTTTGGAAGGTTTCCAGCAGACCCAATTATTTCAAATATGCTTCAGAAGTTACATTAAGGCCAGCATAACAGAATCTGTGAATGTATTCATTCCTTGCCCTCTTCTGACCTCAGATTTCTTTCCAAATAAGACGTTTAACATTATTTTTTCTTTTTTTTTTTTTTAATTTTTTAGATTTTATTTTTATTTTCATTTTTATAGAAGCTTCTGGGGCTCAGGCACTGACATTATTTGAGATGCAAATTAACCAAAACCTAATAGCTTCTTTAGGGTCATGGCTAGGTTTTGCAGCAATAACAAATCAGGAAATCTCATTCCACAATGCTTAGACAAAAGGTGTAATGTTCTTTCTTTGGAGGCTCTGAAGAAGCTCCATAAACACCAGCATGCCTTGCACTAGCTTCATTCTCCAGGTAGTAAAGTCTTTGTCCTACAATACCAAACATTCTCGAAGACTGAAAAAGGGTAAGGCTAGGAAAAGCTAAGGAATTGAGGTTATCTGAATACTAACAAACCTCCTTTCCTCCATTTTATTCAAAGTAGAGTGAGAATCACTTCTCATTACAGAGGAAGATTTGGAAATTAAAAAATAACATAGAAGGAAGGCAAATGCAAGTCTTCTCTCACTCATCCCTCTTTCCTTCCCCAGTTCACAGGCCAGTGCTCTCAGATGTTTAACCTGAATTGTAGGTTTTAGCCAATCTCTCTACAATACCCACCTGGGGGCCCAAAAGTTTCTGAACAGCTAGACCAGACACAGGATGAGGTCAGGTTAGGAAAAGCTTGGGAAAGAAAATAGAAGCACAGCAGGATTCCTACTTTTCAGGTCTTTATCACAAACCATGATTCTATACAAAAAGATTTTTATAAAAAGAACATAAATGAAAGAAAAATCTAGAATATCTGTAACTTACTGTCCCAATAAAGTTTTTGTTTGGTTTGTTTTATTTGAAACCTGCCACAGAAATCGATCTGAAAAACAAGTAAGGGCTGGGGGGATTTCTCTTCTTCTATCACAACTTCAGTTTGTTCTAATGCACACAACACTCCTTTCCAGCCAGGCTTCTTGAGACATCACAACAAGATCAATAATCAGCAGAGGTATCTGCTGCTTCCAAAAAGTGGGAAGAGTAAAGAAAAGGTAGGTGAAGCTACAACCAGCATGAAGCTACTGGTAGGACTGGTTGGCCAGCATTCTAAGCAGCTGACCTTTCCTTTTTTATGGTGTAGGGAGATTTCTGGTCCTTGCCTTTCTTGTAAAATTGCATTCCTGTATGAGCAGTGTAAGATAATCACATTGGAACTGGATCAGTGGAGAAGTGTGAAAAATGTGGCAGCATTCAAGTTTCTATTGGAGAAGAGGCATTTACCAGTCTTCGGAGAGAGAGAATAAGAAAGTGTATAATTCAACATTTCCTTTTGATCTGTAAACTACTTTTTTCTTCTGAGCTAATTTGCTTAAAAAATGCACAAAGAGGGAGGGCAAAGAAAAAAAAAAAAAAAAAAGTGCTAAAATGTTTGACAGAAATTCAAATGTTTGTGAGGAAATGTGTTTGTTATTCCATGCACAGAGAGAATCAGTATGTGCTTTGCTTAGTTGGGTGCATAAATCTAATGGCAGAAGAGGTCCTAACACAGTATTAGATTTGAGACAAATTCACAAAACTGATGCCCTTTGTCTGTTAAAGAAATGTGATCTCTAACATCTCTAACTCTAACAACATCACTGGGAATGCACAGTGCAAACCACTAACACGGTCACTGTGCACTGGGGCAAACCAAGGTTTTCAAAGATATTGTTTAATCCAGTAAATTACTGGAGAGTGCATTGATGGAACCACAGCAATGGAAGCACTGTAGTGTAAATTCCCATAGCAGAGACAAGGCCTGGGGAAATGACAGAGAGATGGGTAATACACTTAACAAAAATGTTAAAGAAACTGTCTTGGGTCAGATTATGCTTTTAAGAAGAGAACACCACCTGTATTGGAGTGTCAGCCCTCGTCTTAATAGCACTTTGGATTTATATGATGTATGGAAACAGCACATGCAATGTGTGCTCCACAATATTAAAAGCAGAAGGATCAAGAGTACTGCTACCCTGAGTCACGTTCTGCCCGTGAGCACAAAGGGCAGCAGCCTCGAGGCAGGTTTCTTGGGAGATCAAGAAGACTGGATCTGGAGGTCTGTCACTGAATGGAGTGTTTCTTAGATAAAACCTGTGTGGAACAGAGGTGTAGGAGGAGGACATTTGGAAAGCACTATTTGTGTTAGGGTAATACTTGATCATGAAAAATCATGTTTTTTTGCTAGCCGTATGGACAGGAGATGGCAAATAATCAAAGTAAACAAGAAAAGGATCACCCTGTTTATCCAGAACCCATGTGATACAGTTGGTTGAGTGAACAGCCCATATCACCTATGCAAGGCAGGATCAGGATCTTCCCACTCCTTGCAGTGGGGCTACTGAAGCCAAAAGCCTGCTGAGTTCCATGTGGCCTAGACATGCTCTATAAATACATGATCACACTCACTCCTGAGTTCATCACATACTGCACACATTACTGTGGGGAGCTAAAAATCAGATCTCCAGTACATCTGCAAACAAATGTATTAACTGCAAACCTAATATCACCCTAATGCACTGTACCTGATGCCAGGAAAATACAAATGAAATGTTAGATGAGAGCGTTTGAGATCACTCACTCTAAATGGCAAATCTTTTCTTTATGCTTCCTGCTCCTACCCAAACTGACCTTTCCAATTCATCCCACCTGAAGCCAGCCAGCTAAGAAGCTGAGTCAAGAATCAAGCAATGCTGGGCTTCAAGTCTGTGTTGAGCACATGAGCTGCTTATTCTCCTCCCTGATGGAAGGAACGCATGGATTGCAGTCTAACATCAATTCTCTGTGACAAATGCTGCGGGAGAAAACCAGGCTAGGATGTGTAAAAGCTCAGTTCCTAAGGCAGAAAAGAATTGGGTTCAAGTATTTGCTGGTTCCACACAAGCCACTAGAAATACATCAGAGCAATCTTCAGTTTCTAACTTCTTTGAACTGCTTGATTTTTTGGATTTTTTTAAAGAACAAACCCAGGTCCTGGCAATGCTCTAATAAATTAAAGTGAAACCCCACATTAAGTCAATTTGGACTCTGGAGTATTTAAAATCTGTATCCCAGTTTTGTGATTTAGACCTATTTATATGTAAATTTAAAAAAAAAAAGGAAAATATAACTTCCTTATTATTTCCCTTATGATAAATTAGCCTGAATTAGTGATGAATATAAAGAATTAACTCTTACATTCCATTTGTTTTGCCTCATTTGCAAATGTCATAAGAGCCCATTAGACACTTTAAAAAGTATGTCAAGTAAAAATAAAATTCTCTACAGAAAGCAAAGTAAAATGTTTAATGATATAATGAAGACTCATTAATGTAATGTTTATTTTTAATATTAAAAATTCACAAGAATTGTCATAGCTCTTGTTTTAATCAGATGGGCTTTTGTAAAATTTATTTGTATTGTAATTTCATAAATATTTATGCATCCACTTTCAAACTTTACTGGTCTTTGCTTCACTAAATACATTTTAAACTTGGTAGCATCTGAGGAATATTTTCTCCATGTGTGCAAAGCAGCAACTCTACAGTGCCCTGCAGCCACAGCTGGGGGTGGAGAAACCTACAGGTACAAGCCTCAGAGTGACCTTTTTACATCAACCTACAACATGCTATACCCCAATTTCTTTCAGAATATACATGGACTTTGAAATGCTGTTAAACATAGAGGGCAGAGAATCAGCCCCACCATTCCTGCCTCTCCCCTCTTCCTGTGCTCTGGTTTCTTGAGCAGATGGTGCAAGTAGCTGGTCCAGTGGTCAGGGGCTTACTGTCCTGTCTTGCCTCTTAGGTATCCAGACTGGGCCATAATCTTGCCTGAAGCTCTACTTCCATAAAAAATCCCAATACACAAGAAAACAACAATCTTACTGAAAGATACATGAGGCTCTTCTGTTTCTGGACTCTTGGCTCTGCCTGGAGAAATCAAGGCACTCCATTTATTCGTGTGCGATCCCATCAGGGTTTCCCAACTTAGCAAGACTGAATTTAATCAGGATGTGAACAGGAGACTTCATTGAAAGGACAAAATGTTCAAGATAATTATGGTATAGAGTCTTAAAAGAGAAAAAAAAATTTTTTTAAAAAATCAAACATTATCTCTGACTACTGGAAACCTTTAAAGTGTCCTTCCGGTACAGAAAATTCTCCCAAACAAGTAACTACTACAGATTAGTGAAATTAACAGTACATATTTTGGGTAAAAACTGATACAAATTCACACACTGGTTTTGAGAATGGGCACAAGGCACAAAACTCCTCAAGTTTTCTCATAGCTTTGCCACCTCCTACACCTTTACCTGTAAATTGAAATAAGATTTCTCACTGAATTAATTAAGGATAAACTCAGCAAACACATAAAAGGTGTATAGCACAAATGCAAATCTGTGAGTGATATTCAAGTTGTCTTTAAGCTAATGAGCTTGGATATTCTAAGTGCTACCTCCACCAGGCTGGTACTGCCCAGGCTGGTACTGCCCAGGCTGCTACGTGCTGGTTCTCAGCAGAGGTCATTACCCCAGGGGAGCACATATGTGCATAAATGTGTGGTTGTGCATTTGTGTTCCTGTGCCACCCTGCAATGCCTCAGGTACTGCCAAGAGGAATATACTATAAGCACTGCACTGTGCCATAGAAATATCTCCTTTAAGATGCAGAGCCACAGCACTTGCTGAAATCAGCCATCTCTTTTCCTGCTTTGCCCACAAAGTGCCACCGATTCTCTGCAGCAAGTGTGAATAAATTTTATGTTACCCAGCAGATCAAAGTCCAACAAGCAATTTCCTTTTAGCTCTCTTGCTAATGCCACCTGAGCTGGGGATGTTCCCTACCATTTACCTGAGGTGCTTACACGAAGAGCACTGATGCCCCAGTGACTGCAGGGCTGGGGCTGCCAGCTCCAGCATCCCCATCAGCATCCTCCGGACATGAAGCTAATGAAGGGGCCTGTTTATCTTCATGGATATGTGTGGAGCCAGCACTGATTGCCTTGCTCACACAAGGTCTTCAGTTAAATGCTTGAAAATAGAAGGGAATATTACCTCTAAAAGGCCTAATTGCTGATATCCTAAAAAGCAACAAAAAGTGCCTTTATTTCTAAGCCCTTGTGATACAACACTGAGCTAAATACCTTAGGTATCTTTCAGGAGAGTTCTTCACTTCATCTCTCTGGATATGCCATCCTCTTTATAATTTGTGTAGCAATATTCATAAACAGTAATTATTTATACACAGTTATGGACCTCTTGAATTTAATTCTCTTCTCACTTAAGCTATAAATATGGAATAAAATTAATATGAGTCAGAAAAATTAGGACCCTAAAGACTGGAATATAAGTGAAACCACTTGCAGTCCTCTAACTTTTTAAAGTGATTTTTTACTTTGATATTCTCATGGGTTGCAAACACTACAGGGGAAAGTTTACATCCAATCAAGAACACATTTATTGAAGTGATTAAAATGCACGAAAGCAGTTCTGCTAATATTAAGTTTTCTAACTCTCTCTCTCCTGGATTAAAAACAAAGCAAGCCCTTTTATCCCTGACATTTAAGCATTTGCTACACATCAAAATGTTTCTTCTACTGCACTGGAAAGAAATTCTAATTTTCTTGTCCTCCTGTGTTTGAGGCAAAGAAGCTATCACAGAATTTACAAATTGAACTCCTTTGCTTTTTCAAGAGACAAGATGGAAGATGTGGAATCCAAACACAGAAAAAAGAGAGATCTGTTCCTCTGGGTTGCTATCTATGACACAAGACTGGCCTGTCCATCCTCTGAAATTGGTTTTCAGGATTTTTTTGAAATAAATCATGTGCATTTTATTGGTCTCACAGGTATCTAAATAAATAGCTGTACTATTTAGGAGGTCAGTATAGAGAATCTAACCCATTCTGGCCTTAAATCTTAGAAATCTAAAGACCATTTCTTCTGAGGCTCATATTCAAAACGGAAAAAATCCCAGACAGGCTCAGGAGACATCGTGACCACTTTGGTTCAGAGCTTATGAAATATTTTTGAACATGGAAAAAAACAAGCCTGAAACATACTCTTTCCAGGCTTTCAAAAAACACTGAGAACAGTACTACTCTAGATCAGAACAGGTTCTCCTGTCCATCACCACTTTCAATTTAACACTCAATTGAAGTTTACAATTTTTTTTTTATTTTATTTTTTTTTTCACTGAACTGAGACATGCTGAAAATGGAGGAGGTGGAGGAAAGAAGAAAGCAGGCAGAAAACAATTTCGAGAATGAGACCTTGATGTCTGTGACATTAAAACACAAAAGAGCATATGCAGAGATTAGGAGCACCCTGTTCATCAGCAATCTTACATTTCAGTTTCTAGCCTCGAGGATGACACCTTTATATCCCACTCCAGTCCCAGGCTGCAACTTTTCTCATGGTTCTAATTCACTGTGACTTCTGTAATGTATTCATCCAAAGCAGTGCTTGCACATAGGCAGTTGCTGTTAATCTGCTTTGTTATTATCTCTGCAATTTTATAAACATGAGTTTAACTGAAAAGGACATTCAAAGATTTGGGTTGTTTTTGGTTTTGTTTTTTGTTTTTTTTTTCCCCTGGAAATGAGTGCTGAGTGATGCTCACCATAAATTAATTTTTCAAGCTTTGTAGAGGTTATGTAAATTTGCAGAATGTTCTTCTGATGTTTAAGCCACAATTTGACAACAGCTTCAAAACCTGGTCAAAGAACTCATCTTACCAGCATCTGCTTGTTGAAATATATGTAATGACATGGTTGTGTAACAGTTCCCATTGATCTCTGGATGCCAGGTGATCACTCAAGCTGAAAAAATGCATGTGCACACAATGGTAAAGGGGAATTTAGATCTTAAAAGCAGTGGAATGAGATGGGAAACAGTGGTAAATTTCCTTCACCTTATTCAAATTAGTATTGTAAAAGACCCAGTAAAGGACAGAGTCAATGGTAACTAAAATCCCTTTGACTATTGTTATTCATTCCTACTGCTGTTCTCTGTAACTATTTGTCTTCCTTATCACAGCCTAGAAATATACTTAAATTTGGATCCTCAAAACAACTCCCAGTTTAGGGTTTTGGTTTTTTTTTTTTAAGTAAAGTTTAAAGCAGCTCAACTGCTTACGGAAAAATGGGAATCACTGTGATTTCCTTTGAGGTTCAGCTGTTTGAGAAAGCACTCCCTTAATTAAAGCAGAAGGGAAACTGTTTTACAGTGTCTGACATTCAACGTCTGTAATGCTTTTGTCACAAATGATGTCTCTTTTCAGCAACATGGTCTCCTTGCCACCAACAGAAGGCTTAGTTTAATTTAAAATACAATTTAAAGTTTTATACATGGTGGGAACTCTCTCTGTCAAAACACTCTGCTGAACACAATGGGTGCAGCCTCCTTTCAAGCATGCTGTGTTGCTTTGGAGAAACACAGAGACACAGTCAGTGCTGCACATGTATCTGCAAATTATACTTAGAGGATAACTGATGCTGCTGGGCATTTCTAGGACATAAAGATATAAAGATTTCAGCATTTCCACACACGTAACGATAGATAATAGAATTTCAATGTTATCAAAATAAGGTCTCGTACAAGGTGGCAATTTTTCACTTCCAAATATATAAAGTTTAATTAGACTTACATAAAAATGTAAAGAAACCTGCAACTTTATTCACGAAGAAATTAGAGGACTTGAGACTCCCAAGTGAAAATGTATCAGAAAACAGAATGTAGAAAATATTTTCCCCCCCATAAACAACCTGAATTTGTTTTCAAATAGCTTTCTTTTATCACAGAAGTAAAAAACTCAGCGTGACTTGTCTAAAAAGCAGCAAAGAGGATTTGGGATTAGCTATCAGGGAGAAAGAATTGTGTAAAATACTGCAGGTGACAAAACTGTGTAGCAAGACATTCTGGGCTTTATTACTTCTTCAAAGCAAACAGGCTGTGTATGATACATGTATTAACAAACCTGTTTGAGAACAATAAATTGCTCTTCTATTAAAAAAAAACCAAACCAACAAATAACCAAACCCATTGCAATGAAACCCTCTTTCACTTCCCTAGCCAAGGGTCAATTATTAATGGAATTTCTAATTAATGAGTAATAGCATATTTTTTTTAGAGATGTGCTTTTGATTGTTAAAAATGTGCTTGTGTTCTCCATGACAACAGGTTACAGGTGACCTAAGTAATGCCACACATCCTCTCACACAAATGAACACTCACTGTCCAGTGGCTTACATCATCCTGAGCTGAACCAGAGGCTTTCAGCATGCTCTGCTCATATGCCCTAAAACAGAACTTGGAGTGACATCAAAGCTACTATTTAGGCAGTAAAGTGACCTGAATCCCTCGCTTCCCAAAGATGGAAAACCACTTTAGAACTTACACTTGACAAGTAATGTCATTTTTGATGTCATACTGTGGATTTCTGCCTAAAAAAGCAAGGAAGAAATCTATCAAATCCTCCTTTCAGAACACACAAGCTATTGCCTTTTGCAATACATGGAGCCTGAATTTGAAGATATTAAAAAATAAAATACTGTGAAACATACACTATTAATATTGGACATTCCTGAATGCATTAACATTATTATTAAGTGGCACTGTATTTCTGTGGGTAAGTCATTATGTTCTTTGTCACATTTTCACTAGTAACAGACAAAAGATGCACTGCAGATACTCAGTGAGACCAGGATGACTCCTTGAAGGTAGAACAGATACCTCTCTCAATACTATTGCTAATTTCAATATTTTCATCTTGACTTGATCTGAAAGATGGTAGTAGTTCATTTACTGTTTTTTTTTTATTCTTTTTTCCTCTATATCTATTCTGTCAGTGTGCTCACTTTTTGGCATGTTCTGTCCTTGTGTATTTTCAATGAATTCCTAGGTTAATTATTTATATTATTTTGAAAAGTGATGAGATTTTGAAAGCTATTGTTGTACTCAAAGTCATTGAAAAAGACAGTATCAGCACCAGATGCTAACTTTTATAAAAGGACATGAATACAGATTTAGACAGTAATTGGCATAGCTCCAAAGTTTGGAAGGGAGCATTTGGATAAGGACCATAAAAAAAAAAAAAAAGTGTCCTTCCCAGACACTCTTCTCAACTATTTTTCAGTTCCTTCGCTTTTCAGACTTTAGTGGAGAACCCTTCTAGTCCAAGTTAGGACAAAATTCCCAGTATTACCCACATCTGGTCAGGTTAGTCAAATGTTCAAGACCATCTTTCAAATGGTACTTCAACACTTCATCTGAGCTGAAGCTGGCAGCAGAGGAACATGAAAACACTGAATGACAGGAAAGAAAGTGACAAATCTCTTCCAGAATCCACAGATTCACTCTGAATTTCTGGTAAAATTTTGGGCTGGCTATTTCTTTTGACAAACTGGTAATCAATTTCCATGGAGCCAGACACTGAGTTTGATTTAGAAACATGAAAACACTCATGCAAGCTTAAATTTAGCTTTTGTTACTACAACAAGAACCTAACTATGTCTGACTAAATAAATTCTGTTAAAAATACTGCCTGAATAATTACAATGAGCTATAACCCTCACTCCATCCCAGCTAAAACACTGAATTAAACAGATAATATGTGAAAGTCAAAATTTAAGAGCACCATACTAGGTGCTATGGCCTCCAGTCTGAACTACTTCAGTGACTTTTTTTGTGTGGTGTGTACTCTTGTCTATCTGTGCCATTTTCTGCATCTGGATCTCATCCTCTGGAATGTTCACCTGTATGCTCTGCAGGTGAACACTTTGTAAGCATAAATCATGTGTTTTCCATCTCGTCATTCTTGGAGAGTAACTAATTTCTACTGCTTATTTAAACTGGCAGAGTGCCTGCTTTATTATCAGTTAAGAACTTGTGCACAAAAATGACATCACTTTGCATAATTATCATGAAATAAGACAGGCTTTTTTAGGGGTAACAATCTGGCAACTTCATAATAAATCTGTCTGGAGCAATCGTAATTACACAGTAACTCATCTTAATACATTTGTATTTGCAGCAGAGAAGTGTGGTGATAAGAAGTCCCACTATCATCTGTGATTCATTGAAATAAGAAACTGCATACAGAATCATTATATGAAACAATTTCTAGAGCTTTCTACCCTGTCTTAAAAGATTACTGTGGGAGCCCAAGGGTTTGTTAATCTAATCTGGAAAACAGCTTGAATGTTGTTTTTTATTTTTCCCCATAGCAAATGATATAAAAAACCATCCAAAGTAAAATTTCCAGTGTGTGTAAATTTGTATATATTCAAGAATATGAACACACTTTCCTTAGTTCAATCAGTACCAGAAGTTGTGCATGTAAATTGGCTACTTGCCTGTTTACCTGTTAAAGTAATAAGCAACTAGTCAAGGAATACAGAAACACACACACATCTTTTGGTTCATCCAATGAAAGACTCTTTTTAAATGTAGCAATATGGTAACTCTGCTTTTATAAGGGATGATGATAAGAAACAGGTCTGAGGAAAGAATCTTTGCTTGGCAGAGGAGCATAACAGAAAAAGGAAGAGTAAGAGTTGTGATGTGTTACATCCAACTGGATAATGAAAGGATGCTCTAAAACTTGTTCCTGGGCCTGAAAGGTTGAAGGCAGCTATATAAGCTCAAATCACTGCTGATAAGAACACGAGATGAGACAGATTTTACCATATGAAAGAAACAGGGGAAACCACACAAAGCTGGTTCTTAGTAACCATGAGTAAAATGTTGAGCAAAAAATCCTCAGAGAAGCACCACAACCTCTTAATGATACTCCTACAGAGTTCTAAAACTGGGACTCTAAACTGATACTGCATTTGCCTTCTCAATTGTTGCTGGATGTGATCAGTCCTTGTGCCACCACCACAGCCACTCAGGACATTGTTCTCCTCGCTGTACCATCCCAATTCCATGTGTTCTTCATCCCTGCCTTCCCTTATATTTACTTCCCACCTTACAAAATCCCATAAAGCAGATCCAGAGAAATTGCAGTCATCACTGCCTAAAGGAGGAATAACCACACCCAGGACATTGCTGGGAGAGGCTTATCTGGAATGCTTTTAAAAATTTGCAGTGAGTGAAAATCCATATATTTCCCAACAGCTCTCACAGGAAGAAATGTTTTCTCAGTCTTTTTTCAATTCTCCTTGTTAAAATGTAAGTCATACTTTTCACATTATTCACTTCTGTTTTCTCTCAGTCTCCCCAGTTCTTTCTCACTTGTTATTTCATTTCTTTTTATTACCAACTGCATTTAGTCTTCATAAAGTAAACTCAAAGTTTTATTTTCAATGACAGACAAGGCTCAGAAAGACATACACCCACCTTTGTTCTGTCTCTGGTGGTGCTCTTTCCTGCTGTTTTCTACTTTTATTTATATATTTACTTATTTTAACACTTCAGGCCGTGCAAGAGAGGACACAGTACAGAACCTGGGAATTTATCAGCAGCTCAGAAAAAAAAAATCTCCAGATTCCCCCAAACCCTGAGATCCAACAGACTGCTAGTATTCTATGGACAAATGTATGAAAAGAAAAGGTGCCATGTGTTTAAATCAAGAAAATATGTAATCTAACATTCACCTATCCCACACCAGTTTATCATCTCTGGCACTACAAATGTGAACCCCCAAAAAGTCAAAAAAGGAGATCTATAGTCTAAAAATTTGGTCCCCTGAACATGGACTTCATACAGCAATTCTTAATTGCCACTAAGGTAAGGCTGACAAGATTCAGAAGAGAAGTTCATGTGCAATCAAATATTACTGATAGTTGGGGGGTGGGGCAATGTGAAGGATATATATATATGATTAATGTATGTTGATGAGAAAACTTAAGACAAGGATCAAGGAATTACCTCCAGATGCAATCTGATCTTTTATGACATACAGCTAATTGCACAGGCAATAAAAGGAAATTAAATTGATTATTTTCTTTGTCTCTTTGGTTCTAGCATAATTGTGCAAAGGACAACAATTTCTTCTATTTTGATAGAACAAGAACTCCCTTTTCAAGGAAAAAAACCTAAACTTAATTTGGAGGCACAGAGAGACAGTAGCAGAACAGTATAAAAGCTCACTCTCTCTCCAAGAGACAGAATCCTGTATCTGTGAACTCGAGGACTGGGCCTGCAAGACAGAAAGTTCTTTTAAAATAATTAAATAAAATAGAAAACACTTCCTTGTCAAGTCTGGTCGAGGATGACAACAAAAAAATCTTTTGTTCTTTCTCAAATTGGATGAATAGCTGAAATACAAATAATAATAATAAAAATGCAGAACAGTGATTCCCAAAGAAGCAGCAGGTATCCACTACTGTAATGGAAGAGGCAGAAATACTGATGATTTGGTGTCAGTTCTCAGGAATTTATTTATTTCATGGTAGTGGATAGAAATACTGAATGGGCATAAGGGCCCTATTGTACTCATCACATATACATAATAATATCTGCCTCAAAAATCTACATTGGGAATAGCTAAAATTATTTGCAGGTACATACAATACAAGTGAGGTGGAGGGAAGGAGAGGGAAAAGGTATGACATCAGAGTGGCTGCTTTCACTTGGTGCTCACACAGGCTACGAATCAGTAGCTTGACATGTATGTCAAAGACCAAGAGGAAAAAAGCTTTTTCTCAGCTCAGAAAGGAACACATATTCTTGGAAAGATGATTACAGTTTTCAAACAGAGAAGGAGGGGAAAGAGAGGACTAGTAACTATCTTTTCTGGGCTCCAGCAGTTCACCCTTATTCTACATTCATCCCACACGTGGCCACGGTCGATGGTGCAATGCTGCATCACTGAGATAGTGCTAATTTAAAGCTATATTTGTTTTGGATCAAACACTTGTACATGTATCATTATAAGACATCTTGAAAATGTTACCCTGGCAGTCTAGAGCAGCGTTCAAAGCTATTGTTTTAAAATAATTTCTCTCTTACCTACATGCCTAAGCTAACCTCACCTCCATCATGCCAGTCACAGCTACCTCTACATCACATTCACAACCAACTCTGCCAGCACACTTTGAGTTTCAGAATAGACTGAGTCTGAAAGGCAACTTGGCTGAAGAAACTTCCCCTTATTTTTAAATAGCACTGACAAACTCAGGTTACAATACAAAATGTCCTGTTGGAAAAATGCACACTGGGCCAAAGACACCTCTAGTGCGAGTCTGCCAAGCTCGAGATGACGCAAGGGATGCATTTAATGTTTTCCTCCTCCTGTTCAAGGTGGCATGAAGTCATTGTAAGAGCCAGCATTGAGACTGGATACAGTTTTACTGCTACAAATAAACCAACATGACTAAAAGAAAGAAATAGGAACAATGAAAAATTTTGTTTCATTATTTCCTCTCCAAACCCTGAAGTTGATGCTTTTTCTCTGACATTACCACTAAATTTCAGGTGACCTGCAAGATGTCATAAGCACATGGACATGACCTCTCAATGATCAAGTAGAAGGCAAACACAGACTGTGGAAACTCCTTGCCAAAGATTAAATAGACTTTCATATAAATTGAACTGAACATCTTCAGTAAGCTACAAAACAGACTCTGTTTAAAGGATTACCATGTAAGTATTTTCCTCATACTCAAAGCACTGTGGTACTTAACAGAGTTCTATAGATCTGATTGCAGAAGATTCATTATAGAGGGAATGTCCCAATACTAGTTTGTAATATTTCCTGACCTTGTGGTGTTCTCTGACTACTGCCATAATATAACTATATGATCTCCTGATTCACTTTATTGATTTGTTCTTTACTGTTTTAATGGAGACGGGCACAAGAGTGCCTTCAGCTGCCAAACAGCTTCATTAGCCAAACATTACTGCATCTACAAGAAAGCTTAGTGCAGACTGTAGGTCACTGTTGGAAGAAACTTGCCTGGTCATTGCATGTTTTTTGGCCACTCCAGCACTGTAACATCACACATGTGGCATTACCAGGTTTCGTGTTAAAATCTCAAGAGGGTTTTGTTCATGACCGTGGTATGTATCTGAAATGACACTTGGAAAATCCCCTTAAGCCCTGTCTGTCTTCTTCTGTGCAACAGAATCAAACCTATCTCATCCTGTTGGGCCTCCTGTCCCTGTGAGTACTGAGTTTTCTCTAATTAATTTCAGTATGGGAATCCAAGATCTGGGAAAGGGCTTTTTTTTGATGTCTTGAAGCAGAGTTGTACTTCCAACAACAGCATCCTTACTTTGGTCTTACAGGTAAGAAAAACAACAACAATCTTGACAATGCAAAAGGACTCTCAAGAACCACCTCTGGCAACCATGTTTGGAAAACATGAAGGTTGTAACAAATTACCAAGGGGTAAAATCTGTTTTTAGACCACCTCTAACCTCTGGGATGCCTACATTTTCACAGCTCATTGGTATTCTGGAGCTGCATAAAGTGATTTTTGACTTTCTCCTCTAACTTGGAAATATTCAAATAGCAGTCGGTAATTTTATTTTTCAAAATTTCTACATAAGCATTTATTTCAAGGGCTGAATAAAATGCTTCAAATAACCTTAGAATACAGATAGCTCGGCAATAACTAATTTGCTATCTTTGATACACCAGAGGTGAACAGATTAAGCAAGGCAGTTTACTATCTACTAGATAAGAAAGGAATGTATTATCATTTTCTCTGATTAGTATCTTGTGCAGGTAATTATACTTCTCCTTTGCACATAATTAAAGTGAAGGTTGATTTCCATTCATTCTTCACAGTGGTAAAATTATCAAGTTACTTCTCAACTAATTATTTTCTGTAGTATAGCAGTGTTTCAGATCCCTGTCACATTCCATTTAGCAAACACAAAATAGCTCTGAATAAGACTTATCTCAGCCTGGGACTTTTATGCTATTAATTTGTAGGGGAAAAATCTTTAGATGGATGCTATCCAAGCTGAAAATGAATTTCATTCCAAAGAATCCAATCAAGTTGTGTTGGTTGTTGGTTTGGGTTTTTTTTTTTTTTTTTTTAAACCTAGCACTGAATCTTTCGCCTTTTTACATTCTCTCTCTTTTGTTTGTTTAATTTGGCCTTAATTTGTTCAAGTTCACAACATTTTATCTGGAAAAGATTCTGTGAATTGACTTCATCAGATAAACTTTTTTTCCTATTATGTTCATTTCATCTGAGCTACACGCTGGCTCTCAGGTTGCTAAATATAGCAGTGATACGTGCTAGTTGGGATTATATTTTTTGAGACACAGGTACCACCAGAACTATGATTTGCAGAGAAGTAGCCATGCAGAATAAATTGGCAAGAAATTCTTACATTATCAACACATGCAATTGTTGGTTGAAATCACTTTTTTAAAAGACAATTTCTTTTATATTTTTTTCTGCCAGAAGCACTTAAAGGACTTGGGCTGAAACTGCTGTCATTTGCAGAAGGAAAATTTAGCTCCTGCTATTATTTTCCATCTTTCCATTTAGAATCCTTTTGAAATAGCTCTAAATTACATGGTCTGCCCCACTCCTGATTCTTAGATTTGATGTCACCCTCCTTCAATGTTTTTACCCTTTCTAACAGCAAGAACAAAGCATAATTACTGTTACCATTCTGCAGGTGTCAAATTTAAAGCCATCCTTCAGCTGCTGCCACTTGTGGTGATTTTTCTTCTCCCGTTCATTGTCCTGTTTGGCCATTGTGGTTCTTTGTTGTGCTTTAAAAGCACAAGTTCTGCAGGTTATTTTTTCTGTCCAAATGTCGTTCTTTTCAGCCAATTGGATCAATTTGATTCCACTACAGACCTCTCAGAGCTGGATTCTCCCCTTCCTATTCCCCAGTAACGCCACGGAAAACGATCTTTTTCTTGATTTGCCTCAGCAAAAATTAGAGTAGAAACTCTCTGTCCCTTTTATCCCTTTTCTTTTTTTTTTTTCTTTTCATTTCACAGCACTGAGATGTAGCATTTGTCTGCAACAGTCCTTTATCTGTGGTAGGCAGTAACAGATTTCAGTTCCCCCCACCTCCACTGCTATATCCCTACACACATAACTTGATAGCTCGAGATTTTAACACAACCCTCCACGTTAGCTTTTGCTCGACTCCTGGTTACTGCAGAAGTCACATCAGACTTACCTGGTGTCTGATGTGATATGAATTATTTTTCCTTCTACTTTACTGCACTCTGTATTGTAATTGGACAGACTGTCTCAAAGATCTGATCCCCTTTGCTCTCCTTCTTCCTGTCACTTTCTGAGTCTGTTGCCACTGCAGTCCAGGCAAGGTGCCATGAAAAACCTTGAACAACCCTGAGAACTGTAACCTGCTTCCATCAGTTCCCATTTCCATCTTTAAAATTATGATGGCTGCAAGTTATGGAGCAAACCAACCTACCTTCCCTATGATCCCCACAATTTATGACTCGCTTCTAAAATATTTTGAAAATAAGAACTTTTAATCAGGTGCCCCACTCAATAAATTTATCCCTCCCCCCCCCAGTTAATTTAGTGGCAAGACAGGCAGCAAGGAGAGTGCCTGCTAGACAGGCAGCAAGGAAGGATTAAGCCAATTTATCCCCAGACAAGATACAGCACAAGCACCACATACTTCCCAATACCATTTGATCATTATGCTTCAGGGACAGTCCACAGAGAAACCATATTTAAAATATAAGAAGTAGAACTCTGTCACCATTCCTGCAGGCACTGATCCAGTAGAGCACTTGAGTACATCCACAGTCTGATTGATTTCAGTGGAACTATTATATGCTCAAAGTTTCTCATGTATTTAAGTGTTTTGCTGGATTACAGCCACAATCCCTTGATTCTGATAAAACTGGCCAGTGCCTGATACATTCCTCAGACAGGGTTTTATGAAGATACACTTGTTCACTGGGACATGGATTGTGATCACCAGTTTGATCACGCAGCTGACATTCAGCTGTCCTAAAATAACTGCTCTGTTCTGGCAGTAATACCTATAAGTACGAAAATTCTCCTGCCTTGTTGCCCCTTACCTAAGCTAGCCAAAGGAAGCCTTAACCCTCTTAAAATCTCTAAGTTTATTTTACAGAAATTAAGGAAAATGTCTAGGTTCGTTCTTAGAAAATGGTCAATTAAGAAGTGCACTGTAAGATGTATTTTGTGTCTGACATTTCAAACGGGTTTTATTAATTCTTGAGCTAGTACTTTATTTTCTTTTTCCTAAGGGGTACTGCATGTGTGTCTGTTTTTCTGTTCTACAAGAAATAATTGTGAATATAGAGAAGTGAAGAAAGAAAATATATTCTATCCTTTCCACACCTGAAAGCAAACTAATGCGATCCATTTTTATTTTTTTCTAACTAAAATAGATTTAAGAGCTACCTCTCTCAAAAGAATTCTTTCCATGGATATTGAAACTGTAAGTCATTCAAGTCTACAAATGAAGGTCCTCTAAGGCTAAAGAGAGCAAAGCTCAAAGACTGAGCACTTGTCCAGCAAAGAAATTTAAATTCAAAGAAGAAATAAGGCACTACAGGGTCTGCATTACCTGGCCACTGGTGCATGCCTTTGGTGCTTTGTTAGGATCAGTGCCAAGTTTCAAACAGCCAACAGCTGAGGCAATATCCACTTAATAGGCACTCCAGTAAGATTAACTGTAGCTTCCTCTGAGAAAAAAACTCTGCTTTCTAATTATTGCAATGCTTTGAATACTGTAAAGAGATAGAAGACAAATGAGAATTGTAAGAATCGTGTTTCTACATTGAAAATCACTGACAAACTGCATCAACTTATATACACATTTTGACAATTTGCTAATTGCTGTTAGCAGTGATTTAACACACACACAAGAATATTTCTTTGTTTCTTCATTCTTCACCAATATAATTTTTAAATGGTTACCAACCACAGAGCAGTTGCAAGTGTCCTCCTTACACTGAGAGAAACAACAGGAGGAAAAAATACTAATGTGCTTTAAAAAACTAAAAAGTTGTTGTTTGCTTAAAACAATGATGAGAATGTGTCCAAACTGCATATAGCTTTTTCTTTATCTTCTAATATGCATTAAAAAAAGGGCAGGAAGAAAATACTGAACTCTCCAAAGTAAATTTTGAGAAGTTTCAACAATTGTACATGGACTGAAATTGGTTCTATTCATCCCTCAAATGTGCATATTTGAGGGTGGAAAAGTTGTTTTTGACAAATAAGGGAAAGCAAAGATAAAGCAAAACAACAAATTATAATAGCCATTTTTTCAGAGCTTTTCATCTGCAGATATTAAATCACGATGGTCTATATGGTAAATATGGATTGCAGAGCATTGTAATTAATTGTGAAAAAATACCCTGGCAAACAGGACAGATTTCTGCATCAAAGTTGAGCGTGATGTTTGCCATTGCCATCAGGCTCTTTCTCCAACTCTTCTGGACCTCAAAAAATCAGCAGCATCTGTGGATCCTTTGTTTTTTCTTCCCTAAAAACTAACCAGCTATGGAATGCTAACCACATTCTCAAGTGTCTTCAATCCAGTATATAGACAAAAGTTAGACTTACAGCACCATCATCAGTGCCAGTATTGGGGTTCATCTCAGGTTTCTGGGCATGCAGCATTCAGCAGCATAGTGCAACTTGAAATCCTTTCTTACACAAACCCTAATCCTAACTAAAGCCTTCTCTGGGCTTTAAATGCAAAAAATTACTTTCATCAAAAGAAAATATGAACCATCAGCTCTGCTCATGTCAGTCCTTAAACTAATTGTCCAATGCCTAGAAGATCCAGCCATAAATTAAGCTTTTTCTAATCTCACTTGGACATCAGGTTCCTGCTACCTTTAACCATTTTCGAGTGATGAGAGTATAAATGAGAACTGTATGCAAAGCCCTTGTATACAAAGTCATTCAAGTCTTCAAATGAAGGACCTTTAAGGCTAAAGAGAGCAAAGCTTAAAGACTGAGCACCTGTCCAGCAAAGGAATTGCTCCCTTTTCTGTACCCTTTCTTCCCTTGTCTACACTGCAGGTTCAGGTTTCAGCTGTAAACTTAACTCAGCCATGTTTTCTTCCCAAAATCCTACCCTAATGCTAACTCTGGTCTTTGCTGTAACTGGAATTCCTCACCACACCAAAGCATCAAACACTCCCTTGACACTACTATTGAACTTTAACATCTGGATCCAAAAGAATGTCACAAATAAACCTCAATAAAAAGTGGGGTTTTTCCTCCTGAATCTTAACCCTGATTATTTCATTAGATGAACCTCACTCAAGAGGAGAACAATAAAAACCAGAGCTTTATCATTCATCTTCAAGACAGTATCATTCACACAAAAAACTATCCACACTTACCCACAGCAAACTCATAATTGCTTCTTTTGTTAAAATTAGCCTGAAGTTCAGCCTTAACCACACACACAGCTATACCAGGGAGCTGAAACACAAGCAGCTCCTCCCCACTGACGTCAGCCCTCATCCCAGATTTCATAGACTGGGAGAATACTGCAATGAACCTCACCCAGAAATTATTTCCAAATCTAACTTAACATAAGCATTTCCCTTACCTGAATTCAGCTGATTTATTCCTGATGAAAACCAAACATTATCTGTTCTTCCACACCTATACTCACACTTATCCTAGAAAAACAGAAGTACTGCAGCAATAAACCTGATTCATAAATACAACTTTTCTCTATCCCTAACCCTATCGCTAACCTTAACGATACTCAGGAGAGTAGAATCCAGAAGAAAAACAATCAGTTGTCATTCATCACTGCTGACAACCTCACTTATCCTTCACTTCCACTTGGCATAGAAAACAGCATCCAGCCAAACTCAGAAGTGTCTGTTCACAAATTCTTAACTCTAATCATAGTCCCTCAACCATAACCCTAGTGCTAGCTTTCACCATATCAGGGGGCCAATGCCTAGAGGGAAGCTGATATCCACCCCTAGTACATCATGTATTTAAGATGAGTGCAAACTCACCCTGCATTCCCCGCCCTAGAGAACAGAGAAATAAATTGGGCTTAGTACTCTTTGATTCCCCAGGCTTCCCTCATACCTTTCACTGCAACTGAGGGATTGTTACCGAGCCAAATACTGAACATCAGACACTCATTCCTGGTGAGGCTTGCAGTTATTCTGCATTTCTGAGCCTCCAAAAATGTAGCAATAAACTCAACTGATACAGGTGTGCTTTTCCACAGCCCACTCTTAGTCACTTCCAGGTGACCAGTAATATTTATTTCATTCATTTTTTATTTCCTGTCCAAACAGAAACGCTGAGTCATGCATGTTTGGTTTTTTTTTAACCCTAAACCTGAACCTTAATCCCCAACTTAACTCAATATGTAACTTTATCTGTGCAATCAAAGCAGAGAACATATTCGTCATCCATTTTGTTTGACAAAAGACCAAGAAACATCCTGGAAATGGGATGTACTTCTACATTCTACCTGAGCCTAGAGGAAAAACAAGCACCAATTGCTCCTCACTGCTAACACTTTCTCTTCTATTTCCAGTCCATGCAGAATGCCAAATTAAAATCAATTCCTACGTGATTCCTTGTCAGAAACTAATCATAATCATAACCTTTTACTCCAACCTGAACTGTCATGCTAGATTTTACAGTCCCTATAATATTGATTCTTGGATAAAAAGTCATCACTAGCAGCATTACTTACATCTCTAGTTTCTTCACTTTTGTTTAAATTCCGCTCCTTCTCTGTCTGCAGCCTCAAGTCCAACAACAGCCCCAAAATAGCTGTAACCTGTACTTGGCCATCAGGGGACAGCTGAATATGGTCACTCAGTCTCTTGACCTTACTGGTAACTCTGCTCAGTCCTGACTCCTGGCTGTTGCTGAACAAATCCAATGTATATTTTCCCTCGGTTCCTTATAACCCTTCCCTGGCCAGTTTTTTTATGACCAATACTGGACATCAGCCTTCAGCCCTGGCAGCCACTAGTGCCCACCTTGGGTTTTAAGGCCACACAGAATACAAGAAGACACTTGACAACTGACTGCTTGCATCTTTTCTACAGCACTAACCCTATCTTCACTTAATCACAGCAAAAACTTAGATTAAAACCAACACCTGTTACAAATCCTTGCCAACACTTGCTCTCTCTCATCCTCCTTTTCTGGGCTACACAGACTGCAGTGACAAGCTAAATATATAAACCTTGATTTTCCCACACTCAGGCTGGCACCTAGTTCTAACTTTAAAGTCAGTTATGTGGCATAAGCAGTACCTACAGCAAAATAACTCGTTAGCCACACTTCCCTGTTGACACACAGGCTCACTCCAGATTTCCAGACTTTGTAAAGACACCAGCAAGAATGGCACTGCCTGTGTGTGGTGTCTCTTTGTCATAAATACACATACATGGATGTGCAGTGTATGATATGGTGCATTTCTGTGGGTTTTTTCCCCTCATTCCTTTCTCAACACCTGACCATACCCACAAGAAGGTTTATGTGTGGCTCAAGCAGACTGAGCTCAGAGGTAAAACTTTGCTATCCAACTACTACCGTGGAGGCTACAGTCTCCAAAACAATGAAATGTCTGCTGGTAAATTTTTACAGCAACTGCACTGCTCTAGAAAAGAGCATCCATTCCCTGTGTTGCCCCACAGGCTGCTCCTCTGCTAGGGCCAACCCAAAGCTACGATGTCTCTCAGCAAACTTTTTCTTGGTGGGGACAGGGACTATTCAAGTTTTATAATGAAGGATTAACTTCCTGGCCTTTCCCCATGGAAGGGAAAGCAAAAAAGCCAGTGCCTTTCAGCATTGCTTGGTCATTTTTCATCCTGAGCAGGAAAATGTAGAGCTGTTGGAACAATCCTCCTTATCACCTTTCGACTTCTTCACATTTTCAGTCCCCCTGTGACACAGGCCATTGGACAAAAGTTACGAGGATAAAAACCATGAGTGTCCACCCATTTCTTTGCATAGATAAGTCAGCTAAATTAAAAAGTTATAGCACTCTTCCGTGATCATGAATACATTAACTATTCCTCTTATTGAACTTTGCAGGCTGCTGCTCGTTACCCTGATGGAGGATCTATTGCCCATTATAGATGAGGCATTTCTTGAATAATCTTGCATCTCGTATATAACACGAGGAATGTAAACGCAATGATAAACACAGAATATCAAATAATCGATGGAACACTCACACTGAACTGCTCTGCAAACAGTTTATCCACCAGATCAAATAAAAACTACTAATTGAGCAAGTTTGAACAAACACATCCATAACAGTCTTGATCTCCTCAGACAATCTGCAAACAGTTTAAATGAGCTCAGTCACACTAGTTCCTCTTCACAAAACCTTCCTCTTTGAACCTGCTTGCTGACAGATCTCTCTTACCTCTAGCTCAAGACACCTATAGGGTATGAAAATGACAAATAACAAGATGGAGCTGTTGTTCCCAGTAAAGTGAACAGAGTCCCCCAAGCTCTCTCTGAGCCAGGGTGTGCCCTGCCACCTTCCAAACTCATTCTACACAGATGTGCATTTACTCATGCAAGCCCAGGCAGATTATGGGGCTTTGGACAGGAAATTTTCTGAAACTTATTTGCTATCATAACCTACCTACCACAAGAAAAACAAGAGCTGCAAGCAAATAGAAGCAGAGCAATAAACAATACATCACCACCAAGCCCACTAACTCAGTGGTCTACAACTACTAGATCAGCTTCACTGTTCCTTCTTTTTACAATAAACACTCTGAATTTTGAGACAATTATTTTTCTTTTGAGTAAACAGATTTCCAGGTAAACCATCTAACCATGGAGCACTCCACACTCGCAGGAAAGAAGACAAACAAAAGCACTGACATGCTCTCATTCGATTACATTTAATAAAGTAGTAAGAAAGCAATCAGCCAAAATGTCACACAAACAGCGTAACTTTGCAGCACTTATGACACCTGGCAGTTCCAGCTTTTTGTTTGTCAGTGTTTTGTCACGTGTATCGAGTGAAAACCCTTAAGGCCAAAGAACAGGGAGCTGGACTTAATACGTGTATCTTCTGCATATGTATCATACACTCAGGTATGCAAAATGAACAGAATAATGCTGAAAACATGGATGACACAGAGTGACACATGGCATGAATGTCAATCAGTTCAGGTTACCCCTTTCAGATTACCAAATGAAAGCAGATTGTTTTAATTACCAGACATATTACAAATGAATTACTATGTTTTGCCAGCTATAAGTTACTTCCCATATCAAAATAGGATTGTATTTCTTTTCCTTCAAGAGGCAGGGGCTTTTCCAATTACTTCCATATTTATTTTTGATTATTTTTTTTTTAATGCTTATGAAATATCTCTGGGTTCCATGTCATCAAGGAAATTAATTAACTACTTGATCTTTTAATGCTCCTGCAACTTGATAGAGAACTACCTAACTTGTCAGGATTCACATGCTAAGCTCACAGAGGTAAATATTTTCAAGTTGTTCAAGCATGCATAAAATAAGAATTAGTACTGATAGTTATTAGGAACAGGTGAGAGTTAGTGGTAAGCACTTCAGTATTTTTTTCAGACTACGTAGATTTTAAAAAACATTATTTTTTAAGAAATCAGAAGCTGCTTTGAGATTTTTAAATTAAACTCCTGTTTTGTACAGCACTGAAGAATGCAAAGCACACGTTATTTAAGAGATCTATCATTCAGGCTGAGTATGCAACTCATCATTGTAGTGAAACATTTCAATTTGCTGTCTCTAGATCTAACTTATTTTAAAAATACTCAGCCTTTCTGCTTTTTGTCTTTTTTAGCTATGCAGAGGGCTTGCTAATAAATAAAAAGATCAGGCAGAATAATATGCAGCAGAAGAGCAAGCTATGAAATTAATTTGGTAAGCAAAGCAAACCTTAAAATCAAGGTAAGACAAAGGAAAAATAAAAAGATAATTAAGTTAAAAAACTGGAAAGAAGACATCTTATTCCTGCATGCTATAGTTGGCTGAATGTTTTTCAACAGCAACAAAAAAAAATTGTAACAAGAGATTTTCTTTTCCAGAGAAGTAACAACTTTCAAAGTGAAAATATGATTTACAGATAATGAATCTTCTCTATCTTTCAGTACGTGGAAAACAGTGAATAAGCTGAGGCTCAGTGAATAAGCCAAGGTTATGTTTTCCTCATATTTTTAATTTCTCACAGCTTCACTGTCTATAAAAACAAGTACAAGAAAGAAGAAAACATCGTTTGGTAAATGCACACGGTTTTCCAGCAGATGGAAAAAAGAAACAAAAATGAGAAATGTCTTTCCCCTTCTCTCACCTCCCCTTGGCCTTTTTAATTCTTGCACAGGAAGCAAGCTTCTTCTCAAGAAAATTTTTAGAGAGGTTTTCTCTGAAAATCCCAATGGAAGAATTCTCATTTCTACAGAACTCTATTGAGAGCTGTTCTCATCCCTTGAGATAAACGTGCCCTGTGCCTGTGCCATGCTGCTTTACAGACTCTTTATTATGACAGATGCTTAAGTCAGTGATTTTATAGCCCCATTTACTTCTTTGGCATTTGCAGGTACTGAACTCTAGGGCTAAACATCAATTTCCACTTATTTATCAATAATTGAGATTGCTCATTGAAGCATTTTCCCTTAAACTCCCTCGTGAGCATTCGAAGGTGAGATAGCTGAGCAGGAGCTCTGCTGATACTCCTTATGCTGCCCCTCCTCTGTTCACAGCTTTATTCCAAGAAGCCTGATATATCCAGGTTTTATCAGGAGAAGAAAAATGAGGGGCAAAAAACCCAGAAAGGTTCTCTGATGTACTTCTCCATTCCGGGTAGCTGCCCTGTACTGTGATGTCCTGCTTTCAGAAGCTGGCTACTGCTGCTTTAAGAATAAAGAGAAGGGATTCACAGAGGTTTCAGGGGGGAGAAGTGCAATGGTTTAAACAGCAACAGGTTGCTCTCTGCTCCTACATGACACTGGAATCTCACAGCTGACTTGACAAGCACTGTGGAAGCCCAGCACATATGCCTGCATGCACTTGGAGATGTCCAAGTCATTTAAAAGTCACTTTTCCACATCATTCCCTAGATAGAGCATGCTTTCCCTGGGTAGGCTGTAAAGGCATTAATCTGTCTGCTTTCAAACTCCTTTCCAAGGTGTCAGGAGGCCAATTCACATCAGCAAAGACAGGTGACTAGTATGAATCAGTGACATTGATTTTCATGCCATTTTTTATTTAAGTATATTTAACAGGAGACAACTTAAAAATGAACAATGGCAAGTGATCATACTCATAACCAGTGTATGTTTATATGGCACACTGCTGAGCCCATGTCAATATTATTTAAATCCCAGCAGGACTCAATAGATGAGGATTGGTGACCAGGTTGTAGAGCTCTTGGCTGGCTCACCAGGAATGCAGACAGCACAAGCTCTCAGCTCCCTCCACATCATTGTGTGAATGCATGAAGCCCCTGTAACTCATGTCCAATCACTGTGATCTCTGCTCCTTCTACTAATTTTCCAGTCGTTAGTTCCTCTTTGGGTTTTTTGGGTTTTTTTGCATGCAAGTACTTCAGAGGAAAAAGGCTATTAACGGACATCTAAATAATATTATATAGTCAGAGATATCTGAGCTGGACATCCCTCAAGAAAAGGGAAATTGTTTAAAAGAAGTCAACAGAAACAAAGCAGGCACCACAGCAGTTCAAGCATGGCAAGTAGGAAATTAAAGATGGAATTTTAAAGTATTTCGTGTCAGAAAACTCCCCCCTTCAAGACTTTGGGTGAGGAAAATATGGGGAAGCCAGCAGAGACTCAGAATCTGGCACAGATCTGGCATTTTTGTGTGCCACTTTCAGTGTTTTCACATTTGAATGAGATACAAAACCTTTTCTATGAACGGATAATGATGATGATAATACTTTGCACTTCAAAAGCTGCTTCTCTCATACAGTCTGAAAGATTAACGAATGAGACTTCACAAACCCATGCTAGTTAGCATTTAACTGATCACAGTGTTTACACTGACACACACATCTCTATTTTTGAGAAATAATTTGAATGAAAGCTTCAGTAAATTACCGAGAAGTGAGAATTATAATCAGCAAGGGCCGAATCCTGCCTGCTATCTTCATACCAATTCAGAGAGCATAAGGATTTGGTCTAAACCCTTTCCTATTTTATTTTCCTTTCTTGTACATCCTTATATACTACAATCTTCTTTCGACTCGTTCTCTCTATTGATTTTATATCATTATTTCTCTTTCTTCCCCTTGTGATAGTAACTGTGCCTGAAAAGACTAAAGCAAGATCAGTACTTGAATTGCTTTCCTTGACTGCTATGAGTGTTCTTTTAAGCTGCAAATATTCCAAAATCTACAGCATATCTGTCAAGCAGAAACCACAGCATGCAAATCAATAGACATGCCTAGGCTGCTGAGAGCAAAACTCTTGACAATCCCAAAATAGAGCTTGAAAACACGTATCAGGGCATGGCGATTTCTTGCTTCACTCCCAATGACCACATATACTTGTTATCCTTTCTCTGATTCCAGCTGCAGCAGCAGTCAGCTAGTCCTGGTTACAAACTACAGGCTGCTCTTTATTCTCAGATCTAAGCTATTTTAGTCATTACTGATCTACAAGAGAAGAGGTTTTTTTTGCTCCTGAGTGTTCAGTTCCTCTGAGCCATTCAAACTCATTTGAAATGCTTACAGAAAATGCAAAGGACAGAGGGGAGGATGGTGCTGTCTGCCAGCTTAACCTTGCAAAAACATGTCCATCACAAACACTAATCTTTCTCTGAAAACTAAAGCAGATGTTTCCTTCACTTTTCCTCCTATTTGCAAACGGTGGCCCAATTCTGTCCTGCTTGCACAGGCACAACTCCCAGTGAAATCCTTCTCTCTCTCTCAAGTTCAGAAATGTTGCCTCAGGAGGTGGGACAGTCTGTCTGTATTGACTGGGGGTGACAGGCCACATTTTCCCTTGCTATCATCATAATGTCACTGATTAAAGTCAAGACATCTAAAAGGCAAAACACAGTGCTGTGGGTGCATACAGAACTATTACTGAACTAATTTGGATCCAAGAGCAATAAAGATAATGAAAGTCGTGTCTACTTGGGCAGGTAAGGGCAGTCACATGCTAGGGCTGCCTCAGTCCAGGCTGGTAGATGCCAGACAGCTCTGGGTAGCAGTGTTAATCTTGCAGCTAACGAACACAGGAGAAAGCAGGGCTTGCTCACACAGCATCTGATGAAGTGTCTACACAGTTACCACACTCCAGCTGGCTGCTCTTGAGCTGGACCTGCCCTCACCTCCAGCTGATGCGTGACAGTGCAGATGTTTAACCCTCATCAGCCTGCTGTGTGTAACTGATGTTGCTCTGGACAATTCTGCATTTTGCTTCTTACACAGATTGTTACACGGAATTGCCACAGTTGGAAAAGACCTCCAAGATCACCACATACAACTGACAACACCCTGCCCCAATAAAATATATAAATCAATATCTATCGCCCTCTGGAGCATGTCCTGAGGTGCCTCACCTACACGGTTTTTAAATGCCTCCAAGGATGCTGATTCCACCATATCCCTGGGCAGCATGTACCAATGCATAACTGCTCTCTCAGTAAAGAAATCCTTCCTCATACCTAGTATAAACTTTTCCTGGTGCAACTTCAGGCCATTTCCTCTAGTCCTATCATTGTTCACTTGAGAGAGGAGGCCAGCACCCACCTCTCTACAGCCTCCTTTCATAGAATCATAGAATCATAGAATCATAGAATTGTCTGGGTTGGAAGGGACCTCAGAGATCATCAAGTCCAACCCTTGACCCACTACCGCTGTGGTTCCCAGACCATGGCACTGAGTGCCACATCCAGTCTCTTTTTAAATATCTCCAGGGACGGAGAATCCACCACTTCCCTGGGCAGCCCATTCCAATGCCTGATCACCCTCTCCGTAAAGAAATTCTTTCTAATATCCAACCTAAGCCTCCCCTGGCACAACTTGAGACCATGCCCTCTCGTCTTGCTGAGAGGTGTCTGGGAAAAGAGACCAACCCCCCCCTGGCTCCAACCTCCTTTCAGGGAGTTGTAGAGAGTGATGAGGTCTCCCCTGAGCCTCCTCTTCTCCAGGCTGAACAGCCCCAGCTCCCTCAGCCTCTCCTCATAGGATCTGTGCTCCAGTCCCTTCACCAGCCTGGTTGCCCTCCTTTGGACCTGCTCCAGAACCTCAAAATCCTTCCTAAACTGAGAGGCCCAGAACTGGACACAGGACTCGAGGTGTGGCCTCACCAGGGCTGAGTACAGGGGCAGAATCACTTCCCTGGACCTGCTGGCCACGCTGTTCCTGATCCAGGCCAGGATGCCATTGGCCTTCTTGGCCACCTGGGCACACCGCTGGCTCATGTTCAGCTTCTTGTCGATCCTAACTCCCAGGTCCCTCTCTGTCTGGCTGCTCTCCAGCCACTCTGTGCCCAGCCTGGAGCTCCCCATGGGGTTGTTGTGGCCAAAGTGCAGGACCCGGCACTTGGCCTTGTTGAACCTCATCCCGTTGGAATCAGCCCAACTCTCCAGTCTGTCCAGGTCCCTCTGCAGAGCCCTCCTGCCTTCCAGCTGATCCACACTCCCCCCAGCTTAGTGTCATCTGCAAATCTGCTGATGATGGACTCAATCCCATCTAAATCATCAATAAAGATATTAAACAGAACTGGGCCCAACACTGATCCCTGGGGGACACCACTAGTGACCGGCCGCCAACTGGATCAGCCCCGTTCAGCACCACTCTCTGGGCCCGGCCCTCCAGCCAGTTTCAGGTAGTTGCAGAGAGCAGTAAGGTCTCCTTTTAGCCTCCTCTTCTCCAAACTAAATATTCCCTATACCCTCAATCTCTCCTCACAGGGTTTCAGACCTTTCACCACCTTGGCTGCTCTTCTCTGAACTCACTCCAGCAGCTCAATGTCTTTCTTGTGGTGAGGGGCTCAGAACTGAACACAGTACTTGAGGTAAAGTCTCACCAGTGCTGAGTAATCCACAGTTTCTCATGAGTGAAACACAGGCAGAGTTTCCAGAGACTACTATCCCTTCTGTGCCTTTCTGACATCCATTATTCCACTGGTTTTATGAACAATCTCAGAACAAATTTTTCAGTCTAGCACCCCCCAAGCAAGCAGAGCAAGGTAAGAAATTCCTGGTTCTTCATGGAAGACGCATGAGTCCAAGCAACAGAGTAAAATGTGAGGGGGAAGATATTCATCCTAAGTCTGTAGGTAATATCATGCAGGATGTTTTACAACAAACTACAGAAAGATCACCTCTTTGCAAACCTTATCTATAAAATGGTAGAGAAGAACTTTCTTTGAAAAAAAAGAAAGTGCTAAAAGGCAAGAAAATATTCAACATAACTTGTTCAGATACCCATGAAGTACAATATTCAAAATCAGAGTACCTTCATATTATTTTATGAGGAAACCTAATGGCTATACAGAACCTACTCTTAGCTGCTCCACCAACTGTGAGTGGGAAGAAGTTGGGGAGTACACATGAGGGTCTGGGAGAGATTGCCACCCTTCCCTGGCTAGGGCAAGATCTCCTAAATGCAGCAGTTGGAGTAGAGATGCAGTTGTTCACATCCTTTTAAAAAGCTGCAATGGCAATACAGCCTCTCTGAGAGATTAATATGATGGCAAAACCACTAATGAGAGAGCTAATTGATTCAGCAGGTTAGAGTAGTAATGAAGAATCATCTACTGGATGCCTAAATCAGATCATCTGACACCTGCAGAGTAGGAGTGTGGCTCGTCCAAAGTAGTGGGCCTGCTGTTAGCCTATTAATAATTTCATTGTTCATTTCTTGCTTCTTAATCTGTGTTTCAGTCAACTTTCAGTGTTTGATTAAAAGGAAAAGCAAACAAACAAACAGCCACACGCTCTGTCACTGAAATAATGTCATTTCCCAACAGCTACCTCTCTTGATTAAGGTAGTTTTCAACAATTTGTTGTGAATCAAGTAATCTTGTGTTTACTAGATCTTTACCAATTTTTGTTCCAAGCTAGAAAAGGAGCACCCTCAGGGGACTCTTGTAACTTTGATAAGTTGTCATTTAACATACTAGCTTAAATATTGTTTTTGAAGTAGTGTGAATTTCCATTTTGCCAGGTATTTGTTAATTTTTCTTGGTATAACTACCGGTTTTCATGGGTGGCCCAGCAAGACTGAATTCAAACTCTATCTGGCCAGCTACAGCCTCTTGGCACTGGCAGAAAGCCTGCCCATGAATACAGCCTACCCAGTGAGTAAGAAATTGAATGTTTGTGTCTTTCTGCTTTTAGGAGGGTGGATTTATAAAAGTAGAAAAGCAACCCAGGTTTTCATCATGGGATTGCAAGCTAAATCTCGTAGTGGCATCTGTCAGGAAGTCATCTGCTTTAAGACATTGTGGCCATCACATTTCCCTAAGAAATAACACTGCAGCACTTCATTACCAAGTTTCAGAATACAAAGTATCAGTATCTTAAGAGTCATTGTAGAGAAAGAGGCACAACTGAGAATTCCTCATTGTGTGAAGAATGCACTTATCCTTGGAAAGCAAGCAAACATTCTTGACTCTCAAATGAAGATGTCAATAGGCATATCATAAAGTACTGACCCTGGAAGGTACCCACTATTTTAGATTCCACTGAGTTGTTTTGATTCTGAGGCAAGAGTTGCTTGTATGAAATAAGTATATATCCAGAATAAGTCAGCTATACAGAAAGCACAGACAAAATTCTCTTTCTGTACATTCAAATGGAAAAGAAAAAAAAAAACAAACCAAAAAAAACCAACACCAAACCAAAAATGATCAAGAGTTTCTTGTTCCAAGTCATCTTAGTATTTGTGTCCTGTGCCAAAAGAAAGTATTCTCAAACTTATTTGGCGGGCAATTCACTGTTCTTGAGGTCTGACACTTCCCTTCCACCCACCATCCTACTCCCACAACCACAACAAGGCTCAGGGAAATATTTAAGTTTTTTTAAAGTCAGGCCTCTCTGTAATTGGTGTCTTTGACGACAAGACTGACTTCTTCAGTTACCCTGAAAGTAAACAATACGTATCTATTCCCTCATTTAACATGTAAGAACAGTGGTTGGTATACCAACCTGCTTCACTGAGGTTTTCAATGAAATACATATTTTTAACTCCCTAATATTTAGCAGCATGTCAACAGAGATATTCAGTGTTGGAAAAAACAGGTGTTATTACTGATGGAAATACTAAAATCATTATAAACCCCAATATTGGACTTTCAAGCCCTTTATCTCCATTTCTACTCAGAGTAATAATACCAGAACAGTATTTTATTCCAGACTTCAGATATACTGGTACATCTGTGCCTAGTTACCACCCATTTGCAAATTAAATTAACCAAATCTTGTTTTTCTTTGCAATTAAAAGGCCAAGGGTTTACATCACTGTATTTTGGCATGACACTGACATAAACTAATCTACACTTTGTGATGCCCACCCAGTCGTTCCCTGTTTCCAGCACACACTGGACCAGCACAATGGTTTTTGGCACTGTATTCTGAACTGGATCAAGGTATGGATACACAACAAAAACCAAGACTTTTCTGGGTCACTTGTGCCCTCTGCCCTTTCAATGACCTGCACCCCTGAGCAGCTTGGCACCATACTGGACAGGAGGACAAGGATCGTGGTAAGAGAATCACAGAACCACAGAATGTTTAGGTTGGCAGAGACCTCCAAGATCATCCAGTCCAACCTTTGACCAACACCATAATCAAATACTAAACCAGGTCCAAATGCCTTTTAAATGCCTCCAGGGGTGGTGACTCCACCACTGCCCTGGGCAGGACAAACTGCTTAAGCCAATACTGCCACCAAAATAAACGTTTCTCAGATTACAGCTTTAAGATACAAACCAAATCCATTGAACAGCTTTTTGCTGCTACTGAGGAAGATGTTTTCTCTAAAACCAGACTGTCAATAACCTATCTTTTCTTTGGTGTTTGTTTCCTTTAGCATGACAAACTATGCTCTTATTGCCACACTATAACTGGAGAGCATTTTGCCAAGGTGTCAGCCACAGGTGTGTAAGATTTGGCCACTGCAGCTTCATTTGTCGGTGATGCCAATTCCTGACTGTGACAGGTTGCTCTATTGACATGCTATCCCTTGTGATTCCCTTTTCCCAGTCAGGCAGATACTGCTTTTTCTCATTGCCCTTTCATCTCTCTCTTTATTACACTGGCTGCAGTGTCATTTATTTGAGTTTGGCCTTTCTCATGTATCTGCCCGTTGCCACTTGTGGTTTGCAGTCCCTGTTTCTGTGTTTGGAGGAGGTCAGTCTCAAACATTGAACATTTTGCTATAGCAAGGTAGTCTCTGCAGGGATACTTAGAGCTTCTGCTCTTAGTGCCTTCCAGAAATGTTTCTTTAATAACACACATAAATATTAAAGGAAGAGATGGAAAATTAGGAGGAAAAGAAGGATGGCTTTGTTATTTTTTCTGACCCAATTTCCATCCATCACTTCAATTAGGTTCCCAGAGACAGATGAACTTCTGCATCCTTTTTCCCTCCGATATCTTGAGTACAATTCCATATGGATCTTCAAAAATCCTGTCTTGCTCAGCCTTCCCTCCCTGTTCTCTGTCGGCATGAATGCCCTATTTCTATTCCTTATTTCTTGGTAATTGTATTCAAACACTCTCTTTGTTCTTTGTTTGCTAACCTGCATTTTTTTTCCTCTAGTCAGCTTATCTCTTTTTTAGTCCTTTTGATTAAAGTTCTCAATTCATTTAGTATCTTTCTGTTTCTCCCCAGTCCTTCTAAAGTGAAACTATAAAGCACTGCAGGGAATGCTTGTATTTATCTCCCAATTCTCTTAGCCAGGCTTTCAGGCTGACTTGTGAGCTGTATACTACTACATCTTAAAAGTTTCCAATCCTACACTGAGCCATTTTATTCTTCCCTTCTCACTCTGCTCTGGCAGTAGCAATAGCTTTACTTTCTACACCCATTATGGTCTTTTAGAATTGTGATTTGCTGCTGCTGAAGTCCTTTCCTGATGATCAGATAAACTGAATAACCTGCACAATTTGGAGTCAATATCTTTGTGCACTGGCAGCATAGCTGCAGTGGGAGCAGAGAGGTGACAGGTTGCTACACCACACATTTTTCAGCTCACGCATTCTCTCGCAGTTTTTCATCTACTGCCTGTCTGAGGTAGCAAGAAAACGGGAGGAGTGCTAGACTGTAATCCTCCTTGGATTTATCTTACATTTTTAAACAAAAACTAGGAGAAACAGCAAAGAAGCATGCCTCCTAGTCAAGGCTTTTATTCTCATTCCAAAGGGTCATTTGTCTCTCTTCCACAGGCAACAGGCTGGTTTGCAGCCTAGATGTGTTTCTAACCCAACCCCATCAATACCAGTGACTTCATTTTCCATTTTCACTGAAGTTGCTTAGTAACAGAAGATGAGGAAAAAGCATGTCCAGAGTGCATTGCAATGTCTTATCTTCAGGTTCATTGAAAAAAGATGGACTAATGGACCACCAATGTGAAAATGTTGTTCACATTTGAATCAGTGAATCCATTTGATATTCCTCAAGGAGCTTTTAGAAGAATATTTTTGTCATATTTCTCTTCAGCACATATATTTTTATGTGGATGCCCTTCAACTATGCCCCACCTAAGTAATAATAAAGTATTCCTCTTTTTTTTTTCACATGCAATTCTGACAGCTTTGGTAAATATACAGGATGAGGGTTTCCATATTTTGAGCAGACACACTTCCAACTATTTTTTAGTACCATTTTGGAAGTGAATGTACAGTCCATTAAAAGGACAGGCAACACGAAGAATTTTTAATAGCGTGGACCTGAGCTTAATAAAGACACAGCCTCACGGATGAGTTCCCTCAGCACTGTGATCCTGAGCATGATCTCCACTCCCACAGTGACTGTATAACATCGTTCAAAAGCAGTACTGCATTAAGGAAGGGTGCAGGTGGGATTTTCAGGTCTTCAGCTGTGGTCTAACTCTGCAGTTCTTGCGGGCAAACAGCAAGAACCTAGTGCTTCCAAATTCTGTAACAAGATTTTTAACTGTCTTTCAAGAAAATGCCTAATTAAAAATCAAAAAACACAACAATAAACCACCCCCAAGACCCCCCAAAAAACCCCCTAACAAACCAAACCAAACCCAAAATGAACCAACTAAAAAACCAAACCACCACAACAAATAAACAAAAAGAAAGGACAACAGACACCATTCTTGATAACCAATTTCCAGGCTAGATTTAAGATAGAGTCAGTTCAGAACTCTTCAGCAATGCAATCAAAGCTGAATTTTACATCCATGTCCTTTGATCTTGCACTGAGGAAAGCATCTCTTCTCTAATTTCTGTCTTTACATAAACTCATTCCCTACAGAATATTCTCTTTTCTAGACTAGCTCAACATCAGAGCCACAAACCTAGACAGGAGCTCCTTCCTCTTTATCCTGCTAGGCTTGGGGAAAAGGGTGAAGACAGCCCAGGTCTGTGCACTCACCTCTAGCCCCACCAAGGAGAGAAGCAGAGGGGTGAGAGCAGAGCTGGCTGCACCAACACCACAGCTCAGGAGCCTGCTAGGACAGGTGCTGCGCCCCCAGCATGGGGAAAACTTAGAAAGTCAGCTCCAATTTGGAGTTTTTTGTGTCTGTGATGGCAGCAAATGGTTCAGCCCATAGTGTGAGTTGTGTACTGTGGATGCCTGGTAGTATTACTATATGGACAATCTTTGCTAGTTCTTGTTGATCAATACCCTTGTCAAGAAAAGCTTCTCCTACTTACACAGATAAAAGGGGGTGACGGGAATAAATACTGAATATATGCTTGAATGTGGGAGATATGTAACTATTGCAGAGCTTTTCATTTATTTGTTAACAATGAATAATAAACAGCACTTCTAAAAGATGAGTGCTGGGTTCAGTTTCGGATACAGTTTTGTTTTGAGGAGAAATATATCTGTATATCATTACAGAATAGTTAAGGTCTGTGTGAAACTACCTCTGGATCATTAGTTAGTTTTTTATTTTATGTTTGAATCTTAAGAGAAAATGTGTTGCTGCTCCACAGCACTACTTATTCAACGTACTCAAATCCCCAAGGCAAAGAGTTTGGTTAGACACAAGCTGGCAGGGTACAGATCATAATTATACTGAAAAGAAAGGTTTTAAAAATTCAAGATTTAAAAATGTGATATGAAATACACAAATTGACGAAGAATTTAGAAACGGATGGTTAGGATCCTACAGGAATATCTTTAAATTCTTAAGGGCTCATATTATGGAAGACCTTGCATTATGCATTTATCATTACTCCCAACTTCAGTATCGTAGCAGAAAAGATGTGTAATAACAGATTACTCCTAAAAATCCAAGCAAATAATTTATACTTCTATTGCATGTTTCCCTCTTGTGCTTTCCAAAATTTTTTAGCAGCTGTAGCATATATATTGCAGAGTGATAGTTGGTTTATCTGTATTGAGAGTAGAGGAGTAATTTTATTTGATAAATACATCAGACTTTGTCCCAATGAAGAAAATGCCTGATCTCCCACTGACACTCAATCATACCTATAATCCACATAAAATCAAAAATCTGTCAGTTCAGAGGGTAACTACACACAGTTTAGGACAGGAACTGAAGATACTGAAAACAGGTGACACTAAAAGGAACAAGGTTATTAATGTGATTTAAAAGAAGCTTGAGCCTATACTTTCTTCCTTGCCAAAAACTCTCAAAGATTCTCAGATGTTTACACACACGTGCTAAGAACAGAATCGTCTGCAAAAGTGAAGCCAGCTTTATGCTCAAAGCTGCACCATGGCTGAAAAAACCTGCTCATGCACTGGAAGAAGTACTGCCTCTTCCTCCACCTAAGCTGTGATCCACTGTATTGTAGGCTGCTTGACACATTCACAAGTGTAACAAAAAGAACTAGACCACCACATCCCAAAGGGATGGAGGAGAGGAAAAAATCATGAACAACAAATTCCATTGCTGATACTTCCAGCTTTTCTGTATCCCACCCTCCCAACTCTCCTCATCTTTAACAAGTGAGGTTCTCTTCTTGTTTTGTTTGCCTTGTAAATAGTAGCAGCCATTATTTATTCAACATATTTGCCTTTAGTAATGCTGGCTTTAATTTTTAATATTCACACTGATATTCTTCTTCAATAGCGTTGTGTACAGGGGCATATCTGTTTGTATTTATTCATTACTGTGTTGCTAATTAAATATGTGTTTCATTAAACTTGTTTAAAAAAAAAAGGAGAAGTTGAGAAGAATGAACATACTGAAGTACAACACCCCAAGGCTCTGAAAAAGCTTCTGCAGCTGAGTTGTTAAAAGTAATGTGGGCAGCAGGAGTGTCAAAAGCATCTAATGTTTTCTGCACAGTACCAAGTTTAAACAAAATGTGTGTGCTAAAGGTGGCAGGTAAAGTTAACATGTATCTGTCTACTTAGAATATTCATGCTTGGGAATCAAAGCACTTCAGTTGCTTTTCCTCTGGCTGCTCCCCTGGCTGGCTTTTTGCCACATGCATTTTTTTTCTTAGAAGATTCCTTTGCAGAGATGTACAGAGATACATCATGCATAAATGAGTATAACGTGATCACCTGCTTTGGCTATCCTTGCTTGGTGAAATATCAAGGAAAAGTTTTTCTCTTCAAAGCACAGAGGCCCAAGTTCCTACCCAGCTTCCCAAATGCCACTGACCCCTCGAGTGCTGTCCTCTGACATTCCAAGCCAGCAAACTTTATTCTGACACATCTGGGTGCTCCTGCTGGCTGCACAGCTGTCACCACGTGCTTCCTGCAGCAATGCAGCCCTGAAGCAGAAGAAATGCAGCAAAGGACTGGTTCAGTGATAACTTTAATTTAGGATGGGCATGCGCTGAAATTCAAGGCACAAACCTGCAAGGGGTATTTTGCTGGCTTTTCATCTTGTGGCTGAATTTCCACAAGTAATTCTCTTGTGCTCTGCCATGCAAGGTGGATCCTGCCACTGATCCTGCCTTCACTAGCTTCCCAATCTAGTGTGACAGCTGACAGTGACAAGTTTCAGTGAAAAATGAAATTTGCTCTTTGAGTGTGTGAAGGCTCCTGTGTTTAAGCTATCACTGAGCTAAAACGTTGATGCCAACACCACCTACACAACCTGTGGCATAGCTCAGATCAAATACATGAGATCCTCCTAAAGACAAGTTGTTAGGTGAGTGTCTGATCACATGAACTGGATGGAAAGGAACACATCCCGAGATGAAACTGCCAGCTACACAAAGGCTGTATTTACCACCTGGGAGAAAGAGTGGGAAAACAAGCATGTGACTGGCACAGGAACAAGTGCATTGAGCTGGAGCACCAGGGATTATGACATGGAACCAGCACATCAGTGATTTGCAGGAACATTATAGCAATCTCTAGATCTTGCAGTGATGGCACATAAAAGGAAAGGATATGCATGGGAAATCACAAGTTTATGCAAGCCAGAAGGATAGGCAGATGAATTATTTTTCAGACAGAACATCTATCATGCATTTCCCATGACTACTAACAGACAGATATGGTGGTGGTGGACACAGACCATGACCTGGGTGCTAGATAAAGTCAAATAGTACAAAAATGTACTTCTTAGAAGGAATAATCGTGGGGAAAAACAAAACAAAACAAAACAAAACAAACAAACAAACAAACAAAAACCAGAAATGAACCAGAAGTTTTTATTAAAAAGTCTAAGGTGTGAAGTAAGTCTGTTGCAAAAGACTGCAAGAAGTTGTAACAATCTTGGCATAGAGAAGAATGAATTCAGAAGGATACTGTACAGGCTAATATATACTAGAGTGCAAGGAATGATAAACAGAAGAAAGATCAAGAGTGTGCAGAACAGACAGAGTGAAGAATGGCACAGAACAAAAAGGTTTAGAGATAAACAGAGCTGTGGAGCAGATGCAGAACACAAAGTGCAAGAATGTCATTCAGTTCCACTGTCACAGCTGCACTGGCAGATGGAAAAATACAAATAAGATATAAAACAATGCTCTAAGATCCATAAGGTGTCTGTTCCATGGTTACAATGGACCTAAATGCACCACTTTAGTTCTCAAAAAGAATCAGTATTTAATCTCTAAGTATTTATATACAATATGTTACATGAACATATAGACAAAGAAATGCTTCTCACACATGAATTTACTCGGTTTAGCCATTTACTTCTGTCTTGCCCTCAAGGATTTTGACAGCAATAAGATCCAACAGAAAAATTATGTGGTAAAAGTTATAGATGATCACACAAAAAAAAGGGATGTCTTGGTCATTATTTGTAGTCAATTGATCCCTAAAACCAGCAGTCAGCTGAGACTGAAAACCAACAAAATTGAATTCAAATTCAGGCATATTTAACAACATATGGAGCATTTTCATTCAACTGGAAGATTAAATTTTTATTATTATTTCATCAAACTTTAACCATCATCTGGAAGAAGTCACTTGTTTTCATTATTTCCTTAGGATATTTAATTCTTTTACAGTAAAATATTAATGCTCAATCATGTATATTTTCCTTCTGGTCCTCATTCTCTCCAGTTTATGTCCATTTAAATGTTAAAAGAACATAATAAAATAACTTCTTCCTAGTGTGTGGAGTATCGCCATGATGAAATAAAAATAAATAAAATTTATTTACCACTGTATGTTCATAGCATTAATATTCCCTATTAAGAAAAACTCTTCCTCAAAGACCTTATAATCTACTGTAGACAGAAAAAAAAAAAAAGGCAGTTTTATACTGAACAATAGTTTAAGTGACACTATCTGAGACATTGACAAGGGAAAGGTAAAAAGATTGCTCAATACATTCTGCAAGATCCTGAAGTGGCAAGATCTTGAGTGGCTTTACTGATTCCAGGGGACCTGATTGCTGGTTTTCTAGGCAGAATTCATGAAACAAAAATTTATGAAAAACAGAGAAATGACTCATTACACAAGAAAGAAAGATCACACCAGGTATCAACTAATTATCTCAGAGACAGATCAAGACAAAGAAGTAAAGGTCGTGTTAGGAAAACTGATGAACAGATCAAGTGAAATAGCACAATAAAAGGTTGTAAGAATGAGAAGACAATTTTCACTGATGATGAACCTGTGGAAGGAATGAGAACAAAAGGAGGAAAGAACAACTGAAATGGAAACAGAACAATTTCTGCACATCCTTAGGGGTAACAAAAAAGTCTCAGATTGGAGGAGGATAATTAAGGCAATAAATGGATTTCAAGGTAAGACATGAATAGAATAAAGAAAAGAAAACCAAAGCACTATAAATGTCAGTGTTAACATAATATTTATGGGACAGACAGTAAGGATTTACTGTATCAACACTGCAGAGAGAAAGGTAGAGGAAGTAGGTGATAAGATCAGCTATAGAGATGGTAGCGTTCAGAGAGTGACAAAAATAGCAAACAAATTATTTCAAAGTGATAGTTGAAGAAACTGGATGACAGGTCAGGAAAAGAGACAACTATTTAGGATTCATCCAAACATGAGTATTGGCTATGTCATTCAAGCATGTCACACAAGTCAAGAGAGAGCTAGAGGCAGAGTAATTTCCCTGTAAACAGTAGAAATTATTCTTTTATCATTACCATACTAGAAGAAGTCCCCTTACAAGCTGACTGTGATGGTCTATCAATTAAGACCTGAGCTGTCTCCTTAAGAAACTGAAGTAATGGTTTCTCCACAATGTACATTCTATCTAGATTACTATAATGCAGCTTTTATATAACTACAGGATTTAAGTATAGCAGATATGGAACAGAGTGCTGTAGAATTAGTCTAAGTACAGGTACAGGATGGAAGTCTAAAAACTTTTCCAGAAAATTAAACACAAGAGTGACACATCTTAATCTCATCATAAGACTGATTAATCTACCACTATGTAGCCAATCTTCAAAAACACTTTTTTCTCCACAAGTCATTCTCTGATTCTTTATCATGCCTGATATAAAATGGAAAAAAGAAACTATTTTGATGTCAGTATTCTGAAGAGTATCTAATAATTATTCTATGTATTTATTTCTAAAAATCATGGAAGTGTTAAAATACTTAAAATTTATCATTCCATAGTTTTGAGAAGTGAAATAATACAGTCCAGTAGCAGCCAGCAGTGCCAGAAGATTCTGCTGAAACCAGTGAGCATCACACTGCTTGAAAAAAACCAAAGGATGGAAATTGTTGCCATTTAGGTAATCCTGAGAATATCACTTTCTAAAACGTGCACTGAAAATCTTGCAAGGTTCCAATAACTGAGTGGATGAACCTGATGCCTCTCCCTGCAACCACTTCCATTTTACTGTCTGCTTCATCTTTAAGAATTCACCACTCATCTTGTCTCACCCACAGGCAGTAAATCCCTGGGGCAATCAGCAGAAGTTTTGCTCCAGCGCTTGTAGCACTCTGCACGGTGAGGTCTTGGACTGTTTTCCTTTAAACTCTTTAAACTACTAATACAGATGTCTGAAACCTAAAAAAACCCCTCTTCCAACATTATCTAGAATGTGCCGATGACCATTTGGATGTAAAATCAATACCTAAAGCTCAAATTGCTCAAAGCAATTTATTTCATGGAAATACATGAAATTGGTACATAATCGTCATCCCTGGAACCACTCACACAAGAACATACACACTTCATTCATCTGATTAAATTAAGATACTCCCAACGTGACATGTTAAAGCAATAAAATTATTTGAATGCTACGTCTGCTGAGTATCACTTAATTTATACATCTATTTCAATTTTGAGTGACAATCTCTTTCTTTTGCGTTATCTATTAAACCAAAATCATTATTTGCTTTCAATCGCTGCGAGTAAATTTAACATCATTCCACTTTTTATAATGAAGTTAAATGCTTCAAAAAAAATCCTTCATGTGGCAGCATAAACTGTGTGGTAAGATGAAGTGTCCATATCTGCCACTTCAAAAAGCATTCTCCTCGCTACAGATCCCCATTAACACGTGCCCTGCACAACGACCTCTCTTCATTTTCTGGAAACTGAGCATGGTGCCTGGTGAAAAACTGTTCACCACCCATCTCAACTCACAAAAACATATCTAATGTTTGGGTACAAAGAAAAATGACAACTGCACTAACATGATTTCAGTGCATCTAGTGTTCATAAAGAAATGACAATTTCAGGCTGTCACGCTGCTGAGGAATTCTAAAATTGCTGTTGATGCACCATGTAACCAGTGAACAGGTGCTAGAAATGATTGGAGTGCAGTTCGTATTAAATAGAGACCTTTGGAAAAGAAAGATGCATTCTGCCAGGCAAATGTGGAGAGGTTCAGTTGATGGTGCATATTTATGAGTACTGGCAAGAGATGGCAAAAGAACAGGAGGTAGAAAGAAAAAAAAATAATAATCTTGGATGAACACAGTGATAACACAGCAGAAAAGCAAACTGTTTCTCCATCGAGAGATTATAGCCATACACTGTGCAGGACAGTTAAACCTTTAATAATAACAATGACACAGCAGAGCAAAGACTGCCCTCTTGAAAAGAAAAACCAGCCACTGTATTTAATGAAAATCCTGTTTTCCTAATATTATCAGTGTCTGAGGGACAATCTAGGTGCTTCGAGACACCCCATGGCCATTATCTCACAGAAGGTTAAATAGAGTTACCAACTCTTCAGCAACTTGTCTCTTTATACTAAACCCAACAGTTTAACAGATCCCAAAGAAAGATAACCAAAGGTGTGTAGAAAGCTGTTTCAGCCAGCATGCAGAACAGTGGGAAACTTTTGGCAGGTTTTAATCTAGAACTCAGACAGTCCCTTCCAAAGAAACCAGAGAGTTCAATGCCCCTTTTGTACCTCTCAAGTCTCTACAGCTTCTACTGATCATTTGACCAGCCTGCATTTGCCAGAGTAACTGTGGCGTTTGGGGATGGCAGTGTGGAGGGATTTGTAAGGGATGAGGAGAGAAAAGGTATTAACAGTTAGAAATAAAAATCAAGCAAGCTCATGCGGCTCTTGGAAGTGGCACTTAAATGGCTGATATCAAACCCCCTCAATCCTGTTACCTCCTTCACCAAAAGACCTACAAGATGCTCAGTAATCTGGCACATTTGTGCTATAACTGCTGAACTCAACAAAAATTGTGCAGAGCTCTGAAACATATCACAGATGATTTGGGTGCCACAATTGTGCCACTTTGATGTATGGGTTTACATTAGGCAAACAGAACAGGAAAATAGCTACAAGGAAAACAAAGATAATTTCCTATGTTCTTTCCCCCTGTTCTGATTCTCTGTGTTAAATCACCTCAGTTTGCAGGTGGCAGAAGCCAGCACACGGCTGGGTGCAACGCGGAGTACCCACTCACTAATTTTATGTGTGTATGGCTGAAAAAGGCAAAAAACAAATGCCCCATCCATCTATCATTCCTAACCATAGCCAAATAATGCTCTACAGCAGATGGGCAGGTATAAATTTCACCTTGATGCTTGGACAGTATTTTACTCCTGTAGTTTATCCTAGACTAGAAAATAGCTGGGGAAAAAAAAGCAAAACAACAACAACAACATAAAACAACCCAAAACCCACCTTCTTTCTGAAATCCCCTCATAAGATTTGCCTTCATGACCCATTATTTTAGTTAATTCCAGGCTGTGAATGCTGCATAAACAAGCTATTTTCTAATATAGAATTTTTTTACCATTATACCAGTGGCTGAATCCTTCATCCTGTGGAGTGGCAGAAGGTAATGAATTATCTGATATTGTGGCAACAAAAGTGATGATAAAATCTCATCAATTTTGTATTTCAGTCATTGCTTCTACATAAATCTAAATTTGCCTAATTTCTATTCTTTAAGCCTTTTATCAATGCAAATAAAACATCAGCATTTGGGGAACAGAAGCAGATCAACAAATATACCCTTGGGAAAGTCAAGTCCTGCCAGCTCCTTCTCTGCATCTGAATATTTCCCCTTTCAGACGGGCACAGCAGAGAGCATTTTTTCAAGCCTGTCTGAAACACATGGGTCTGATTTCAGGAACAACTGTGGAGAATCTAGAAAATCTTCTAGTGAGATCCAGTTCACAAAATGTTTATTCAGAGCTCAACTTCTGTAAAGATCCTGGGTTTGAGCCCATCCTTAATCAGAATGAATCCTCTGGGTATCCCTTATTACCTTTGAAATTTAGTTCTGTCTACATTACCAGAAAACAAGATACAGGTAAAAGTTTTGCAGAGTAAAGACCACAAAACCCAATGTCAAACACAAAGTTTCTGACAAGAACTTTACTAGTGGCTCGTAATTGATATGACAGAGAGGACTGATAGAAGTCTTGCATCCAACAGCTACTTTTAGCTTTTGGTTCCACAGACACAGTATTTTTAATACCTCAAATGTCAGGCCATGTGCAGTTGTAGCAAGAAGTATGCTTCTTGTTTTATGAAGTGATCTGAACAGATATCTTGAACTATTCCAATGAATCAACACTAGCAGGAAAACAAGGAACTGGAGAGGTTACGAAACATATTGGTGGGATAAATACAACACAGATACTGAAGTGGCAAACAGAACACAAGGGATTGCAGTGACCTTATCAGAATCACACACACACAACCCCCAGCTGACAGAGACACTCCTACTAATTGTAGGGGTATTTTGCTAATGTGCTGAGAGATGAGTGTAGAGAACCCAATCACTCCACTCTGTCTGCTTCTCAAATCTTTCCAAGGTCAAAATGAAACTGGAAGTAATCTAAAATGCCCTGCTTTTACCCCTCTGTCCCCACTGACATTTTGGAACCATGTGCTGAACTGAGCAGCTTGCCACAGAATGTACTTGGCCACGTCTCCACAGGAGGAGGATAGAAGGGAGTATCTGCAAAAAGGGAGTATATGAAAAAGCACTTAACATGGACCTATTTGTGTTCCCATCTTAATCAACTGGAAAGCACAGGCTGATCAAAAATGGATGCATCTGTAAGTCCTACCTGTCTGCATTATTATTACAAAGTTTAGATGTGAATAAGTAATATCAATAACTGTAGTGGTCTCCTCAGGTCCCACTCTCCCAAAAGAGATGAAAGGATCATCTTTGGTTCCCAGATTCTCCAGTGTAAGAGAGAGATTAGGCTCAGCGAAAAGATGAAGGATACAGGGTAAGGAGGCACCTGAGGAAATATAATGTGTGACACCAGGTGCAGTACAGCACGTAGGAGTGTGCTGCAGAGCCAAGGACAAGATGTATGCTAGAAGTGACTTCTCTTTAACTGAGAGACATACTGTGGTATCTGGAGGTGCAAGCTGTGCCCTTTGATACAACTGCTTTTATAGTTTTAAGATAAATCCTGACTTGAGTAGCAATCCCTTGTTTGCTTAAGTACAACTTTCTATTTTCAAATAAGGCTTTAAACTTTCTTTGCTGTAACCCTCCCCTCCCTCTCTTTATACTTTATATGCAGTACAGCATGCAATTTTGGTTTCCTGCTGAATTCACACTTTTTGTTTGCTTATATATTTCAAGATCTCAATCAATCATGTTGTCAAAACAGTCTTTTTGTATCATCTACCTACCACCACATGTCATTAGAGATGTTTAAAGCTCCACTGCTGTAGAGAGTCTGATTTACACTCTGACATCTCCCACACTGAGCTTATTATAATTGTCTATAAACTGCCCTTTCACAAGCTTTAATTAGGAAATAACAAATGGTTCAGGAGCATGCTGTTAGGCAGTTTATTCCTTCTAAATTCAGTATTTCCACTGTACTCTACTGATCACAATGTCATGCTATGCAACAATCATGTTGATTTCTAAATTTTTACTTGAACATTTAAATCTCTTCATGACCTTTTCCCTTCTACTCCTCCTTCTCCCCTGCTTGAATACATTTTACAGCTTTCTGCATTGTTCTAGATGCAATATTTCTGAGCTGAAACGGGAAGAAGCTAAAAATAAGTACTGCACCATCAGAAAACATTTATTTTATTAAAGGCCCACTGGAGAGGTGGCTTTCTTGGTTACACACAGTACTCTCTGCATTCTAATATACCACTATAGCCTTCCAGTTTCACTGAGGACACTTTAATAAAAAGTCTGAGATGAATTATATTGTTCAGTGTCTTGGAGTCACAAATTCCAGAAAGGGTTATATAGTTCAATTAACTAGTCACCACATTGCCAGAGCTTATTTTATACAGTAAAATTAACACTAGGGAAATGCATCTATAGTAGCTGCTGCAGACTGCAGTATTACATCAGACAAAGTCAGAAGAAATAATAAGGCAGCTCCCAAAATAAATGGTGGAGCAAGTTCTAAAGGTCAAACACAAATGCAAGCTTTCTGATGCAGAACTCTGCACCTCTTGTTTGCAAAACTTTGCTTTCCATGTCTGCAAACTGAATAGTTTATTTAGAGAAAGAGTATTTGAACCTCACTGATACAAAGAGTCCAGCACTACCTATTTCTTTGAACTTCACAAAAAAACTGTGTTTCAGTGTTTACGAGGACTAGGCACAGCCTTGTCCACCTGCTATCAGTCTCTGCTGCTTTGCAGCAGAACAGACTTTTGAACAGATCCACTGCTAGAATTGCACAACAATAATTATTTCCTATAATCTTGCTTTCACTGCACAGCGCTGCTGGCAGCAACAAAAGCTTTGAATGGGCTCAAGATATTTCTCTAACTTGATCAGTTGCAGCTTCTCCTGTGAGACCTGAACACTGTTCAGCTATGTAATCCCCCCTGCCCTTCAGGACCATGTCAGACTACTTCAAACCACTGTTACAGGTGTTTTGGCACCAGAAGAGCAGAGGAACATGCACTTGGTTCCAAAGATTTATTTCACAACCAGTAGTCACTGTCTCACGTGTAAGAAGCTTCTGATGTTCAAGTGCTTGTGGAGGCATTCTGCTGCCACAGGCATTTTTGGAAGGGGAACTAGGGAAAGTATTGGGAGTTTTAATATTTTGAGCAATCTTTCAGTCAAAGTTACACTCAGCAACGGCATAAGAATCAGCATGCATACAATTAATGGAGAACTCAGTATCAAGAAGTACAAATGGCCGTGAACAGCATTTGGGCTTCCATGTTGTCTGACATAGAGATATTCACAGAGAAAAGTGGATGCATGGCATGCTGATAATTTATTGAGATAAACATGCTGAAACAGCTACTTGCCTTAACAATGCCTGACTATGTAGAATATTCCCCCACTTGATAACTTATGCTGTTTTCCTCCAGAAGAAATGTCTTGGGGTCTGTTCATAAAGCCTAAAATCTGTCTCTATAATGGCCATTCTGCTGGGTTTCTTCTCTGTGATTTTCATACAGTAAAAAATGCATACAGAAATACTAATACAATACTTCATTAAGCCCACCACACAGCACTTTCCTTTGTAATACACAAATATGCATTTGTTTGACATACAAAGATAGATGCACTCTTATGGAAGCAGTATACTGGAGTGGGCTGTTGATCAAAATAAGCCTAACCTGTTGAAAATAATATTTCTGCTTTGTTAGCTCCAATCATTCATCAGCTTCTACAGGAATTCAGTGAACATCTTTCTCAAAGGGTTCTTCAGGGAACAGAATATATAGTATGTTTTAAAAACGGATGTATTTTGTTTTAATAAAATGTTTGGCTTTGCATATACACAGACTGATACACTCTGTCACAATGTGTTAGATCCCTGGCTAACTGCATAACACCAGAGTATTATCTGACACATTTTTGAAGTCTATTTTTACTTCTTTTTATCTATTATTTTATTTATGTCTGGTGCTAGCTTTTATTTTTATTTATTCACATTTGTTATTTTCAAAGTTCAGTCCTGGCATTTCATCTGCAGATGCTGTTGTCCTTCTGGCATGCTCAAAGGGAAACTGTTGGGATTGGTATCCGTAAAATTTGTACAAGCCCATGGATCCCACAGGACACGGATCTAAACTGGTGTAATAAAGTCAGGTTGAGAGAGGGCCAGATTCAACTGTGTGCTGAATGAGTTCCAAAGAAGGGTAATTTTCCACTTTCCAGGAATGTCTTTATGTTGCAGATACAAGAAACTAATTTCTGTTTCCTACAGATCTGACTCAAGCTCTCCTTCACTTGTAAGGACTATTTTAAATCCTGCTTTTTCTAGGTTATTTTGTGATACAATGTTATTACTCCTCTGCATAAAATAAAAGAGACTGAGTATCTCAAGGGTGAATTACTCGGTATCAAAACAAGAAGTATTAAAACTATGGAAATTATTTGTTTCCAAAGTTCCAAGGAATAAAAATAATAATAATGGAATTTAAAACTTCTAATAAATAACTGAGTAGTTACCACTCTTCATAATCTCTCTACTCTGCAGAATGTTCTGCCAAATTGAGTTTCCCAAGGCAAATAACAGTTCTAGTTTATAAATAATTTCCTGAATCCACAGGAACACCTATACAGAAGCTACAGGCAATAAACCAACTCAGAGAAATCTGGAATATTCTTCCTTTTTACCTCTGCAGTTTTTTCCTTCCTCTAGTCTGTTTTGGCTGACAGACTCTGACCACAGCCATCATTTCCTGAATATCATGCTTACTCCTCATTCCATTACAGATGCATTTTTAGCAGGGAGATGTATTACACTATCAATAACACTTTACTAAGTCCAACAGGCAAAATTTGGTATGACTTGGAAAGATCAATCAGAATCAGTTTAAAGGCCAAGTGGCCACATCCTGCAAAAGCTGCATGTTGCTAGTACTGTAAGAAATCCAAGGCAAGTATAACAGACTCAAAAGGGTCTTTCATAGTGTGCAGATACAGGTGCTAATTAACCCAAACACTTGTAAATGTTCATGTTATTCTCTCTAGGATTATTCCAGTCGTTTGCTCTGAAAACTTCATGGGTTTAATATGTAAACAAAGGGAAGAATCTGAAGAAAAGTTTCTCTTTTATGTCATTTTAATATTCAGCTGCTTCTTCACATTCAGAATTCATTCTCAGTTCCTCAAAACCCTTTTGTTATAGGTGAACAATGATAGCTTGACAATGCAGTTATTTCTGCCACGTCTTACAACAACAGCCCAATTTTTGCTGTGGATGCATGTATATCTGAAAAGTCAGAAATGAAGTTTCTCTGTGTTATGGGGGTATGTAGGTTGAACTGAACATCAGCCCTGCGTCTGCTCCTCCCAAGTGCCTGACAAAGGCTTTAGATACATAATGTACAACAGTTGTCACAGATGTAATGCCCACACAGAATGCTTCAGACAGACATTTGCACTAATATTCACTATAGGAGATGTGCTGTTTATTGGGAAATTTATTTGAAAAAGTAGCTTTGTTAGGTGAAGATTTTCCTGCCTTTCAATATGTGGAAGGCAGAGAACAGATGCACAAACCCATTCCCTCCATGGGTGCTTTCAGTGCTATTAAAAATTCCTTCCAGGAATTTGATTTTCTGAAAGGCAGTAAAAGTACAGAGAGGCCTAGAATTCAAGACAGCATGAGGGCACCAAAATATAACGAAGTCTCTGAAAACGCTGAAAATTTAATGGATTCAAATAAAGAGAGAGAAAGAAGCAGGGATATTATTTCCCTGCGATCTTTGTTTTCTTCCCTCATCCTTCCCTTCTGCTCTGCAGTTTTAAGCACACGTTTGTATAGTCCTAATTGGAGTTGGAAACCTTCATGGGGAGGAAGAACTGTGCCAAATGACACCACAAAGCTTCCGATCTGTAAGGCTAAATACCCCCATAAATTTATGGTTAGCTATGTCTGCACAGCCTTTTGCAGAAGGATGTGAGCTCACTGGTTGTGAGCTGGGGAAAAGCCACCTAGCAGTGACATTAAGCTCAAGTTAATAAGACCTGCTGGGAGGTATTTGCTGCAAAGGAAGAGGTAGACAGGCTCGCTCTTTCTGGTCCTTATGTGTTCCATGTTGAACAAAAAAGCAAAAAAAGCAAAGCACAGAAACCTTGGTGGGCTACAAAAGGAAACCTAGAGTAGCCAAATAGCATCAGGCAGGCTGATGGCTGTAAGGATCAGGACCAAAATCTCAAATGAGTGACAAATAAGCACCGAGAATCAGTGGAAGGTAGTATAATATCAGGATGCTGAAAACTAGATAGATTACAGACCCCATCAGTTTTGATAAATAGCTTTCTTGAAATAAAGCTGTAATACCTTATTGGATAAAGCACTGGTTGTTCCTCAGCTGAGCAAACAGGTCAAGTACATGTCCAGACAAATATCTGTTCTTCAGCATTAAAGAGGGAGTTGCAACTCTGTTTCTCCTCTCTGTCAGTTTGCTTTTAGATCCATTTTTATTTTTGCTGTACTAGTGGGGATTAAAGTAGGACATATCAGAGCTGAAAGAGCCATATAACTATGTCTCAGTAATGTGTGTAGACCTCACTCAAAACCTGATTATTGATAGGATTCATTTCTGACATATATTTGCACCTTGCACAAAGAACACAGTCCTGATGTCACTGATGAGACAAATATACTATTTCATTAAATAATAGAAATTCAGAGAAGTGCTCCCCATTGCTGTGATTCAGCATTCACAATCTATCTGTCCTGCCAGAACAACACATTTCTAAAGCTTTTGCACCTGGCTAACAACTTTGCTATTTTTTCTATTTTTTTGTACCCCAACTATAGAAGGTAAGATTTATAAGAGCCCACCAGATTTTATACTTGTCATACCTTTCATTTTGATATGTTCCAAAATCTTAAATTATAATTTGGACAAAGATAATTTATTGCACCTCTGTAATACAGCCCTATTCTATAGTGGGATGAACCAACCATTGTTTCAAAGACCACAGCACATCAGGTTTGCAAAAAAAAAAGTCCTGAAGTGACTGTTAACCTAAACACAGATTAATATCAGCAGCAAATCATTTGAGTATAGAGCTTTCTTTCAGGATTGACTAAAGAAGCACATCATAATTTCTCAAAGTCTGCTAAATGCCAGTTAGTGGGAGGGGGGGGAAGAGGAGGGGAGAGGGGAAGCTTTTGGCTTATCTGTTTGTCTTTTATATGAAGAAAGACTCTTGCCTACCTGAGCTGGACCCAGAACTGTCAGCTGCTCCACACTTCCCGCAAAAACCACTGAGATGTCCAGATCCAGAGAAGTGTTTTAAATTAATATTTGAAACCATCTGGTCAAGCAAAATATACTGAAGCTTGACAAAAGGCAACTTGCAGGAGACAGCAGTATGATTAATTCAATTTTAGCACACACATAGAAGCAATACTAAGGCATGACTAGGAAAACCAAGAATTTAATTTCTCTGTTCTGAACTTTCTGCCACTCTGTGAGACTATGACTACTGCTGTCTGAAAATGCTTTCAGCAAAAGTCTTAATGTTCCAAATGGTCCTGCAAATCTCATTTCTGTATGCTTTTTAAGTTGTTTAGTTCTGAATCAGCAGTCTAAAAGTGTGTTTAAACACTGTAGGTAACCATTTCCCATGGAACAAATAGGGAGGAAATCAGGTTATAGCGAGGGCACCCAGCAGGACTCTTCTACTGTCTACTCAGTGTCAATGTAAACTGATTCCTTTAAGAAAGACACTCGGGGAGAAGTGAACAGATTGCGGGAAACATGTTCTGCATGCAAGAAAGAGCAAAGAGATAGAATACTGGATACTATGAGACAATTATGCACAGGAAAAAAAGAAGAATCAGGATAGCAAGAGAATAACAGTATTTGAGGAGATAGGGGCTGTACAAACGAGGATGACTTGCAGCAGCACAAAGAAGATAATAGATGAACATCCTCTCTTTTGCTTTTGTGCTAACTTAATAATTCTTTCATGCAAAATAACAGCCACATCACAAGTTTCTGATGGTTTCTTTATCACTGCTCAGGTTACTAAAATTACCTGGTTTCGCCAAGCATTCAGTCATGAACTAAAAAAAGAAACACAATACAGAGAACTGTATTTGTTTATTCATTAAAATTAAAAGAGAAAAAAAAACAAACCAAATAGAAACACACTTTTGAACTGACAAAAAAATTTATTATGAAAGCTGAAAAAAAAATGAGAAAAGTTTGCTGCAAGAAGCACAGAAAAACACCTTGAAAATCACAAAGTAGACACAAATCTTAAATGCAGGGAGCCCAATACCTCTTGGCCTGTGACCTTCACTAAGCTGTATGGTGGCTCTAAGGAACAGTCTATGACCAGGTACGATCTCATAACACATCACATCACACACTCCATAAAGAAGTGAGAACCATCAAAGGAGAATGCAGTTGGAGATGTACTTCTCTGATACAGTATCAAGCTGTTAAAACAGAATTCAAATAGTTCTAACAATGACCTAGCAGAACAGAACACATTTAAACTATCAAAAGAGTGGGATTATGTTAGTGATTAATGAGAGATACCACTGCTTTTGACACAAAGTTTAATTATTTTGCAGTTTTGTACCATAGACTCATTAAAGGGGCTAAAGCGAGGCACAGCCAACAGCAGTGACTCCTGGAGCAAACCAGCTTCTTGGAATTCTGTAACAGCACCTGGAAGAGAGGACCCTGTACACACAAGGACTGAGGCTGGAATGCTGCCATGATCTCATCCATACAAGTGAAATGAGCACAGCCTAAAGGAAAAAGAAAATAAATTCCATTGTCTAATCTCAAAGCCATTTGATTATTGTGGGTTTGAAATTTGCAACTCTTGATGCATTTCTTTTTTTAGTAGAGATAACGTAATTAAAGAAGAGAGGCTGAAAATACCTACTAGGAAAAATGCAGTAAAAATGGAGCAGGGAAACAAAAGTACTGACAAACAAAAATGGCATTATGTTTATCTATCTATCTCAAATATATAGCATTGGGAGTATGAGAGAGAACTGATCCAGGCCAACTGAGGACTCTGAGTATCACAGAATCATAGAATGGTTTCTGTTGGAAAAGACCATAAGATCTTCTAGTTCCAAGCCCCCTGCATGGGCAGTATCCCTCTTCTGCATATGTACAAGAAAAGAATACTTTTAAACTGACTCATTCTTGAAACAAACATAACTTCAACATTTCCATGATAGGAAAAAACCTAGTAGAAGAAGTTCTTGAACCTTGAAACAGATGGCCTCTCCTTGTCTGTTTGAAATAATCAGTAAGCCTATGGCAATGTCTGAGCTTTTGTTTATCTGTTTTCTGTATCTGCTGCTTCCCCCCTAAGACCCCTATAAACAGTGCAACAGCACAAAGCCAGACAGTGGTTTGAGCACTATGCTGCAATAGGTGGCATATGAAGAAAATAAAACCTAATTTTAGACTGTGACAGAGCAAATGCTATGATTTTGCTAGTTTGAAACTTTTGCTTTAGAAAAAAGGAAGAGAACCATGGCACAAGTCATCCCTAGACAGAATTCTGAGATTCTCACACCTAATTCAAAAATTCAAGTTACCTCAAGAGCATGAGGAGAAGGTAAAATAAAATAAAAAGGGAACTCAGTAGATAGTCACCAAGGAATGGCAGCTGCCTAAACACCACTGTAGCTAGAGGTTCCCATGAAGTCACACCAGTAACAGGGACTGTCCATGCCATGACTACGGAATGTGAAAGGGAAGAGATAAGCACAGCAAGCACTGGTATAATACAAATAGCCTTGGTATAATACAAAATACAGAGTTCAAAATGGGAAAAGGTTTCAGAACTAATGAAGTGAGAGTAAACAGGAACTCTCTACATTGCTGAAAACCTGGTCAACAAAATAAGGGAGCAAAGGAAACACTCTGGGATGGCTACTAATTACAGATGCTTACAAATGACAAGTGTGATACTCAGTCACCAAAGGCAATAGAAGAAGCAGCACCTGATATTGTAATTGCAGGAAAAGATAATTGTGTGTTTAATAAAGTAACAAAAACTTTGGTAACAGAGATGAGAAAGGATTCTGTAAAGGGTAATACAAAAGAGGGAGTAATAATTTCAGACACCAAAATGAAGAAGCTAAGAGAAAGAAAGAAGGATAAGGGAGTAGGAGGGATTTTATAACATGCTTGATAGAGCTTTTTCTTTTTTTTTTTTTTTTTGGTCTTAAAGACCAAGATAATTAGACACTGAATAGTCATCTAGAACAAAGGTTAAGCATCAGCTGTTAAGACAGAACAGAGCACTCAAGGTGAACCTATTACAGATTTGCAAGGTGCAATAAAAGATAAAAGGAGGATGATGGAAAAGTGGCTTGAATTTTTAGGGAAAGAAATTGCATTTGAAGTGAAAAATTCTCCTGTGGTTTTGTTATTGTTGGGAGCTAGTTGTAGCCATGTTGCTCATGGAGTATATTTTCTTGCACTTTTAAAAAGAACATAACATGGAGCAATAGCTTACTGTGAATGGAAATATTTTCAGTATACTCAATAATTAGAATAACATTCACATAAGTCAGAAGAATTTTATCTTGTAAAACATAGATAGTTGGCTTTTCCTGCTTATTAGAATATGATTCCTGGATATGTGATTTCAAGCAGATATTCATGTTTATGCAGATCAGGACCTACATGCCTCAACTCCAAAGCAGAACGGGAAATGGATCCTACATGAAAGAAATTTATTCTGGGTAGCACTTCATCCCACACATAATAATTCTTTATTTTGTTATCATTTGGATGAGTAAATTACTGCTCTTCTAAAATACAAGAATCTGACATACTTTTTCCAGTCATATCATAAGTATAGATGCCCTAGTTGGAGGAATGTCAGTGGAATCTCAAGACTGTATAAATGAACAAACAAACACTGGTTCAGACAGTCCTCTGCTTTGTGTGATCACTCAAACAATTCACCCCAGCCACTGATCATGCCTCTGGGCAGTGTCATTTTGTAAAGGGGGTCTTCACCAACTCCTACAACTGTGCTGCACTGACTGCTTGAGGCTTTACTTGGGCTCGTTCCTGATGTCCAAAGGTGGGCTGCCTTGTTGCTCCTTTTTGTATCACCCACTCAAATACGATGGCATTTGGTGGAATTAGACTGTAGGTATTTTTTAGAAAAGTCTGCACTTCCAAAACCCCATGAAGATTTTCAAAATATCATATTAAAATAAGGTTCAGTGAGATTGCCTGCATGTTTTAAAAAAATGTTTCAACATTTTTTCTAAAGAATAATTTTCCTAAATGCAACAGAAATATATGTATACAAAATTCATTTAATTTGAACGCATGCTGGTCATGGAAATGCAACTTATCATTATTTTGAAAGCCTACATGGACTTAAATGGTTCTTTCCTTGACATGTTGCAAGGTGATACATTTCTGCTGCCAGACAACATTTCTCACTCAATATATGTACTTTCATAACTTTTTCCCTAGGAATATTTGAAGAGATTAAATATTTTTAAAGTGATAATTTCATTTTATAGTATCACAGGAAAATCAAAGCTGAAGGGGCCTCAGGAGGTGGCTGGTCCAAACTCCTAGGCTGGCTATGAGATCAGTCCAGATTACTCAGCACTTAACCTACTCACATCTTGAAAGACTCTTGGGATGGACACTACACAATCTATCTGTGTAGCCTGTTTCTGTGTTTGACTGTCCCAACAATAAAAAAAAGGTTTTCCTTCCATCCAGTCAGAGCTCCTGTGCCCCCTTGTCTCTTTTCTTCCCCCTTTACTCTGCTCTTGTGTGACCCCCACCTCAGCAGCTCTCTTGAGCTGACATAAAATAATCCAAGTCTTTCCTGTACTGGGTGTCTGTAAAGGTGAGAGACAAAACTGAGCACAGTGATCCAGACATGCTCTATCAACATGTGAACAAATGGGAGCTTTCCTCAACCTACTGTATGTCCTCCTGTTCCTCCAGCCCAGGTTGCTGCTGGGTCATGCTCAGGTTTGCTGGCAGCTGCTTTCCAGCAGAGCTGCTCCCAGCCAGTTGGTGCCCTGCTTGGATCATGGCAGGGGATGCTTGCCTCCCAGGTGCAGGAATTTCCATCAGTGTTTGGTGGATTTCAAAGGGTTCCTATCTGCCCATCATTCCAGCCTGCCTAAGTCCCTCTGAATAGCAGCATGCATTGACCAGTCCCACAAATCTCTCCCATTGACATTCTGATGAGTGGTAGGGCTCAGATGAGCTACAGAGGGTTAAATTGCCTTTTTGATAGGACATATAAAATTGCCATACCTTAAATAGGTGATTCCACATATGGGATCTAATTTGAATGACTGTTAACTAATTTCACCTGCTCACATAAAAGATGAGAAGAAAGACTCTCAAGTACAAACCTGTGCTAAAGTGCTGCCCCTAAAACAGGGGGCTGATCTTTAGTCCAACAGCTCACTCCTCTACCCCAGTTTAATCCAGAGTATTGCAAAGGCAGTGGGGGCATCAGTCTCATAATATCTGTAAGTGCATGAAAACTTTCTAAGTAGGGTCAAACCAGTGGAAATAGAAAGCTACAGATACAATATTATTTTCCTATGTAAGCATTAGAAAACACTGTATGACTATAAAACACAAAGAATACATCAGACAAAGGTGTGATACTCAAAGTGCAGTATTTCTGGAAAAAAAAATTTGGCAAAACATGGAAAATGACTAGATACATAAAACATCAAGCTGCAAAGTCAGTTAAGTGACAGGTAAATTAAAGCACAACAGAACAAGGACAGTGACTTGGTTCAAAACTCTCTGTCTGCAGCAAGAATTATATAAATAAATGGGCAGACAGGCACAGACAACTGATATAGAAGATGAAAACAAAACCAGCAAAGAGCTATGAAATCGTGAGTTACAAATGTCTGAGACTTTTTCTCATCTCTTTCAAGCTATTTATATTAGGGACACATACAAACACCAGAACACTGACCACACGTAACATAATTATTTTGTTGGGGAATCTTTGGAGACTGCAGTCTATAATGACTAAAGTCAGCAGACCTGCTGACTTCAAGCCCTGCTGGTCGGTTTATAATTCCATGGGTTACATTTCACCTGCCAGGACAGTTCTCTGACCCATTGCTCTTTGCTTTCCTAATGACTTCACAAAAAAATGTCAGGCAGCGGGATGGTGACATATCCAATTTACTTTGATGACTCAGAGGTTCTCAGCAACAACCCTCTTTCCTGCAGAGACAGTCAGAAGAAGCAAGTCATGTTAGGAACTCTCCTATGTTGATTAGAAGATGAGCTAATCTCTAGGTTCATCACATCTGGGGAAAAGGGTCATGGCAGAAGACCCTTGGATGGATTTGTACTAGGTTATTCCACTTGCTTTTGCAAGAAAGACTGGAAGACCTAGCAGGACTCTTAGATACTTAGGGCAGCTCATGTCATGGCTTTTAGTTAAGAGGAAATAAAGGAAAAAAAAAAAAGCATCTGCTGCACCAAAATTACCACGACTCTAATACTGCTGTTAAAAAGGTCTGGAGGTATTTTCTACAGGAATGACCAGACATGCAGAAATGACCAAGTCAGGAAGTTCAAGGATGTCCTGGCCGTGAATAATCCCACCCTCAAATGAGAGAAAATAATATTTCATTTACTCCCCATTCAAATTGTGTCAACTGAGAACATCTTCATTAAAAGTGACTTAACCTACAAGGTATGATCTTACAGTGTAATAAACTAGGAATTTACTCATGGTCAATCATCCCATATCAGGCGGGATGGGGGCAGGGAAGGAGGATGAAATTCCCAGCTGAGTGTCAGTGATTTCTTAAATAGCTGAACCTCATTTGCTTGTTATAGTCCAAATGTCATCTAACGATCATAACAACATGGAACATGTGGCAGCTACTAACCAAAATATCCAGCATCATTCCCTGCAGTCCACATATGCCTAGAGATAAACCAGAACTGAATTTGATTTCTGGAAGGTACTATACATGCAACTCTTCACCCAGGACGCAGTGATTTTTGAGACCGTCTGTGACTTAAATAAAATTATAAGGAATTCAGGACCTTGAAGAAACAAGCCCACTTTGAAAGGTAAATTCTGTGTCTTGCATATGCAGAACTCCCCTAGACAAAGTTGAAATGGGTCTGTTGTTCCCACATCCACATTGTTCTATTCACAGTAAGGAAAAAAGAAATGCAAACATGGGAGATCTTTTAGAAAGCATACTTCCTTAGAGGATTTTTTTTTCCCCTCTTTATCTTTCAGCTTCTTGTTCTATTTCCACTAAGATTGTTTTTTGTTTTCTTTGCTGAAAAAAGTTTAAACCTGCTTGCTTCAAAGAATGCAAATAATCACATAGCACTATCCACAACATCTCATAGGAAACCCAAATCTATGTAACTGCTTTACCTTTCCCAACAGCTTAGATCAGAATAGCATGAAGCTGCTGTTTCTCATGTCACAGAGGTTAGTTCTCTTGTGAGTTTGTATGAAACTGGTAGTAAAAAGTAACTATTATCTGAATCCAAATACAGAAAATAATCCTAAGTGGCCAGCATTTTACTGATAGTCTGTGACATGATTGTGTAATTTACTACATCCAGCCACCCAATGACAACATGAGCCTGAAGCATGCAAACAATTCTTTTCAGAGCCTTTGTCTGCAAACTGTGTGAAAATTTCAAATAAAGTAGAGGGGTGGGATAGGGAAACCCAACAAAACAAACAAACAAACAAACAAAAGAACCCCCTCCAAACCCAAGCCAGTCATCGTTTTGAAAATCCAGTTCAAAAAAATACTGCTCCACCAAAATGAAGTGACTTTTGTTGTTCCCTTCAAATGTCTATGTGTGAGTCTACCAGGTTATATTTTAGAGAAATTACACATGAAGTCCTGGACAGAACAGTTAAAAGTCACAGAAAGTGGCATTGCTTTGCATGCTGTGCATCAGTGTTAATATGTGAGACCAAGCTGACAAGACTAAATAGAGTAAATAAAGATACTTCAGCATTCCTGGAGAGATCCAATCCTATAATTCTTCCCCAATGACTCCAGAATATAGATTTTATTTACACTGATTTGCAGTAGAAAATAAGTTGATTTTTGCTCGTAGTGGTGATGTTTTTTTCCAACAAGCAAAGCACAAACTTAATAAAAATTACTTAAAAATCAGAGTTCGTAGTAACTTACGAGAGCCAAACCAAACATAAAAAAAGCAGCTGTAACTCACATGAAAGATCATGATGGAGTTTCCCATCCAGACCTCGTATCTCTGAGTCATGAAGTAGGCAAGCTAGCAAGAATTCTGTACTCAGACCTTGATTCACTTTTGTTCACCCCTCTTTGAGTGAAAAGTTGCCACAAAACATTAGATTCATGCTGACAAACAGTGACACAAACACAGGCAAGATCTGACCTCTCACTAACAACAAATTCAGAAGAGGAGGAGAGGCTGCAGAAATCCTCACTCTCCATTCCTGGGATGGCTGTTGGCACTCTGGGCCCTGCAGCATGAGCCATGATGAAGACACAGAATAATCTTGCAAGCATGGCTGCTTTTTCCAAGTCTAATTGAAGATCCTACCTGTTCTTCAACATTCTGCTTTCCTTACATCCTAAGGCACCAGCCATGCTAGTGTTACTCATCAGGCAACAACCACAGCACAAAATATTTCCCAGTTTAACTTCCTTCTCCTTCACTGTATGTCTGAGAAACAGCTGGCTAGCTGGGTCTGTGGAGGACATCTTCCACCTGAAGAATCCTCTCAGCAAATTACACAGCTACAACTGTCACCACAGAGGCAGCTGTTTGGAACAGCAAATCAAGCTGCAAGAGGTTGTGAGATCCTCCTGTGTAATCCTAGCTACTCATTGTTTACAACTCCACTACAAAATACCAAATCAAAGCAAGATGCATGTGTTTTACAAGCCTTATACAGCAGGCAGGTAGGCATCAATTAAACTAAGCCTTCATTTACACCCAGTTCTTCCTGTCAGTTCTGAAACAGTTGTTTTAAAAAGTGCTCAAGAGATAGGCAGCCATCAGTGTTACCTCTGTATTTGCCTTGTATCTTGTTACTTCCAATTGCTAGAGCACACAATGGGTACACAGAGAGCTGAAAGCTACTGAGCAAGGAGTTCTGCAGAGCTCAATAATATTTTCTGGCAATTTTTTCAAGTGACAAGCCCATGTCCCCTCAGAAGGCTCTGGACTGACTTAGCATCTTGGGGATCATAAACAGCACAGTACACAAGTGCTATCACCACTCAACACCACTTCTGTTACTGATTACCAAATATTCTTTAGCTCACAACAGACTAAAAGTGGGGTAGGGGCTGTCTTAAACATCTACATCTCAAGTTGAGCTCAGGATATGCCAATCCCACTTTCAAGTCCATGCCATCAACTGTTCTTTGGGACAAAGACCATCAGTCCTTCCTCCTGATCTCAAAGCACTCCCACGATGTGGAATAGGATCTTGGTTTAGCTCTCTCCAATGTGAAGAGCTGATCACAAAAAAGGGCAGCAGTCCTTAATTACCCTCCTCTTATCAGAGGGAGACTGAAATGAAGGATTTAATTTGTGACATTTCTTTGTGAGAAGTGAACAATGGAAAATATTGAGCACAATTATTAGTTTACATGGCACATACAGTTATTTCTGTGTCTGAACACAGTCGTGGCTATTTAAGAACACAAATTGTTAAGCTTCTACATGTGAAGTTGCACAGAAAATATTTTAAATTCAATTTCCATGTGCTTATTTGAATTACTTGAGTTGTTCAAATATTATTCAAGTTAGACTCATCTTATTGGCAACAGAAACAATACCATGTGATTACTTTAGATTTCTGCATCTAATTAGTGCAGCTGGAAAAGTGAATATTGAATTAACAATTGATCATTAATTCCTGACAAATGGTGCTGAATAAATCCACAGAGAAAACAACTGTGAACACTCACTCTTCTGGCAAGTGAACACTCACTCTTCTCTCTATCAGTTGATAGGGCCAAAATCTGCCTCATAAATTTCAGACTCTAAATTCAGCTCTAAGTTGCAGATTCATACCAACAAAGTGAAATTACATTTTGACATGTTGTTTCACAGGATGGTCTGAGAAACTGTTTCTTCAGGTTCCAGCACAGAGAACTCAAGGGATATTTTAAACACAGAGTACCCGATGCTACAGAAGGGAACAAAATTTCATATCAGCTCACTGAATTCCATCAGCTTTGATTAACATTTCAGGAAATTGTTCGTCCCTGCCTGAACAGGCCCAGGTTAGTACCACAGCAGATGTGTGCTGACTGTCCTGCTGGAACTCCTCCTGTCTGCCACCCTGATGTCTGAAATGCCACTGCTAACCACTCAACCCTGCCCCTCCAGCAGTCAGTGTTTTGCCTTCAATTTGCAAGTTGAAGCTAAATTTCTATTTAAAATGCTTATACTAGTCCAGCTTATTTAATAAAATGCATCAGAAAAAAAAATGGAAATCAGAGGGGCCAACTGCCTCCACCCACAGAGCAGCAACAGAGAGCTGAGGGCTGATGCAGGATGCTGACTTCTTGTGATAGAAAAGCTTCCTTTGGGAGAGAACATTAAAGTGGACCCCTAATTCTACAGCTATAACACTTATTTTAGTATAAGGTGTCCCTTTTCTAGTTAGGTCACATTTATTCCTGATTAAAAGCACCCACATGGGAAATTATACAGAGGACTGTAGCAGTAAAGCTGCAATGACACAGCTATATTGGTAAATTGCTTCAGTTAGACAAGCTGTACATTCTTTTCTCCATGTATAATTTCACTAAAATCAATGTATTATCAAATCAACTTCGGGGGAGAGGTAACTTGACTAATTTGCAATTGAAGAAAATATCTAAGCTAAAACACTACAAGCAGGGTGCACTTTGCCAAAAAGGAGGTGTCTAGGGAACTTTTCCTCTAAAGCAGTTCTGAACCAGTGAATCCTCTTGCTCCAACAAAGAAAGAACTTTGGGGGAGTCAAAAAGAGGTGAACACATAGTTGGACACACAGACAAAAAGATTTCTGGAATCCATCATTCTCCTCCTAATTGACAGCTAATTAAAGTCAAATGCTCTCTGATCCAGATACATTTGTAGGTTTTGGATGTCTTTATTGGCACAAGACCTACAAACACCAGCCAGTCATAATTAGGAGCATGTGAACTGGATGAAATTCAGTTTGCCATTAACTTTCAGACACTTGCATTCAGCTAGCATCCTGGCTTATTGACTTAATCATGTACCCCACAGCATGGAGCTGTGGAATTACATCTTTTCTTAAACCAGCAAGGCATTCTACTTTAAACAGAGATTCAGATGTCTGGGCTTTAGTCTGGCCTTGAGGAAAACAGCAAAGATACTGGAACTTTCTCAGAGCTATACTAGTAGATCATAAAACCCCTAAGTGAAGCAATGTTTCTGTTTGGTGAAGTCTGTCACTCTGGCCTCCAATAAAAATTAGCTGGGAGGATATACATGAATCAGGTCAAACTGGCAACGGGGATGTCAAGCCACAAGATCATGAGAGAACACTGAGGGGCTGCAGCTGGCTCAAGGAGTTTGCTCAGTCTTTGACTAATAGGTAATATGAGCCTCCCTTATGGTGCTCATCATCACAGGAACCATTGTGGTTCTTCCTGTTAACTAAGACTACAATAAAGTGCAATATTGCCCTTGAGGATCTTATTTTCCTGGTGTATCACCCATCAGGACAAGAGCTATTAACCTATTCTCTCCATTCAGCCTCTTCTATGAGAGAGTCTGAAACTTCTTCATCTTGAGGAATGGTGGTTCCTCTAAAAAGAACAAAAGGCATAAATCTCCTGTGTACAAATACATTGTACCTTTACAAATTACAGCAGGTAATTTTGCTGGGCTTTAAAAACAAAGACAAAATCCACCCCCACACACACAAAAAGCAAAAAAAAACCCCCCTCAAATAAAAAAAAAACAAAACACCCCACAAGCTGAGCAAAGATTTCCTAACTTAATTCAGTTAATCAATAAATATACATATTTCAGAGTGAAGCATAGGCAGCTCCATCCCTCCCCTACCAATGGCACATCTGCACTGTTGACCCCAGCTTCCAACCAACCATTTCAAAGCTGACTGTTGCAGCTATACCCATGAGTTTATACATGAGATGTGGGAAGTGTTTTAATTCAAGTAGTGTTTTTCCTTTCAGAAATAAAAAAGTGAAACATAGTAAAACTTCAGCCAAGCTGGCTGCACTCATCAAAGCCACCGACCATTTGTTCTGAATAGACCAGTTTTCAAACCAAATCTTGCTCTGATGTACACATTCTGAAAAGGCTTTAAATGGTGAAACGAGGGCATTGGTGCAAAATTCCAAGTTGGAGGCTGATGCTTACTTAGGAAAGAAATGCACAGGTATATCTAGAAGGAAGAATCCGACACCAAAAAAAAAAAAAAAAATGTTACCATCCCTCATAAAAGACATTGCAGAGCACTGCTTGTATTTGCAATCAGTGTTGAAATTGTTGAAAACAGTTGAAAATTGTTGAAAATTTCAGGAAATGGAGTTTTTCATTCCATTGTTGAAAATCAGGAAATCCCAGTGCCTCTACACAGTGTCACTGACACAAGTGCAAACTCACAAGCACAAATAGGCCTTATATTACTTGCTGTGAAAAAAGTTATAATTTTTTAACAATAAATGTTAATTGTTATGACTAACAAATATTTATTCTTATTACTAGATGATGATAAAGCTGAAAACAAGCCATGCAGACTTCAGACATGTAATTTCCCAATACTAGTGCAGTTTAAGGATTCTGAAAAAAATAAAGGGACATATCTATGCCAGCATATGACTGCATTTTTCCCAGGTAGAATTACCATTCTGCTCAGTCTATAGTAAGAGCATCACTGATTTCAACAGAACTGTACAATCGTTGCCTGCTCCTGAAAAGTCAATGCTGTTTATTTACAGAGTTTTCTGCACCAGGCACCTAGGAAATGTGCAGCAGGGGAGCAGCATCTGCCCACTTTTCTATATTATATTAAAAGAAAACACCTGAGATCACTCCTGCAGAAAGGGAAGGGAAATGAAACCAAGACAGTGGCTTAGAAAACCAGAGTTAGTAAGGGGTTCAGCACTGTGATGTTCTCACTGTCCATGGTGTCACTGGGTGCAGCTGCATTAGTGAGCAGCACCATGCAGCAGTGGTGGATCTGTAGGTTGGGACAGCTAGGGATGGATACCTGGAAGCTGCATGACATGTCTTTTGAGTCTGATCACAGCTGGGAAATTGTGCATTCCTGGAGGCCTCTTCCACACCTGGTTTATCTGTGCCCAAGTTCCAGAAAGCTGCCCAGAGTAGTCAGGGGTAGTTCCCAATAGCAGTTTGTGTTTAGATTTGTAGAAATGCATAAATAATACATGTCTGCCTACAGTAGAACAACCCAAGAGACACAAATGAAGAGCATTATACACGTATACAATCATCTCAGGAAGAAGTTTAATACTGTGTGAAATTTAGTGAACAATAACAGATTACAGAGAGGTCCAGCTGAGTGGATGTTGTACAGAACCACACAAATACCAGCAGAAATGAGATGTGAGTTATTGTTGCCTGGCCTCAAGAACTAACCATACTGCTTCCAGGAATGTTGGTTATAATCCTCCACAAACTGCTAGAGGGGGACACATTTTATATTTCACCTATCTGACCCACAGTAATAGACTATCTATAATCTAGTAATCTAATAATCTAATAATCAATAGATTATATTCTGCTTTCTTTGAGAAATGAACATATATTTTAAGTCTGCAGATTCCACCATCATATTTTGTAAAGACACACTTTAGTGGAACACAGAAACAACCAAGACAAATCAGATGGAGGCATCACAATCTAATAAGCAGGGCACTGGCATGTCCCTAGAGATCTGAATTCTTTTTTTGATTAAACAGTAGGAGTGGACTGTTTTGCAAATATTTAATTTCCAAGCTTCTAATTACAGTGGCTGAGGTTTTTTTCTCCAGAGAAAACAGGTGTTGACACAAGATCTGAAAGATCCTAGCAACTGGCATTTGCTGGTCCCTTTCTCAGTTTTACCAAAACACATGGAAAAAAGGAAAATGCATAATCTAAGAGACATATATTTGGGCTGTGCATCAAGAATTTTCTCTCTTTTTGCATGTTCATAATCTGTCTCCATTCTTCCAGAGATGGAAGATTCAGCATGCCCCATTTTGAAATGACATTATCCTGGCTGAGAAAACCTTCACAAGTGGGTCAGTTAATAGGAAGTAATTAAATACATCCACGATTAAATCCTTTCAGTGAAGGGGATTTAATCTTGTCATCTTCCCTAGGCACATCAAAAATGGAAATACAACGCTTGGAAGAAAATATAGAGGATATTTGTTGTACTTAAAAAAAACCCAACAAAACAACCTGAAAACTTGTGATGCTTCCAGTTCCCATCTAAACTAAAAGTGTCAGTAAAGTCAAATTTACAGTTTAAATTATACCTCAGTTTCTTTGCATGCTCTAAAACTGCTAAAATTTTAATGTATTTGATGGAAGCAGGATAAACAGGAAAAATGCTACCTATTGCACACTGGTTTGATGCACTGCTTACATGTAAGCTAATTACAGCCTCCCTGTAAAATCTCTTGCTTTTGTGGGTCTTATTCATTGTCCTTAACATTGTTTAAATGTAGGGATTTGTCTGAATTACCATTTTATTGTTGTTTTAAGCTTGCACTGAGACACATTAATAGCACTCACTATGTTATCACGTCAGTCAGGTCAGTCGTTAATATTTGCAACCTTTATATTTAGTTTATTTCTGGTGTCGTGTCCCCATCCCTCCTTCTCCCCTCTCCCCCCCGAAAAAAAAACCCCACAACAATTAGCTTATCCACTGAAACTGTTTTCTATCAGCTAAATACCTGCATTCTTTGGTATGAGTACTAATTTGAAAATGTAGAGTACTTAGCCATTGTAGCAGCCTATTGTTTCTATTCATACTGAGATGTTTTTGAAAGTGCCTTTTTGGCAGAAAGCACTAGAAATTCTGTGAGCTGGCTGCTGTACACACACACTAAATCCACTCTTTATTCATGCTTCTGTCACAATACCATAAAAATCAGCTAAGTATGTTTTATGTTACTGAAAAATTTAATGGCTGCTGAACCTGCCTCACCTCTGATGTTGAAATATTATTATCCATTGCCCCTCCAATCCCCCTCATTAGATCAAGACAACTTTATTAATATAATCTAGATGCTTTGATATCCTCGAATGAAAGATCTTGACATCAAAGGGGTGTCTGCACCACACAACTCAATTTTAAACAGAGGTAGCCCAGCCAGCAAGTGCACTCTGCAACTGCAAGGCAACCAGCTCAGATGGGGGCCATGATATCACAGCTACATTGCTTGAGGAGTCTGAGCTCACATCCTTGTAGATATTTCTTGAAAGTAGCTATCTGAAGGAGTTCAAAATGGCACTGAGCCATATGGCATACGTATTAAAGAAGAGGTTTTTTTTTTTTTTTATCTTGTTCAAACCTATGCTCTTTAATACTGAATTCCTTGCTATGTAAATAAGAAGGCAGCTCAAGGTCTGTTAAATTATTTGTTACTTCCACATCATTCAAAGGCATGCCAAACTCAGAGATGAATTCAGCCAGAAGGGACTTTTGAAAAATGTCTGGTCTGACCTTTCATGTAACACAGAATCCAAAATACAAGGGCATGGAAGTTAATGTCTTTACAACAGGGATGGATCTGGATGATTTGGTCTGAACTGCACAAAATGCATCCATTTTTAGTGCTGCCAAGTGATGTAAGTCACACACAATTATTCAGGTCCCTGTGGTGCATTACCAGGGGTGATCTTCCTGGGTTTTACAAAATCTAAGCCTTCACAGAACCACATGCTACATCACGTGTTTTGCTTGCTCTTCTATGCATTTCAGCTTGTTAATTTTTTTTCAAGCCATCCTCAGTAATGCAGAATATTTCAATTCTAAATTTACTGAAATGTGCACAATAGGTGAAAGAGAGACCAAAGCTTGAGCCTACCAAGTAGACATGGTCCCAACAGATGGAATATACCCACGCTGCAGAAAAAGACAAAAATCTCCACAAGGTCCAATAATCAGAAAATAGAGGAAGAAAATGTATTCCAATCCAAATCTGGTAGTCAGTCTGTACTAACCATATGAATATGATATAAAAAGAAAACCTGCTCAGGAACATACTTGCCATGTCCAGGCACAGGTCCATCTTTTTCGTATCCCAACAACACCTCCTTCTCTATTTTATCACAACAGCCATGTGATTTCTCAGCCTATTCTTAAATTAATTTATTGACAAATTGAATGTGAAGTTTCCTTCTGATCATAGGAACATTTTTAACCCATTTAAAAACTCTGCTTTGCATTTCTTGAATTTCATACACCAGAACAATGCAAAAAAAAAAATCAAGTGACAATCTTGGTAAGGCTGTACACAGAAACAAGATCACACTCCATTTACATTTTAAACACTTCCTTAAGTATCTAAAAAATCCTGTTTCCTTTCAGCCATAGTACTTTACTGAGAGGTCATATTCTGGGGCTTTCTTATGGCCCCTGAACCTCATCTCAATATGTTCAGAAACTTCAGGTCCCTGGAGTCCTAGGGTCACCATTCCCAGACAAGTTACTTTGCATTGGTTTTATGCCTTTTGCAATTGTCATTGACTGACTAAAGTACTTGGATAACTTAATAAAAAGAACTTGTCTTTCCTTACTAGTCCACCAATATTTGCAAAGCCTGCAATTTTTGCAAAAAATTTACATTGACAACTAAAATCATTGACAATAACATTTAATGTTAGACCACAAGTCAGTCCCTTACTGGCCCTACAAAAAGAGTACTGCTTACTGATCTCTCTCCTCACAACTATCTTTTGAGATCTACCAGTGACTCCATTTTCAAAAGACACCTAGTTAAATCCAAGCTTTTAAATCAAAATGTCATTCAGCATTAAGTTCTGAAGTTCAAGTACACAATGTCAGTTAATTCACCTTTCTCAACCTGCCCGTTATCCCCTTACAGAAAAAAAAAAACAAAAACAAACAAAACCAAAACCAAACCAAACCAACCAACCAAACAAAAAAACCCACCTAAGGCTCTGACTGAGAAGTCCTGTATTTCCAAATAACTGTGCTAGTATTAATTAATTTTTTAGTTGTCCAGCCTTGCTGATGAACTGAATCAAGTGTGTGTTATTTTACACAGAGTCAATATCATAGAGAGTCAATAAGCCTCTAGCTTCCTGGCTGTTGTTCTTTCCCTTGTTTAAACATGAAGCAATAAACCCATTTTCTCAAATTTTGTGACATCTCTTTGGTTTTCAACATTTCCAACATTGTTTAATTAGTGAGCCGGAAAGCTTCACAACTTTTTAAAGTGTCTCTTTGATACAAAGTTTTTCCCACATTCTCCTATGTTACATCTGGCAAACCTTCTCTTTCAGCTACAGCCACAAAGAGTAAGGATGGATACCTACACCTGCTTCATCCCCAGCACAAAGCAGACAGAACAAGTGAACATCTCACTACTTTGCTGGTTATGGTAGACAACAATCACCCTAATTTCAAACCATGTAACTGAATGAAAGCTATTTCATCATTTCCTAGCAGTGAATACTATCTCAGAACAGAGGAGGTGGAATCAAAACTAGAACCACCAAGTCTACAGTGAAAAAATATAACAAAGATTAATTCAGTTTTGGAGGTAAAAGGCAGCAACCAAAGTAGAATTCTCCTGTCAATGGAATCCCCCTCCTCTAAAGGATGGAAGAATACTGAGTATCTGAGACCTGGCAAGACCATCTAAGCTCACCTGTGAAAAAGTCAAGCTTGTGACAGGCAGGAGTGAACAGATAATCAATAACAAGGCAGACACTGTTCAGGCTTTTTGCCCTGATAACAGGCTGAAGGAGAAAGACAAGTGGTGTCTAGAGACAGAGAAAAGCATAAGAATTATACCTTTACTAATGTGCTAATAATGAGTTTACAGAAACAAAGGGAATGCAAATTTTTTCAGCTGCATTAAGCAACTAAATCTAGGAGTATTTTAAAATGTGGCAAGCACAGATAGGACAACAAGATAAAGAACACCCCTTGTGGATTTGTAAGTGGTGCAGAGCTTGGTTACAAACAAGTTCACATTCTAAAGAGGAAACAAGAATGTTCTTGGTCTCTCCAGAGAGGTTGTTCATGTTCTGGCACACACCTAAAAGGGAATTACCCTTACAGTCACCTTGACACAGAATTTCTGCCTCTCAAGTTCAGACTACTGTCCCTTTTTCTGAACAATCTCACTGTAGAGTTGGAAAAATAACTGAGCTTTGAAGGTTGTTTTTCTCTGGGAAAATAATGTTAGTGACACAGAGGCTACAAATACTCTTGTACAGAAAAAATACCCCAAACAATCCCGTCTTCTGGGATTTTCAGCTCTCAGTTCTCAAGAAGCAACTTCAGACTCAGGAAAGAGCTTCATTAGAGTTGGAACAAAGACTTTTGCTTAATTCTTCCTATCCAGAATCTTGTATAGATCAAAGTTAATGGTTTATTTCCAGCAGAACTAAAAATTTACCAGTACACAAATAAAAAAAAATCTAAAAAGGTCTTTGCATCAGCATTGCTTGGCAACACCTTCTGTATCACGAGTGCAAGACTCTCAGTACTTCACAACCCCACATCACTCAGGCAAGGTCTCTGCATCACAGAGCTGAGCTCTTTCATCCTACACCCAGCTCTAAAGGAGAGCAAATAGCTGTTGATGTTAATGATTCTTAAATAAAACAAAAATAGCAAGTTTCAGCTACTTGTGTCAATCTATTTGCAATGGCCACTGCTGTTCCTTAAAACTAATGAATATAAAACCAATGAAAAATTCCAGAATCAAAATCGCAAAATTAATAAAAGTCAAAATTAAACTAATTTTTATGCCAGAGATCAAAAATTCCGAGGAACACCAACAATATATTCCACTGCTTGAAAAAGGAAATGTTTCTGAACCATCAAAACCCCCACAATACACAAATCCTGAATTTCAGCCAGCTTCAGTAAACAGTTTATCAACACTCATTACTCACAGTCAGTGTACCACTGCACACAGCCTTAACATATGTTCCCTGACACCCAGCCTCCCAGGGAAAAGAGCGACTGCTCCAAAGATCTGGTTACTTAAGCCTGAGAGCTAAGAGACATAAAGGAGATGAATCTGTAATTATAGCCCAGTTACTATGCAAATACTTCAGCTCACTATCTCGCTAAGAAATCTAGGTCTTTGCTTTCAGAAGAGTTTCATTATTAGAAACGATTCTTGCCTTTATTCCACCACTGTGATATTTCATGCATCTTATATAGCACAGATAAGGAGCAAACAAGAACAAACAGCTTTTACCTCTGCAATCCTCACTGGCAGCATCAAAATCACAGCCCTGAAAAGCCCACAGATGAGAAATACCCAGGGATTTTAAATCTGCAGTTAGCAGAAAGCCTAAATAATAAGTTGCATCTCATATCTTAAGACTGCAGATATTTTTTAACGAGTTTTTAAGGTTGCACACAGCCGGAGCCACAGGGGTCAGACACACCGTGATTCCTCATGTCATGCGGGTGGTGAGTCTGTAATGGATCGTTAACACATTGTCCTGGCTGCAAACAGGGTTGGGTTTTTTTTTAAAGTCAGTTTTCTTCTGCTGGTATCCTTGGCTGTGCTGGTGTGATAGAATTGAGGCAGGAATTTCAGGGAGGAGTACATTTTAAAACGGGTGCTGCTGTCTGAAGAGAGCTCACGGTCCCGGCCCCAGTCAGCACGGCAGCCGGAGCTGCCAGGGATGCTCTGATCCAGCCTCTGCTGTTCTACACGATTATTGCTGACAGGCACCAGAGCTGACACTGGATGTGCTGGACACAACTGGGGTAAGCATACTGTACTGGATAAGCACATCAGACCTGGCTATGCATAGCAATGGTTTTATCTGTAGTGGAGGCAAGCTGCTTTAAAGCAGCTTGGCTGAAACGTAATTCAGAAAGGAGAAAAATCCACAGGCAAAGACCTGCCATTGAAAATGTCCTGCACCTTGGCCACAACTTCATTATCTCACATTCACTGAACTACTTCATACATCCAACATGTTATTCACAGCCACACGGTTTTCACGGAATCGTCAGAGGAAGGAAAAAAGGTGCTTAAAAAGAACTTTCTGTTCAAGGAAGGGAAAAAGGCAAGCTGCCCTGAGCACTTCATCTAGTCTCTCACATTTACTAAGGCTAAAATAATTTCTCCTCACATAAATGGAGCAGATACAGTATCTCTCCCCAGGGTGCCAGAAGCCACAAGGGCAGGCTACGTTAGGCTTGCAGGACTGATGCAACCTTGTGTAAGGCATTACTTTATGAAGTGGTGAGTTAGCAAATGCTTTTTGCAAAATATTTATTTTGAATCTTCCGTTATGGAAATATAAGCAGTAGTTGTGGGGATATCTGTTTTGATTTTTCTGTGCTGCTGCCTCCTGCTTAGATGTAAACACCGTGTCAGGTAATTCACAAATGACACCTCATCCTGGAAACAAACATTATTATCGATCATTAATGACTGCTATGATATTTGCAAAAAGGATAATAGAGATCTGGACAAAACATGAGTACTTTCTGATACAAGGAAACGTGTTTTTAGGGAGTGCTGAATAGTCACCGTAATTTTTTTTGCATTTTGCTGCTTGCTATCTTTTCTCATTTGAAGGACAGATCTGTATTAGTTTCCAAACAGAGAGCATATTGTTCCACATGTTCTACAGCTCCTGAATCACACTAATTTGTATTACTACATTTTTAATTTAATGATTGATATGTTGGCTTTGCAAACTGACTGTCAGAATAATTCATACAGTATTAGAAAACCCAAGCGTACAGTAGTTTTATTAATGCACCCTTAAAGAATAATGAAACCTTCAGCCTCGCTCTAATGAATTCTGGTGAAACTCTTATGAATGGTACTATTCATATATGCCTGACCCTCAGGTGGGGTGGAGGGTGAGGGAAGGGAAGGAACAAAAATGCAAAAATTTCTAGTGACAAAACGGAAACATTTCCTGAAATAACCTCCAGATATTAAGCACTGGTAGAAAAACTGGCAGCTTCAAACATCCAATTTTTTCTTCCCTTGAACCTCATGACTATGAAGGATTGTTTCTTGTTTTGTTTCACTTAGAAGCCCAGGCACTGCTCTTCCAGGCTCTCCAACAGAACCAAGGCAAGATCTATATACCTAAGGTCAAGTCCTGAAGCCCTGAATCAGCTTTCCAATGGATGTTGTTCTTCAGTTCTCAGCCCACACCCATGGCTCCAGACTCATCAGCAGTGAACATGACACATGCAAGTACAGGGCAGTTCAAAGCCCTGTGTTCAAGGGGAGTACAAACAATGCAGGTGTAGGATTTGTTTTCAGATGGTCTAGCTATCTATGACCAAGAGAGGGAAGGAATGAGATTAACTACTAGCCTTTACAAGGCTCCTTTTTATATTCCTGCCTGAGGATACTGAAGTACAACTTCTGATGTTACACTGCAAAATACTAGTAGAGTGCAACTGAAACACTTTTCTCCCCAAATATCAGAAGTTGAATAACTTTCACTAAGTCCAAGACAGAGTTACAAAGCACATACCTGGATTCCTACCTGCTGTTATACGTGTCAGAAAGTATTATGCATAAAAGTGGAATGAGGCCACAGGGCTCAGACTAGTTGAAGGCCACACTCAATCAATAAAGTTACAAGAATAGATGGATGAGAATGCTCCTTCTGAGAATACTTTGCTTCCAGCAGCCTGCACAGGATTTAGGAATAAAATTAAAGCTCCACAAAGTGAGAAGTGCTGTGTTTCAAAAACACCCCGCCCAAACAACACAAAATGAAAAACCCAAGAAGTTACACTGAACTAGTAGAGAAGAGATCTGTAAATCCTGTTTAATGCCCATAGGAAAGGCAGGATTCAGCCAGTAGGTTTGAGAAGAGCAAACTTTATGCAAGATGTCTCAAGCCTCATCCCTGTTCATAGAATCATAGAATTGTCTGGGTTGGAAGGGACCTCAGAGATCATCAAGTCCAACCCTTGATCTACTACCACTGTAGTTACTAGAATCATGATGGTGTGGAACACAACCTTCAGTACCAAAACACCATAGGCTCTTCTCTTTCTTTTGGAACCTTTTATTTTCCTCTCAGCAGTAAGACAAGACAAAGCTTCCTTCCCTTCGGAAGAACATATGGATTAGGAACTGGACTTGTCTCTCTGTCAGATCCTGGTCTCCAGAAACTCACTTCAGGGACCATTGGATCTCTGAGATGGACAGCACACTATGTGAAAATTTCCTAAAGAATGTTGGGGTTTCTGCAAAGAGACATTTCCAAGCTCTGAGAAGCAGACAGCACTGGAAAGAAACCACAGCAGAGCTGTTGAGGAAATGTCCAAGCCAGGAGTGACCATTTAGTTGACTGGCCAGGCAGTATTTCCCCCACCCAGATGATGATTTACAAACTTGGTGGGTGTTTTGTGCTTTATGTTTCATTTCCTCACATTTTCAATATTCTTGCACTCAGATGTGTATAAGCTTGAACATTTCAGTCCACAAAGGAGAAGACAATGGAAATAAAAATCTCTTTTGCAGGAACAGCCTGAGATGAGATGAAACTTGCAAACCTGGTTCCAACACTGAGGCTTTATTTTCTTCCCCCAAAAGAATCTGGATGGTGCAGCATAAAAGGTTATGATGGGTTACACCAGAGCAACTCAGTACAAAGAGTAGCTGATAGAGTTGCCAAAACATGCAAGGCATTCTGGTGTCTGCAGAGGGGAATTTAAGGGATGTCCTACTAATCAATACAGGCTATGCCATCAGAGAGGATCTGAGCATTCAACGTTGCCACAGTTTATACTGTTAAGTTCAAACCAACATAAAAGTACCCAGATGTTCCAAATTACTGAAATATGAGGAAAAGCACATTCTAAAAATAAAAGAGACAAATGGAAGAACGTATAAATCACAGAAGTTGTATGCTGCAGAACACATCCCTTTGGTGGCCAGCAGTCTAGTTCAAGCACGTTGCTGTGAGGGATGGAAAACTGCAGTGCATTTCACATGGCACATACATGAAGGATGGTAGCACCCACTGTTTGGGTGAAAATACCTTTGATTTCCTTCAACTGTATTGGACATCTAAAGTAGGAACAACCACTTGAAGCAGAATTTCCTGAACTATTGAAACCTTTTCTATTACCTGACTCCAGTCAGAATCTTAGCTCCCGACTAAGATGCCGTATGATGCCATGCATGTCATTTTACTTTCCTCTTTTATGAGAGGCACAAAACATAAGGGCTACCTTACAACTTAATTAGATAAGATACATAAAGAACAGCATTACAAAAATAACAATGTTTGTCCCAGGAGAAATTCCAGCATTACAGTAGTTGATTACTTTTCACCATCAGTGTGCTGCAGCACAGCATTTAGAAAAGGTGAAACATTAAGATTTCAGTATTTTCAGTAAAAAGTTGTGCATTCTTGAAGCAAAATACTGTGTCCTGAGTCAGTTCAGCATTAAGAGACCTTTTCTTCTGCAGTACAACACCTTGAAGAAATGGTTCACTGGGTTTAATGTCTACATTCTTAATGCACAAGCCCACTGCTTAGACCATACCTCTTTCTACCCAACAGAGTCTTGGGAAAGAAAGTGTCTTTCTACCCAACATCTGGACCTCATCACATCATTCTATGGAGTGACACTGTGCTGCACCATGGAAATGGGGAGAGGAAGCACAATTCCTACCAGAGTACAGTCAGCAACTACAGCTCCTCTGAATCAGCATGCCACAATAAAGGGAACTAAATATTTTATGACAGTTCATTTAACTGAAACATTGCATGCAATTCAGCCACAGCAGATCCGACAGCCAGATCTATTTCTGTTGTTAACCTTTCAAATCACTTACCTGTGAAAACTCCATCTCTCTCTCTAAATTAACAACCAACATGGAAAGTAAAAGCTGTCTGAATCCCTTAGTGATGAGTAAAGGATGTTGTTTTCATTCTGCAGCTCCTGACTACCAGGGTAAAGCCCAATTTGCATTTGCAAATAGTGGTAAATTGCTAGTGTTTCCAGCAGTTGGACCTAAAAAGGACAAGTGGCTTCAAAGAAATCAAGGAACAGAACAGATACTGGGAGTACATTTTACAGTAACACATTTCAGCACAATTGCTGAAGTCCAGCAAAGTTTTGCCAAACACTAAGTAACTTCTACAATATTTCAGCTGCAGATGAGGAGTAACGAAAGCATCTCAGAAAAAGAGGTACTAAAGGCAACTTAAAGCTTTACTCATTTTTTGTGAGCTATGTGCCAGGATGGTTCCTCACCTAGTTTCATCTGCATTCATCCATCTGGCAACACTACTCTGTTTCTTCCCCAGAGGAACATCCACTACAGTGCAAAGGCTTACTCCACAAAAACTGTTAAGTGGTTTTTTTACAGTGCCATGGTGTCCTGTCCTGGTTTGGGCTAGGTTAGAACTAATTTTCACTCTTGTAATTTCGCTTTCAGCTAAGTCACTTTTAAGTAGCTGCACTTGCTAAAATTAACAGCAGGTTTCTTAGTCAGTCTCTGCTTCTAGGACTGATAAGCCTCAATTTTCATAGTTACATCTAGAGAATGGTCTGCAGAACCCAGGCTTGGTTCTGAGAAGCATCTTATGCTCCAAAACCAGAAAGGGAGTAAAGGGGTCACACCTGCAACCCTGCTTTAGGGAGGAGTAGAGAAGAGAGGTGACCAAAATAGACCAAATGGAGTATTCCATCCCATACCCATCGGTATAAATTTGTGGGATCATGAGGGTCAAACTCCTTCCTCCTTCTTCAGCATCCTGATAGGATTCCAATAATTTCTCTGCCTGTGGGCCCAATCCCTGAATCCAAGGGTACCTGCCTCCAGCTCCTGACAGCTGATGACTCCAGGAGCCCATCCTGGGACTTTTCCAGGGCTGCCCTGGGACCTCAGTGGTGACCTCAGCATTACTTGGCGGGGGGGTGAGGAGGGGAGAAGAACGTGGTATTGTTTTTGTGTATTTAATAATTTTTCCTTTTTATCATTATTGTTTCATTAAAGCTGTGCAGTTGAGTTTCCAACCTGTAACTTGTTCTCATTCTCTCTCCTTTCTTTACCAGGGAGCTGAGGGGGATTAATAGAGAGCAGCTGTCATTTGGTTAATTGCCAGCCTGGCATTAAACTGTGACACATGGCATAAAATTTTACCAGGGAAAACATATTTTCTCTGCTTTTTATAGTACACAAGCATACAACACAGATCATGACTTCTGTTATAAGGGTAGGCCAGCCAAGGCTAAAGACCTGAAGTGGGAACCATATCCAAAGTTCCATGTAGTGTTAATGGTGCATGAGGAAACAACTTTTTGAAAAATGTTCAGAAAAATCCAGCAATTATAAAAAACAAAAAACCACAAAACAAACAAGCAAACAAAACAAAACAAAAACTCCATTTCAGACTGGAGGAGTAAGGGGTTTGGAAGAGCAAGGAGGAGTGGCTTAACTTTTCTTATAATTGTCCTGACACACACTATCAATATAAAACCACTTGGGTCATGTGTGACACAATACTGCCACATAAGAGACATGTTTACTGGCTCTTACAAAATTTTTTGTGACATTACTAGGAAGAATTATTCAAAACTGTAATCCTGATCTATAAGACAAAGCCCAGCACAGTCAAAACAAAACTCTCCCTGCAATGAAGCTGACAAGTAAGCCAAAGCCAGTGGCTCCAAAGTCCTGGTACCCAGTCGCTCAGATACGTGACAGGAAGGGGATGACAGGAGGGCACAGAAAGTACAAGGAGGTACCAGCTACTGCACTTGTCTGGAAAACATCTTATTAAGTGCACCAAATGAACAGCCAGAAGTGCTTTCCAGCTTTCATGTGTTTCTCTTCTGACTGTGATGAAATAAAATCTATTTTGGTACAGTACAGCAACAAGTTGCACTGAGTCAACACCATACAGGAACTTTAGAAAGGAGCCATGGCACACTGCATGTCCCAAACCTTGCAAACACATCTGATGTATCTGATGCAAATCAGATGCCACTACTTTTCAAACAGTATCTGCATCATGTCACAAAATTTCCAATGGAAAAGAATTACAAGTGAATTTAAAAAAAAAAAAAAGTTTATCTTGAAAAAACATTAGCAGGTATTGTTAAGAAACAAAGAAGTCCTACTTTTAACTCTTGTCTATATTTACTAGAGAAGGAACTGGGAAAAAAATCCTAAATGGGATGTTTAGATGCAACTCTTAACAGCTAATAATAGTACAGCAGAACTTAGAATTGGTTTAGAGAATATCTCAGTTGCTCACCAGAATATTTTTAGCAACACACCTTTTTCATATATGTAAAAAAGAATCCATTCCCAATGCTAGCAGACTTCAATTTCCTGATGTACACTACCTGAACAACATGGGTTGCTTACCCAATATAAAGTGGTTACTGGAAGGAGCTTTCCCACTAACATGCCCAGCCCTGTTTACAATAATATTCTTTGAAGGTGAGCAATGAGTTTATTCTTCAGGATCTGCAATTGCTTCTTTATCGCTGTCAAATCGCATTAATCAGTTTGTGGTTTTGTGGCAGGGACACTTTTCTATTAAAAAGAATTAGATGAACCACTTCCTGCATGTCAGGCTGAATAACTGTATGATTAAAATGGTATTTCTATAGATTCCAAATTTTACTCACAGTCCCTAGTGAATGCCACGTGATGGTTCAGTCCTCACCCAAAAAATGGACATGTTGGCTTCCCCCAGGTAGACATTAGTATACCCACACATCCACTGGAACCTTGCTGAAGAGCAGTACACATTCTACATTCTCATTTTCTGTTTGTTCATACCAGTTTTACACTGTAATTTTTTTTTTTTTTAAGAGAGAGAGGGAGGGAAGACTCCCCCTGTCTCCACAGCCTTTCAGGAGGAACACAGTCTGAACCCATTAAAAAATCTTCACCAGCTACTATCCTATCAGAACTTTCTTTATTAAAGTGGTTTCCAGTAAATGCCTTTTGGTACTCCAGGAGTGCTAAATAAAAAATAATTAGTATTTTTTTAAACTAACCAATGTGAAAAAAAAGAAATTTTCAGTCTAATTCCACTTACATATTCACTGAGAAAGTGACAAGTGTCACCACATCATGGTATCTATAATGTGTGTACTGTACCTTTGCACAGCTGCTCTTCTATTTAACTAGAAAAAGAACAAAGGAAGAAAAAGATAAATGTAATAATAGTGCTAGATTTATGTGCTTCAGTAGAAATAAGATGAATACACAACTATTGGGCTTGTCAAAGACATATTTGGGTAGTGGCAAACATTTCAGAAAACAGGCTACAGTCTCTTGTCTGTCAGATGAAGTGCAGATACAAGTTCAACATTAAAACAAAAAATGAAAAATCCAAGATGAAAGTAAAAATGTGGAAAAAAAATATCCAAAAACTACAAACACTTTCAGTGAAGTTCATCACTTTCTAAAGAGAACAATCATTTCCTAGTGCCTAGGTCTATTTTGCAGCACATTTAGACAGAACTAGTCTGGCAATAACAATATAAATTGCTCCAGAGCTTCACTGGCCCTGTGCTTCTCAGTCTGTTTTGGGATTTTTTTGTGGGGTTTTTTGTTTGTTTGGTTGGTTGTTTTTTTGTTCTAAACATGGAAATTTAAGGTTGAGTCAGTTCCCCTCTGCAAAACCCTTTATTTTCAAAGTTTGTATCACTGAATTTAGAGTTGCTGGTTATTGCAAGGAGGAGAGGGGGGAGGGTGTAATCCTACAAGCCTAGGAAAATTGCAATAATAAATCATGATGGAGACTTTTTATTACATTTACTTTTAGAAAAACTGTATATGTAAAAGACTGCAAACAAGAATGAACCAGGAAACAGGAATAATCCTTTCCTCTATTCCTTTCTTACTCCTGCTACAGCTTTTTTTCTGTCTTTACTCTAGAAACACAGCACTCTTGAAATCTATTAATATTCCTCATTTTCCCTAGCTAACTGTCATTATTATGGAAAGTGAGAAATGGCTGTCAAGCTCAAAAGCAAAACCAAGAATATTCTAAATCCCCTATAGCCACACTTTTTCTGTATAAGCACACTGCTGATATTATGGCAGTGAGCACAGTAAATAATTTTTATAAATAATTTTAAAAGTTCATCATTAACAATCCCAAAACACACTTCTTTTTTTTCATTTTTTTTTTTCTCCAAACCAAAGGAGGGAGCTTTTATTCCACCCAGTACTTATCAATGCCCAGGTCATAGGAAAGGGCTTCAGACAACACAGCATGTATTGTATTAGTGGGAGAACACATTTAAGCAAGACAAAACTCTACACCCAAATGGAAAGCTCTGCATGGATATGGATTCATCAAAATGGAAGGTGTTTCTCTGAGAGATGTCTATGTGCTGTCATCCTAAGCACTTAGAGGACAAAGCACAACCTGGCAGTGTTCAAGAGTTTTGCCCTTCTTGGCTCCAGAGTGCAACTAGGGGAGAAGAAATATGAATGTCTTCTCACAAGAAGCAGACTTAAATACAGATTGGAATTAGTTCATTAGTTCATATTCCAACAGAGGGGTCAGACTATAATGATGAGGCCAACACAAGCCAGTAACTTCCAGTCAGTCACAAATTCAGTACCTTGCAGACATGGCTAGAAATAAAACAGACTGTTTCACTACTCCCAGCTTTCTGGGAAACGTACATTTAATCTGCCCTGCTGAAAGTTATTTCACGTCACTTAGGGCTGATAATTCTTAGTGTAGCTCAGATTTCAGTCTGATCAGATATTACAGTGCTCTGAACACACATCAAAGGCTGGACCTCCAGTAACACTATTGGTTCACCTCCTTGAGTTCCCCTAAAATGGACTGACAGGCAAAATGCAGAACACTTCTGAAAATCTGGTCCTCCTCTGTCCATCATGCTGAAGTTAAATCTTCCACCTTGGAAGAAGTCCCTTACACTTCACCTTCCTCCATTTTCTTACTCAAGGAGGGATGTCCATTGCTTTTGCTGAGAAGTGGCTTTTTTCAAAAATCATGATTTCCACTGAACTGCTGAGTCATCCTGCTAGAATTGTTTTAATGACAATTAAAAAGCTTTATTTCTGTCATGTGGAAGTAAAGCAAAATTCAGCCCTAAGGCAATGAACAACTGGAAAAAGAGTAGCAATCCCAAAGAAATTTAGGATTTCCTTGTCTTTCTTTTTTTTGCCAAGTAAGAAAGCAGGGTTTGTGAGAAGTAGTGGTGGACTTCATTAAACCAAATGATGCACCTGGAAAAGCAGACAAGCTTTCAGACACAGTTCCTCCAGGTCAAACATCATCATAAAATAAAATAATTTTCAAAATACTACAGAAGGGCACTTATCTACAGAAGTAGCAAATGTTTTTGAGCTTTGCCACTGTTTATTAAAGCCTTAACATTTTGGTTTGCGAATGGACACAAGCCCTGCACAGCACTGAATCAGAAGACTTCTCCATTTGAGCTTAAATACTAGAAACAGCAGAGACTCTAATAAAAAAAGAAAAGTCCCTGTAAATATTTAATAGTTGAAATGCCATGCAAATATCTCCCCCTTTGGTATTTCAAAATATTTTATTGGAAATTCTTGAATTCCTTGCAGGATGTTTTAATTTTAATTGTTCTTAATGCATAAAGAAATCACGTGCTGAAATTTCTTCTCTGCATTCATGCCTCAGGCTTTCATTATTGTCATCTTTCTGGACACTTTAGCAAGACCCTTGACAGCACTTTTGGTTTTTAGCTTTTCATGTACTTCCTTTCTCTCACAAAACCAGTGTTTTCTCCTTGTAATGTGTTGCTTCATTTTTCTGTGTTATAATGAAACGTAGCTAAATAAATTTCAACTCTTTGGTCTCTTTTTGGCATACTCCTTTTGAAAACATGGAAGAGAAGTTCAAAGGATTATCTATGTGAGGTCTAATCACACTCCCTCTCTTCCTCCTAGGTTTCACCACAGTTTGAGGGTATTTTGTAGGGCAGAAAGTATCTCTTTACTCTGCTGAGTGATTTTTGGGTGCAGCATTTCAGCAACTATTGCCAGTTTGCTCACAGAGAGAACAAAGATGCTACTAAATTCTGATTTTCTCAACTCCCTGAGGCTCTGTTATGAAGTATTTAGCAGGTGAAAATGATCACATTTGTGACATTCTTACTTCTAAGTTAGTACGGATAATTCCATATGGTGTTAAAAAGGGGCCCTGACATACTAAAGGCTCTGCCTTTTAGGCAAAATGTAAAACCCAGAGCCTTCTGGTCTCAGGAATGACAAGATCCTACACAAATCTGTTGCTAGGGTTGTTGTCCTGGCCAAATTCCAGGCTGAGCACTGTCATCCTTTCTCCTCACTCCTCCCTGAGTCTTCCAGCACATGGGTTGGGGCAATCCCAAGCACCATTACAGGTTGGACTGAGAATGTATTGAGAGCAGCCCTGAGGAGAAGGAACTGGAGGTGTTGGTTGACAAGAATCTCAACACAAGACAGCAGCAGTGTGTACTTGCAGCCCAGGAAGCCGACTGTATCCTGGGCTGCATCAAAAGAAATGTGGCTAGGAGTTAAGTGCAGCTCACAAGTACACCCTGTCCCAAAAGTGTGCAGCACAGAAAGCCCCATGGTATTTAAATCATGCTGAATCCAGGAAAATAGAAAGTATGATCTACACAGATCACTAAATCCTTACTTGGTTGCTTTGTAGGACTAAAAATACCACATCTATGGTACAATGAAGTATAAATACACAACTCCACTGAACAGAAACTGTATATGTACATTGCAGTTCACTATTAAAAAAGACTCATGACTGATTTCAATGGCATCTGCACCTGCAACAACTGTGCTGTTGCAGACTGGCTAGATTTGTGTGCATGTAAATGAATACTTTCTGTGTATTCATATGGCTTATAAGTAACTGAAAAGAGACAGTTGTCTTCAAAAAGTTACATTGAATATTTTAATGTCATAAACCAAAGAGCTCAAAAGTAGCAAGTACACAGAATTAAAGAAATGTTGAAAATTATCAGAAACTTAAAAAAAAATAAACTGATCAAGTGGTTGAAATCAGTCAGTTCTAAGTGAAGATTTTTAGGTCCTATCACTTTTTGGCTTTAGTATTAATTACTGAAGCAACATAAATGTAAAAGTATCACTGGTGGTAACCTAATCACCTGGTACTGCACTGTAGCAATGAAATGTGAGGAGAACCCTATTGCTCTTTTTTAAAAAACAACCCTTGGCAAAACACCTATCAACCAAAAATCATATCCTTGGAATAATGATGAGCACCTGAAATCTCCAGTGATTTATGTTCTTATGTACATTTGAATGTGGACCACACTCCACAACACTGCAACCATCTTCGTATACACAGACAGAAACAACCAAAAAATCCAAACACCCCCCCAAGCCAAACCTGTATTCCCTAAACATCTCTACATTGAGGAGGAGGGGGGAAGGGAGGAGATCATAATTCCTGCATGTACTGGATGTACTCCCTTAGAAACCTATGGGAGGTGTTTATCTTCCTGCAGCTTATCACCAGAAACCTTCCAGCGTAGCCAGCTGTGTCATGAATAAATATATTTAAGCCCATTTTCTTGCCTTGCTGAACCCTCTGAAGCCAAGAGGCTAAAACTATTTGGGTGCAGCCCTGTAGATCTGAAAAACGAGTCCCCTTGTACCAGTGGCTTCAGTTGTGGCAGGAGTGTGACAACACACACCAACATCTTCTGCTCACATTAGGTTTAGTACAAAGCTCCAAGAAATGTACAGCAGTTGCTGAAAGGTCTTTGCATGCACCCTGGTAACACAGTGGGTTTAATCCAACATGAATGTGTGCTTGCCCAGAGGAGTGCCAAATTGCTCAGCCCTGCTGGCTGTACTGTGCCAGCAAAAGCAGTCTTGCTTAATGCAGTAACCTGGATTAGACAATTAAATTAGCTGAAAAAAAAACCCTCTCCTGTTTCTTTCATTGCATCAGGTTATAGCCAGATCAGCCAAAATACATAATTCTTTTGTTCCTCCTTGAGCATATGAGTTAGTACTTTTGTACAACTGAATCGTACCCTAACTTTATTACATTACATCTCCAAGTCATGAAATTCTTTTCATACAACACTCTAATCTTCCTCTTTATTGACTATGCCACCTAAATGTGTGTAAATGGCAAATTTCATTAGCAAACTTGATTTTTCATAAAGTCCCCAAGTGAAAGCATTAAATCTGATCAGACCTACAACCAAGTAAGTTGAGTTTCAGAGGCAACTTACCCAACATTTTATATCTGAAGCTTGAGACTAAACAACAGGCAAGGTACAAAACCAAAGGTAATCTGTTCAAATAATCTGTGCCATGCACTGTACATCTAGGGCATCAATATTTAAGGCAGGATATGGCAAGCACATTGCTGCTGGTGGGGTTTTCCCTCCCTGATAGATAAGCATAAGCTCCAATGAGCTCAGAGGCCTTTTCTCATATTTAGTGCATTCATCTAGAGACTGACTGTAGAGATCTATCACTCCTTCACACCTGGTGCTGCCCTGAACTGATCACCTCTTTAATTAACCATGTTAAACTTGCTCCCTGAAGCTTATGATGCTTCTGTCACTTGCCTGTGGGTTTCCCTCTTCACTCCAAGCCTGAATGCTCCCATTAAGTTTACAGTGAGAAGAAACCAATAGAGGAAATGATGAAGGATATCCCTGGGCTCCATTTGAAAGGCTATTAAAGAAAGGCTTCACAGCAAAAGATAATTTAATAAAATAGTATTATTTTTTTTCTTTGATGCCTAGGGAAAATAAAACAGAAAGAATACATCTATTCTTGCTGTATTTACAATGTCTTTTGTAATAGCAAAACAAAATTTACCAAGTAATGTTGTACTATCACAAAAGACACTGTATTCAGCAGTTGTAGTATTGTAGTCCCTTGAACTGGTGTATCCATGGTTTCATCTTTGAAAATCTGAATATTAACACCATGTGTACACAAAAAACCTGGAAACAAACAAAGGCTTACTTGAACTGTATGGATTTACCCTTGTAGAATCTTCTGAAAAGTACTGTCTCTACTTAATAAAGAATGCAGTGGCCACCTTAGAGATCAACAAAACTTTGTCAGGTCAATATCTGTAGCATCACCATTATCTCCTTTAATGAGTATTGTAAATGATGAAGTGTCAAACAATTAACACATTTCTCCTAGTCTTGCACTTAGGATAACACATATTTCCCAGGAGTGGGGAAGAACTTATTTGGCTTACTTTCAATTTGTGCAACAGGGGTCCAAACCTAGCCTCAAGAGCAGCAAGTCTTGTATATCATTACCACTTTCTGCAGGTACACATTTCAAGTTAGGAAGGCTTCTGCCTGAGTTCACAAGATTAATAATGATGAAGCAAAATGACTGTTGGCAAATATGCATTTTGCAAAATGAGTTAAGTATTTTAGCACCTTGAAAATGCAAAGGGGATGAAATGAAAGTACTCTTCTCATCCTCGCCTTCCTCTGAAAAAAGACAAAGACCAGAAACCATAATAGCTCTATATTATTTGGTATATTTTCCAGTGGTTAATGCTCTATACTGTCATAATCTTTTATGGTGAAACTTTTTTCTTTTTTACCAGATATGCTACAGGAAATACAATATATGGGCATTGAGAGATGGAGCAGAGATTTACAAGTAATGACCTCTGAAAATTTAGTGGGATCACTTTGCTGGCCTCATGTTCCCATTCTGTGTATACAACTCCTCTGGATAAATCAGAAAGTAATTCAGCTCCTTCTGATAAAGTCTTCTTTTGTGCAACAAATACAACTTGAAGAAAATTGCAAGATCCCTGTTTCTCTCATTGAAAAAATAGTTTGTCCTGCCAGCAAATGCAAACTCAAATGCAATGTGCCAGATCTGAACAGCTGTATGTATCCCACTTCTCCTGAGGCTCCATCACATGCCACATGCCAGTCACCATAATTAGAGTTAGAAGGAAAACTCACAGCACAGTTAGGAAATGTACAGCATTATACATAAATAAAAGATTACTGCTCCCCAGTGCTCTTGTCTCTTCTAATTCCTGTTTTTTCTCCCCACAGACCAATAGCAGTGTTGAATTCTGATGAAGCAAAGTGTGGTTCAACCTCGGGCATTCCGTGAGGCAGAGAGCAATTAATTGGTGTTAAAGCAATACGTAACAACAGGCTTTTCTGTCAGGGAGATGTCAAACTAAAGAGTTAAGTTTGGCCTTACCAACAACCTTACTACGAATTTAAAAGCTCCCTTTATTTATCATTCTCCAGTGAAAAGTAACTGCTGCCCAATTCATCTAAGCATTTAAATATGGTTTCAAGTCTAACCTGCCCATGCAGTCTATAAAAGTTGAAGGACAAATAGTGTGCCTAGTATTAAATACATGCTTAAATGTTTGCTGAATAGAGCTTGGATGAATTATGGACTGGGTGATAAGTTTTGATAGGAGAAAATACAGTAAAAATTTAATCTGTGGTTCTCCTCACTACAGAATGGAACAGGAGCAGTTGCATTGTGCCCCCTGTAAGAACTGATGAACCATAAAACACTTGCTAATTTATCTTTTATTTCCTGGGAACACAGACAGACCCAAAAAAGGGAAGTGAAAAGAAGAGAAATATGGACCCCAAATTTTACCCTTTGTCTCATCCTAGAGCCCACCACTCACAGAAAGATCCTTCTGATTCCTTCTGCAGAGGGCAGGGATGAGCCCACTGAGCAAAGAATGAAGGATGTTCAACATTTTCCTGGGTTTATTTTGAGAAGATTTATGGTTGAGAGAACATGTGATACACAGCAAGATGGACAGTGTTCCTAGATCTTTCAGGTTTACAACTGTCAAAATTGTTAAACTATGCTATTTTTAGTGAAATTACAATTTGAAACTGGCATGTTGATTCCACACAGTTGGAGCCTGCTTCAATGCCAGCAAACATATTTTGATTTATTGCTCTTCTATTCAGGTCAGGAACCATAACCTCAGGAGCAGTCAATTCATTGGTCTTAGTGCTCTAGACAAGAGGTGAATGTGGCCTTCAGAATTAAAACTCTTTATGTTATGAAGGAGAAGACAATCTTCAAAGCACTGAAACAAGTTTTCTCTAATTAGCTATATCCAAATTTGACTGCATCCTACTGAAACAGACAACAGCATAGGAAAATTGAGTTGTTCCAAATATTTAAGGGAAATGAAATCTGGAAATCAGGAGTAGGATTGTGTGGAAAAACCAAAACACCCAGCAATTTAAAAAGAAATATTAAAGAAAAAAAAATATTTAAATCTGAGAGATTATTAAGTACAAATAACTCCTGAGATAAATGGGGACTTAAGAGAATTTTAAGATGGTGTCCATGAAACATCTGGAAATTAAAATATCTGGAAATTAAAATAGAAAAGAGTATGCTTCTGACAACAGTTATAATTTCTCTCATCCATACAACCTCAGTTGAAACGTTATTTGTGCATTCTCTATGCTTTGATCAATAATGTACCAGTACCTGAAGTACAAGCAGCAGCATCTGTAGTCAAAGAAATGAAAAAAAACCAAACAGAACCACCCTGTAGAGCTGAGGAAAGTACTAAGCAGCCCACTGGATAATGGAAACAGTTCTCTAAATGCACTTTCTCCAAATGACAGTAAGGAAGGTGGCACTTACACAAGCAAAATTAGGAACACAAGCATCTACTGCTTCCAAGAAAACCAACAAAGTTCATTGATGTCTTCCTGATGACCTGTGTAATAATAGGAGGCATTTATTGCAGTGTGCAGAGTAAAAGAATTGTCTTGATTAATGCTGCTAGGAGAGAATGAAAAGAAACTAGGTCCTTGTGGCAAGCTGACAATTCACTAACAATTCTGTTCAGACTGATGGTGGCTAAGTTTGAAAAGCCTGCTGCTATGACAGGTGTCAAGGAGAAGCACATAAAAAAGGCAATCTTAAAACAAAATCCATTACGAGAGAATAAACCTTTAAACCTGGCACCATTCCTTTAAAGTTAAAACAATTAAGCATGATTTTAAGCAAAGTAGCCAAAGGGAATGACAGAAATCAAACATTTTTATTTCCAGATTAAGTAACATTAAGAGAAGAAAAACACAAAACACAGAGGATAAAAAGGATTGGTTCTGCATTGCTAAACCATAAGGGACAAAAACCAGTGTTGGCATAACATTTTTCATTAACTACAGCAAAAGCAAAATGTACATATCAGTGTTACACATCCTTTTCTTGCCTAAGGCTCTGATTAAGTTCCCCAAACTTCCTTTGCTCTACAGCTTTTAATGCACCACCACATATTTTTCTGCTATCATTGAACATGTCAGAGAAATATCTCTGCAGCACACTAAATCTAGGTTAAGAATCATGGAGGCAAAGAATTCTTTTTTTCTTACTTGGGATATTAAAATGGCCATGGTAAGAGATTATTTTTTTTCTAGTCAACTACATCCATATCTGAGAAATAACAATCTGAGTTTTGTTACAGCATCAGCCACAAGTACTCAAGAGACTCAAAATAATTATTATTTGATTGATAATGGCCATTGGAGAATTTCTCTTGCATAAGAAACTATTCCATTCTGAATCTGGTACAAGTGGCATGGTCTCCTCCCATATAAATTCCTTTCAATTTCTGCACTACACCAGATGTGCTTAAGGGAATACAGCAGAGGAAAATGTGGTCTATGGGATTTTACAGAAGCACATCAGAAAGAATAGTTCCTTAATTTTTCATCTCACTGCATCGCCAAACTGTAAAATGCTTCCTTGATGGAATTCCCTTTCCTTTCCAAAAGGCCATAACACTTACAATCCATAATAACTGCTGTATGGTAACATCAGTCTTTCCAAAGGCAGGAGAATATTTCTCCTGACACAGACATCCAGACTGTTAAGGGCTGAATAGCTACAGGTACACATATCTGGATAGAAACAGATATACATTCAGGTGCCTATAATTTCTCCTTGAAAAAAACACTTTTCCCTCCACACTGTTCAGGGTCCAAGCAGAAGGGGAATATGCATTATGGGGTGAATTACAGTGTACACAGAAACAATACAGGGAATATAAACACAAGTGTAATAAGTAAACAGAAACTGGAAACAAACTTTCCTTTCCAAGTATGACTGTGCAATGCACAATTAGAATTTTGCCCACTTCAGCTCCCTCCCTTCTCATGACTTTTTTGAAAGTGGGATAATATTTCCAAGGCCAATAAAACAAAGCCAGCTGTTAAACAGATATAGCAAATAACTTTGGCCACTAGCAAGTGAAATTTTCCCTGCAGAGGAATTTTTAGCAGTTTCAAAATGATTTTATGTGCATTTGACTCACACACATAGTCCCTCACAAAGACACATGTTCCCTAACAGGGCAACAAATGGCATCTAAAGCTTTCTGAACCTCCTCCACAGGATATTATGGAACAGATGCAAAATTTGGATTTCTCATGTCCACATACAGATGGCCACATTAGAGGAAAGAGAGGATGTGCATTTCCTCTTGTCCTCCACTGTGTGTTCTGGGGGGTTGCCTGTGGTACTCTGACAGCTGCAGCTCTACGTTGGCATCCAGTGAATGATTCACCCCTAAAGGTGAAGCTGATGGGAAAATGGGGTTGACTGGTATTTCTCACCAAACCAAAGGCAAGGGAAAAAAAAAAAAAAGGACAAATATCAACTACTGAATGGTAAAATCAGCCAACTGCACTTCTGATTGTACCTTTTAATTGACATTTCTGCAAACGCCTCAGTAAGCCAGTCGTAGATGAGGCAGGTGAGAAAATTTAGTGTTATTTTAGGTTTTAGTGGACAAATCTGTTCTGAATGCACTGGATTTACACTGGTATGGAGATCAATATAAAAATGCTGAGGCACACTTCATTTCAAACCTTAACTGCCTCCTTCAGCCACCATTAAATTTCCTTTATGCACAGAGCTTAGCATGACACAAATGTACAATTTGAGTACACTGTGAAGCTTGGTGCCACTGAGATATTGTCTTAAGATAGAGCCCACAGACATGTGGTCTTGTCACACTACCAGAAAACATGTTGGTTTTTCCAGTGAGGCTCCTACACCGTGCTGCTCCTCCCCACAGAATCAAAGCATGAAGTACAATGGCCTTTGTGACCACCAAAAAGGAATACAGAGAGTTTGTCATTATGCAGGAGTGCCACAGTGAATTTGATACTGTTAAACATATCATCCTCAAAGAATAGCCTAAGGTTTAGGTAACCCAATTAGAATTTGAACGTGTGCCCAGGCAATTCATGTATATTTCAAGTTAATGTGTGGTCCACCTAACACGTGGCCCAATATAAGGCTTTTGACAGCAGGCCAGAATTCCAGAGGTAAATATTTGCATTGCATTACTGATGTCAGGTCCCCACCAGGCCTCCTGGAGGCTGCAAGTATTATGTTGCTTTCAACACATCTCTGCATTGCCTGGAAACAGAATCCAGGGAACTAATATAACAGGGAAAGCAGGTGGTTCAGAACAACTCACAAACATTTTTTTTTTCAGGAGGTCAATATCAGGAGCCTCTCAACAAACTTCTGAACACCAAGAGTTCAGGCTGTCTTAGAGCAGTAAGTCAAACCAAAATACCACAACTTTTTGTAGTGCCATGTATCACAATTACTGTTAACATACTGCATTTGATTTAATTCCAATCTCCATAAAAATCACTGAAAACTTAGTTACTGGATTTTGCATGCCAGTCTCACAAGTATGAACAAATTTTTAGGCTGTGTCTAGAAAAACATCATTTAATATTGCCAGTAAAGCAGCTCATGCAGAAGCTAGTAAATAAAACAGTTTCCTCCTGTCTAACTCTAATGCACTATATAATGTGTGACATCTTTCCTTGGCAGGGAAGCTGGAGGAAACAGGGGTTTTTCTCTGTCTTCCTTGCTCTGGTTCTTTCCTTTAGCAATTTCTTAATTCTGTATGGACCCAGAAACACCAAAAGTGACAGAAAAGTTGAGGTCAAGAAAGTCTCAGAAAAGTTCAGCAAGAAATTAAAAGTCAGTTATTTTTTTCTTTAAACTTTGCTTAAAGGATTATGTAGCTTGAACTATTAGATTTTATTAAAATATTTTCAGTCATCTTCTGCCTGTATAAATAAATCATTATTAGTATTGCCAAGAATTTTGCAACAATGTTAGCAGTGGAAACCTGCTGACCAAGGCAAGGAACCCAGCAGTGCATATCACAAAATGTTCCATGACATTAGCGTGGTCTGAGGGAAGAAGAGGCAAATATAATCTTCACCAAATGTCCTCATTTTTAATATCAGGAAACTGGACACAACTGTGGTCCAGACAGTTGAATTGCACATGGAATAGGCATGGAGCAAGCCCACTGGGATGGTGAGAAGAACAGGGATTCTATCTGAGCCTGATTTGTTTTGCTTTCAAAAATGAAAGTTGCAAACTGTTACAGTTGCTATCCATAAAAATACCCAGAGAAACATATATTCAACCTGAAAATAACATTGATAGAGGAAGAAGTGTACATAAAGTGGCCATGATTAAGTTGCAGCTGAAAAGTTACATGAAGGATTACTGCCTGTGGTATAGTGGGATTCTAAAACTCTTTCCTCCCATTAACAAATGGACAAAATGTTTGACTTGTGTGAGGAGGAAGCTTGATTAATTTGTGTCATGCCTTGTGCAATCCAGAAGTCTGGATTTGACAACTTGAGAGTAATGATTTGTGTGACATTGTGATGGGATCTTCTATCTGGTCCAAGACACGTCTGTTTGTGCAGGTCTGCTGTGCTGCCAGACCAATCATTTCATGTTCTCAGTGTCAGAGCAATTTTTCTTTTCAAAGCATATATAGTTTTCTATTTAGCAGAGTTAATTTAAGGCACTACAGGGACACACAGGTTTAATATTACAGGGAACAATTTATGATGAATTCTACCTAAGGCTGGAAATCCAAAAACTGCTGGGAGAAAAATAACCTTTTCAGACTCAAGCCTTGCAAAATTCCTGAAGTTTTTTCTCCCTACATTTCTAGAAGTCTCTTTTACATCTTGATTCCCTTTAGCTAGCTCTAGCACCAGAGACAGTCCATGCGTCTACACCACACTGGCAGACATTCTCAATATTTTATTTCAGCTATTAAAAGCCATCACAGGATTGGTTTGTTTCTAAGTTTCCATCATTTCCTATTTTAATTATAAATTGTTTAGCTGAACAAAGCCATATTAAATGAAAAGCACAGTGCAGAAGTAGAGGAAGAACTTTACAATCATAGTTGACAGCTTAGCTATTTACGTTGTAAAGGCATAATAAATAATTTATGAGTCCTTCATACATTTCAGTATTTGGTCTGTAGCAGGCTCATAAATAGATTGATAGACCTTTATTAACCAGTGATATCTAAACCTTAAAGTACAGCAGTGCCAGAGCCTTCTCTCCAAAGTCCAATGCTAGTTATAATTTCCACAGAGCTGCTCTTCACAAGTAGACACAGTGAATATAGGAACAGGTTCAGAATCAGAAATAACTGACTGATTTTTCTAAGGATCTCAAACATGAGAAGAATCAATCTTACAGGGACCCTCAACCTGCTAACCCCTTTCCCACCTACAGTATAGTTACACAGCTTCTTCTCTGGCACTCAGGATGTACAGGGCTTTGGTTTCCTTCTGATGATCAGGGAGTTCTAATAATCTGAAGGATTAAGTACCTGAAACTCCTCCTCGATTGCTTCACATCTGCAATGTACCATACATAATTCCTCTGCACAGAGGAGATACACACATTGAGATATATTTTCCCATATGATAAAGGGATGACATTTTCTTCTTCATCTCATTAGAGATATTTTCTGCTTTTCCAGTTAAAAAAAAAAAAAAAAGAAAAAAAGAAAAGAGAAAAAAAGGAAGGAAAAAAAAAAAAGAAAAAAAGAAAAAAAGGGAAAAAAACCAAAAAAGGAACAATAAAAATTTGCTAAGAGCACTGGAAATTACACACTTAGAGTAACTTACTAACATAAAGCAAAGTACAGGGCTTAGAAGTGACATTTGCAGAAGAAAAATCCATCAGAATCAGTAAATGCAAACATACTATGTGCCAATCAAAAAAAAATATATATATATCACAGATACACAAACTGTGAAGCACTTGCTCAACAGGTTCTGTAGGTATCAGTTATTTGGCAGCTGCTGGATACTAAACACTGCAGACCTTTTGTCTGACCTGGTATGACTGTTCTTTCACAGCTGTTACTTCATTCACCTTACCTTCCACCTTGCAACTCCCCCTCCTACACATTCTTGCTGTCCTGCAGTCTCTGAAATGTTCTTGTAACTCCTAGAGCAGGAACCTGCAAGCCTGGTACATGAGATTACTAAGATTCCTTAATGCCTGTCTCATTTTTTTTTTTAAATTAGTCTTGACAGACATCCTAGCCTAAAAAGATGTTGCTGGACCACTCCACCACACCAAAGTAACGACAGAACTGAACACAAAAGGTAAGAAAAAGAAAAAAAAAAAAAAAAAGTTGTTATTTGAAGTCTTAAAATATTCAATTCTTTCCAGACCAAGTTTTTCTTGAATTGCTCAGAAATTATAATTGAAGCTGCTGAATCCCCACTGCCCCCCTCTGTACATAATATGCCTAACTGTACTGCTTAGCAACACACTCGTGTATTGTCAGATTGGGCTGGGAGCTGAAGCAGAGGCTCTCTAGTCAGAACAGTGATGATAGCTTCACAAAGAGATTTTCCTTAGCTGTGTACCCTCTGCACAGAAGACTGGGAAAACTCAAGTATGTTCACCTTATATCCTCCAGTAAAGTGGGGCAGACCAGCAAGAGATTCAGCAATATCATTCACCTTAGCAAAAATGTTGCATTCTGCGAGACAACTTCATGAACTCTCAACCACACCTCTTCAGTACTACAGTGTCTGATTTTGTTCTGGCCCCTGTTGGTTAAGTAATTATAAAATATTCAGCTTCTGATTTGATCTGGCAGAAGTCATTCAAGATGAAACAATCAGCACTTACACACACGTAAGGTTTTCAAAACACTTTACAATTACTAACCAACTGCCCCATTGCAAGTGAAATTGGAGAGGAACCCAACATAAGGAGGTCAGTGTTCAGAAAAAATGGGTCCTGCCTTGAGCTTTTTCTTTAAAAGGGGTAAAGTAAAGGAACTTGGCAATTAAAGGAACAGTGGATGAGACACAAAGATGAAGGTGATCTGATGGATGACATAACTGGTGTTAACCTTAAAAGGAAAGGTAAAGAAAAGGCAAAGAAAAAACTACTTTAAACCAAGGATCCTGGGCAATCAAATGAGGACAGCCTCAAGGAAGAATGTGAAACACAGATAATCACCCCATGACAGAACAGCAATTAAATAGCAATTGTTAAGTGCATCACAAGCATTAGAAGATACACAAAGGTAGTAGAGTGGCTTTATGTAATAATACTGGGAAGAAAAAGGAAAAGAGCAGGAAAGCACAAAACCTTTTGTGATCAAAATGACTTCTGAGAAACACAGCAAAGGAATAGTAAGGTCCCCTAAAGAGCTCCACAATCCGACTAGGATACAGCTAAAGATCTTAATGTTGTTTTATTGGACAATTAACTTCTGTCAAAAATGCATCAGTAAACTTCACAGGAAGGAAAATGGCAGTAGGCAAATGTCACCTGAAGGTGATCACTGTGTGCCAGGGACTCTGCACAAATAAGAAGTAGGAATCTCCCACTTCAGCCATCCCTCCTGTGCAATATCTTTAGCAGATATTCTCTTTGACAGCCATATTATTGAACTAATGCTACAGGAGACTTACAATAAAACCTCATTATTTGGAAACACAGAAGAAAAACATCTGGGTTCAAAGTTTAATAACAAAATGATCACAAGCCTGTAATACAATAGAGCTGAGAAAGGTTAAATCAGAAGAGGCATTTAAATACTACTACTGAGGCCTCGTCTGGAATAATGTATATAATTCCATCCAAGGAAAATAAATTATCTGCATCAGGCTTGTGTCTGTGGGAATTAAAACTTATTTTGAAAAAAAAAACCTCTTGCTTTGTATAGCCTCACGAAATGAAAGGTTAGAAGCATTTTATCTATTTCCCACTCATTCTCATCACTGAACTAACCAGAAAATGCTATAAATTTGCCACACACATACTTAGGTTAAAAATTCCACTATAACTACCTAGTAAGCAAAGTGAAAATGGGAATAGAAAGAGCAGATGCAAAAACCACCACAATTACTCATGTTAATCAACACAGAAAAATTGTTATGTAAACCTGGCAACCTGAAAGTGGATTTGATGATCACTTTATCAAGACACAGACAAGTACAAGGCTTGTGTTTGTCTGTATGCCTGTTTCCCCAGTTCTATCAGACTTTCTAACTCAGGTCTATGCTTCCATGGATCTAGACCAAGCAAGAAGTGCCCAGAGTGTTACAAGAGGAGGAGCTGCGTGCCTACCCTGCAACAGAGTCTGACTTCTTTGCACTGTCAGAAGGATCCATTGTGCATTACTGAGTCATATGAATTAAGGAGTGGAAAACCAGGCTTGCCAGATGTGCTTTTTTCACATATTTTGACAATTATAGTTCAGCTTAATCATTTATGGTAATACTTCATAATGTTTTAGCAAATGCTCTGGAGCATACTTTGTAAAAAGTAATGAAGTTTTAAGTAACATGGCAACTCACTCAGCTTTTAAATCTTTGCTGAGAAGGAGGAAGAAATAGCCAGTGGTTTGTGCAGATTATGGAGAGTTATTGTAGTAAAACTCAGAACAATTCCATTATTGCTTCCCCATCAGTTTCTCAAGCATTTATTACTCTAAGATTATCGTGGTTATTCAGCAACAAGACACACAAATAAGATCAAGCAGGACCATAGCCTCACAGCTTTAAGGGAAGCAGTGCTATTAAATGGTAGCATGGAGTTACACTGAAAACAGTCATACAAAAGGACTAAATTTCTGTGTCTACAGTAAATTCAGTATTCTGATTCTCAGAGAAAGTCATCTGTCAAGTCAGTCCTATGTAACTTAACCTTCTACCTTCTTGCTTCTAATGACTTTGCTCAGCAATTCAGCTGTCTGCAAACTATCACAAAAATGCTTCTTTCACTTTAAAAAAAAAATCATTTGGTGTAAATTTCCCATCTGATTCTTTTATCATAACTTCTGGACAGGGTTGGATAAGCACCAGAAAATGAGTCATGTGGCCTGGCAGAGCTCATTTGGGGAACACACAAAGTTGATACAAGCAGTTCAAACATCTTGTGACAGTAACATTGACACTATCTCAGCCTTGAAAAATGTCAAAAATTGAACAGTGCCTGTACTTAATCTCAATGAAATTAAGGAAGCCTGTGGCATTTGTAGACATTTGCTATTTCCAAACTTCCTTGTTTTGCTGATTGGCAGCAGTTGCCATTATAGCATAAGGTGGAAAATAGGAACAACTTGCACAGATTTATCATATGTTTCACATTCTGTAAGTGTTTAGGTGGGAAGGAGTTATTGTTCCAACCCTCCAAAAGAGGTAACGGAGTATTCACTGCAGATGCAAGTCTAAGGCTCTCTCCATTTCATAAAATCAGAATCCTTCCAAATGTTGTGCCAATGGAGACATAAACTGACAAGAAATGTAGATCAATGTTCTTTAAACATTTCAGCTTTTTTGATAAGCAAACATTTCAGTCTGTATAATATTGTCAAACTACAGCTGCAGAGCATTTTAAAGAGGCTCCATATACGTTTTATATATTCCTCTTCCTTTCTACCAGAAAATGTTCTCAAGAGAGCACAACGCCAACACAATCCTGCTCACGTTGCAGTCAGTTCCCTGTACTGACTGTGGCTGAGAGAATGAGCAAAACCTCAAGGAAAGCTTGGAATTCAGTGCCAATGCCTGACTGAAGTAGTTCACATGTTGCTCCAGTGCAAACAGTAAGATAATTTGCCCCTAGATTTGTGCAGGGATAACTGACATTGCAGAGAGAGAGGCTTTAGCAAAGCAGGCATTAAGTCACCATTAAATTAACATTTAATCTTTTCTTCACAAGATGCAGCATTTTCCTGAGAAATATGATCAAATCAAATAATCAAAAAAAATTATTTCCTGGCACAGAAAAGTCTTCCCAAGAAACAAGAATTTTGAATGACACAGAAAAATTACAGGAAGGTAGTGAGAAGTACTTGGCTGATGGGAAGAAAAATTATAAAGAGCTCAAACTCAGAGGCGAAAAGAGTCTTTAGTATTACAAAGGGATGTTTAGTATTAGTGAAGGGATCTATATAAAATTTAGGTTTCACCATTAGAATTGAGTTCTAAAAGGTTGAAGGAGATAAACAGAGTAACACATCTAAGTTCCAGTGGCCTCAGGAAACTTTTCCTCTGTAATTTACACTTGGGTCCATGTTCTGCGTGTGCAAAGATCAAACACACACAGACTTGCAAGGCAGGAAGGAACTTTTCAAAGGAGTTGTACTTTAGAGTGTTCTTTCAACATGAACCAATCAAGCTCTCAAATTGCTCTCCTTCTATTGCTCACAGTTAGGAAAATACAAAAACATTCTCTATAAATAACTGATGATTCAGAATCTACTTCAATTATTTTCTTTGTACCTTTTCCCTACTTTTGTTTATAAATCCTAGACTAAAGAACAAAAGTCTGTCTGAGGGCAGTATGAAAACATTCAAGATGACAGTTCTGGGTGCAACAGCAATGACTACTCACTTTCCAACATACACTACTTAATAGGTCTGTTTTGATGATAAAAATTAATCTGGATGCTTGTGAGACATCAAGTACGGACGTTTTCCAGATGGTAGAAACTTCCTACACTTAGGAGATAAAACCCAAGAAAACAAATAATAAGAACATTATTAAACTTGCCCCAAGCCAAAAAACATGGCTTGCCAATCACTTTGCAGTGTCTATCAATATTTTGGCTATGGCTTTCTCAAATAAAAAACTGAACCAGATAGTTCATCATTACTCTTTAAAATGGCTAAGATTCGTCATTTAAAGAAAGAAAGAAACAGTAGCAACTAGAAAACTGAATTTTCATGTCATATTTCAAAGAGATTGAACTCCACAGGCTCACGAAGACTTCAAGGGAATTTGAGTTACAGCACTTGAGCTCATTACAAGAGCTCAAAATCGAAGAAGATCAGAAATGCCAAGAAAAAACAAAAGATATGTCTAGCATTTTCCAGAAAATCAACCTGTGTCTATGATTCTACATCAACATATAAAATGATAGTAACAACAGAGTCAAACACCTCTGCATCAAGTTAGTTCTAAAAAGTGACATTAAAATATTGTGTGTTTGCATGCTTTTATGAAAGGCATGAATAGAATGTAGAGCCTCTACATTGATGCCAAAGCTTGGCTAAGCAGCCACCCAATCTTATGGAAAAACAAATTCAGCAACGCTGCTTTAAAGGAACACAGCATCTATACAGCTCAGTGACTGTTTAAAAACATTATTTTCATGATTTTTCATTTTGCCATCTAGTCCCTTTAGCCACACTGAATGGCTGTTTTGCACTTTCCCTCTATTTTGCTTTTCTGGGACTGCTGGTTTTAAAGGCAGCCCCAGTTTCCCTCTCATCCTTCAGCTGCTCTAGGCTATGGAAGCACTAAGGATGGGTGGCTGCTTATGTAAATTTCCAGTCTCAGTTTTACATCTGGGAAAACAGACACCTATAGAAAAGCTGTGAAGAAGATACTAGCTCAGTATCCCAATATGCTAACATTTCATGTAAATGCTTGTTTAAGATTATTCTCCACTGAAGAGAAACATTGCAGAGACATGAACAATAAACAGATATATGAATAAATAAATACCAAAGGCTCATTAATGAAAAGGAACATTTTGCAAGTTGACTGCTATGGTGTATTCACCCTCTGTCGTGTAACAGAGCTCCTGGTACAACTTTATACTCTAGTACAGCCCCAAGTTGCCATGGAAAGCAGTGGAGGAAGGCAGCATGTATAGCAAGGTATAAAATGATACAGGCTTATCCAGTAGTTCAACATGAGAAAACAGTCCTCTGAGGTCTTATCTTGTATTGATTCAGTTCTTCACACAGAAGTTAAAGCAAAAATCTCTCTTCCTTTCTGGACAAAAATAAATATAAAAATCAAGTGATCTTACAGTATAGAGATTTTTTGTTCAAGACAGTATTTGCTTCCCTGCAGGATTAGGCAGGGACCTATTCTCAAGGAACAGAAAGGATAACCTGGATTAAGTTTGTTGCTTCTCTGAGAGAGAAATAACTTTGCCAAATACTTGAAGTAACTGAGCCATCCAGAAAGTGTACTTGAATTTTTTTAAGTAAAGAATAGTGTCAGTAAGGAAAAAGTCTTGGAAAAGAAATATACTGTTAAGAAAAATCCCATACTGAATGGCTATTTGTCAAGTACTTCTATATATCTGACTTCCTCTGCAAAAACACACTAGGGCCCCATAGATGAGTGTGTGGAAGGAAAAACAATATAAAACAGAACAATAAAAGATACTAACAGAAACATATTTTTTTTTAAATTACAACATTTAGTAAGATAGTGACAACTGTTTCCTTGAAGCTTAGCTCCTAGATTGGCAGCATGAAAGGCTTCCAGCAATGTGAAATCCATGCATTTTGTTGCTCTGATTCAAATATTACTGAGAACTGGCTGTCCCTGATATCACAATTCCTCACATTCATCTAAAGAAGTTCTTTAGTAAATGTTTGAGTGTCTAACACCTGCAAGCCCTACAGCTCCTAGCTAGGAACAAAAGATTTTCACCCAGGCTGGTGAAGGAGGAAACCTACACTCTGACATTAGGATGACAACAGAGAGAGTGAACAGATGTTTTCACAAGACCAGAGTGGACAAGCTGTAAGCAAACCAGTTGGCAGACATATAGGCATACCCACTGACATGGTAACATAGAAGAAAGAAACCAAATCTTTCAGCAAACTTTTAAGCTGCTGGAAGCACTGAAGGACATGTGTGCTCTGCAGCTGACATCCAGAACTTGCTCAAAGTAAGTAAACTTGTTAGTGCCTGTTGTTTGGTCAGTACACATCCTGTATACTCTGAAGATCTGTCATAAAAGCAAGCTCCAAATGCTCAGAAAGCTGACTGTCTGGTATAAAGATTCAAAAGTCTGCCTGCTCAAGAATTTCTAGCAAGGTGGATTTGGGTGGATCACAAAAGGAAGAAATATATAAATACTAAAAAACATTATCTTCCATTTCTGAATGAAAATAACAACTATTGAACCTGGGCATTTGTTCTTCTCTTGTCTGTAATAGTCAGAAAGGTGACAACTGTATTGGAATAGTGAAAACCTTTAGGTAATGGGAAGTACTCAGTGATAACAGGAACCAGCCCCTCCCTCCCTTCCTGACAGATGGACAAATCTGTGTGACCAGGGATGCTGAGTTCTTCCTATGGTAAGGCAAACTACACACAGCAGCAGACAACATACTAATAGTATGAGCAGCACTCTAACGTCCCCACTGCTGAGCATCCTTGAGAAACTATTAATTAGTTAGAAAGTTTAAATAGGCATCTTCTACTGGTTTCTTTATGAAACCATGTTATTCATCTCAATTAAGAGGAACCCCACAGAATGGCTGTGGGGAGTTCAGAATAACACCTACTTTTTCAGAAGGCTCTTTCTTTTTTCACTGCTTTCTCTCCTTTTGTTAATTGTCTAATTCCACCTTTTTCTGACTGCACACCCCTTGGGGGGTAAAGACCACTTAGTTATTCATTCACACAAGCAAAGGGGTTTAGAGACAAAAAAATCATGTTCCCATTTTCAGACATCTGACAAATGAGACCAATTCATTAGTAATTAAAAAGCAAAGTTTTTTAATAGCTCATCTTATTGGCATACTAGAAGGCACAGGGGAAAAAAAACCCCAAAACAACAGAATAGCTTTGGAGAATAAGATTGTCAAATGTGCATATGTTTGCTTACATGAGAAAGGTGAAATTCTCACACAGTTCATCCTTTCCATATCTCTGTCTTGCCAGCTTCGTCTGTAATGACTGATTAAACCTCCCAAAGCACTCTCTTGGGACTATCAGTTCATGTCTGATGATAGTCAAGAAGGATAATTCAGTCTGCATCTGCTACCATTTCTGAAAAGTCAAGAGTACCTGGGAGTTTATCATCTAAACATCACCCCTGTGGCTATAAAGAGAGGTATAGGTAGAGGTTACTTTGTTGGTATCAGGTTTTGGATATGAAACTAGCACTCGGCTGTTTTAATACAATACTTGCATTCTAAATTTCAACGTAAAGAACTATGTCAAAACTGCACCTACACAGGACAAAAACATCTCTTATAGGATACTCTACCCTATGGACTTTCAGTATAATCTTCTGAAATAATAGCAATACTTCTAAAGCCCCAGCTTCTGGAATTGGGTTAAGCTTTTTCGTTTTGGCTTGCTTTTTTATAAGCAGTTACTTCTTTCAGAGCTGTAAAAGAAAGAAATGTCTTTAACTCTAAACAAGTAACATGCTTACAAACTTGCAAGAGATTTCTGCACAAAAATAACTTGAATTTAAGTTGGATTTAATTTAAGTTGGATTCAAAATTGTTGACTACCATCAGTCCTTCCTGATATTCAGTATTTTCCTACTTCAGAATGTATCACAGTGTTGTTTACTTTGGATTTTCCATGCTGGATTTGTATTCCCACTAATATTATGCTTTCAGCTTTCTTTTTTGATGTAGCATTTTTCTATCAGCTGGCTGAAGCAAGAAATTAAGTTTGCCAGTCCTTCTAAGGAAGAAAGGAACAATCAGAAAAGTTTCAGTGTTCACTGGAAATAGAGTTACTCTGTTAGGCCACGGTCAAAAAATAATACCTTTCAGCTTGCACTATTTCAAACTTACTAAAAAAACAAATAAACAAACAAAAAGGGCATTTTGATACAAAACAATTTCTAACCTTCTGAGTACACCGCTCAGAAGTCCTCATTCATTAACAGCATTCTCAGTTACCTATCTCAAGATTTCATGTTTATTAATGTCTTGCAAAGATTCAGGCTTCTGGTTTAGAAGCCACATTTTTTTTCCTCACAATTTTTTTTCTTATGTTTTAATGTCATAAATACTGTCTCCACATATTCAAATAAATAAATAATGCACAGAGAATGCCAAGCTGCATGTTTTCACTCACCTTTTCAGATAAAATGCTCAGACCTGGACGTGTACTCGGATGACTAAGAGGCACTCAGCCAACCCAGTGGTGTCCTTGGCCTTTTAGTTCTTACTTGCATGATTTACTCTGCTCCCTTTGAGCTTCCCTGGGACTTTGTTGACCCAAATGGCTTTGGGTTCTCTCGTCCAGAGACCTATTCAATTGCTCAGCCAATAATACAGCTGATTAAGAGCATAATCTTCACATTCATAACTTCACATCCCTGCATAATAAACCAGAACCTGAAGATATGTTTCATCAGCTTCAAAAGCATGAGCCTTTTTAAGGTTAATTAAAATATATATATTCTGTTGTGCTTAAAGTGTAAAATTTCTAACCCTAAAATGTATCAATAAATAAGATTAAAACCAGCAAAAACTGTATAGCTGAGCTGGTCTGAACTTTCCACGTTTAGGACAGAATTTACTGGTGTATAAACACCCAACACAATGCAGTCTGTATTATTTGCTGATAATACTCATTGAAAAGAGACATCAAAAAATCTTGAAGCAACCCTGTAAGAAGGATTCACTGAGCCAGCTTCAGTCTTTCTTAAAGATTTCAGTGGGAATATTCATCTGTCGTCAAAGACTTTCCTTCCTCTATCCTACAAAAAGATTTGAAGAACTTCTTGGGCCTCTCACAGTTATGACATTTTATAGCTTATGAAATGTTAAGTCTACTTAGGAAGGGGTAATTAACCTCATTTTGGTCCAGCTGTTCACTGGACTTGGTTGCACTCAGATTAGGGAAACATCTGATAGCCAATTCAGCTACAGCTTACACTGCAGGTCTCAACATAGCTGTGCTACTCAATGGGATAAAATACATTTAAAATTGAATAATTATTGTGATAGGAGTTCCTAAAAACAGTGAAGGATGTCCACATCACTACAATGCCTCTCTTCAACTCATACAGCATGAAGAAGCATTTTTATTTAATTAAGTGCAACTGGAAACACATTTACATCATAATATTGAGTCTGGATGGAATTATTATTGATAATTTTGTCAGAAGTACACAAACAGAATGCCTTTCCATTATGGTGTTAAGTTCATTATTAACCATGCAAATCTAAACTCAACAAAAAAATGGTTTTCAGCTTATTAATTAGTAAATGACAGCCTAACTAGATTTGTATTGAGTATACACCTCTGGAATCAATGAAGCTCTTCATATGAAAGGAATCCTTGTATTATATTAAACATCTTAATAGTGTCAGGAGACTTGCATCAACATTAATTCCAAGCAAATAAGGTATTCAAAAAACCAGCTCTCATTTGGTACAAGACTCATTAATATTTTGCAAGAAATATTATTTGCTGAGACAAGCACACAAGATCACCAGTTTTTTAAAACTTTGCTGAATTCTACTCAGCTATATGCAACTGAGTTGTGAACTTAGGTTCTGTGGGCTGTGAACTACGTGCTTCTATCTTGAGTGCAAGTGCTGGCTGGGCAAAGAGGATATTATCCCAATAAGCTTGAAAACTACAATTATTGGGGCTTGATCCTGTAATTGGCTTAGGCTCTTCAGGAGATGGACAGAATGGGGTCAGTTGATGCTGCTTATTTGTTTGTGACATGCTTAGACATCAAGCACTGAAGACATTCTGACAATCCAGCACTGATCTATTCTGCAATAAACTGCTGGTTTACTGGGCTTGGAGACTTGAAAATTTAAGAGGACTGAAATACTGAACATCAGTCACATTCCCCACAAACAATTGGCTTCAAACATTGTCTAAGCACAGAACCATTAAAAGGGCTGCACTGGGTTTGCTGTGAGTCAGCTGATGATCTCTGCAAAGAGACACATTGGGGGGAATTTGTGATGTAAAATCACTTCCTCCAGTATGGCCTGGAACATATTAACAGAAAAGCATGGTCTGAGTCAGCAGCTAAGCAATTTCCTAAAAAACTCATCACTCTCATGCCATATGTTCTCTCCTTTTCCTGTCATACCCAGAAAAGGAAAACCTCATTAGTAACTTGGGAGACATCCTACACAGGTGTAAAATAAAGATGTGGTTGTGAAGTAACCATCAGGATCACATCAGCTGTTACAACTCTTATGAAAATTAGATGCACATGAAAGATGTTGCAAGTGAGGGACTCTTGCAGTAGAGGCAGGGGCTAAAATCAGAATCCCAAATGCAATTTCAGAGAATGAAGCCTAAGCCAAAATTACTTTAAATGCTATGAAATACGAATAAAATGTAGTTTTCAATAACTGAAAGGTTTTATTCTTCCTATTATGAATTCCATTGAAGGAAATTAAGACCTTCCAAATGCTTTTTCCAGATTCCAAAGGCATATTTAATTGTTGATAGGAGGAAGCAGTTTTGCATGGCAATAATAGTTAACATAAAATAATTCAAGTCAGAAATGGCAACAGGATTTTCCTGGGGAAAAGTCTGCACCCTTGGTGTATACTTCCCTTCAGCACAACAAAAGTCCAGATGTAGGGTCTTCAAATACGGTGTATTATCTCAAGGCAAATGGCAAATTTATTCATAGATTTTCTGTTGTTTTGTTAACTGAATACAAAACTTCTCCACTTTGACCTCAAATTTTTTGTGTTTATTGCATGTTCTTTCGGCTGTTGCTTTGAATATTTTTATTTCTCTGAGTAATTGCATACTGACATATTTCATAATCACTAATTACACTGGATGACTTGTGATCAGAAACAAAGCATTCAGGAGGGATTAAATGAATGGAACCATCCTCTGAATCAATAGATGTGCTGAAGTCTTCCTGCATAGAGATAAATCTTTCTTTTGTGCACAAAATAACTTATCTAATATTTTCATCTTCATTGCTGATCCAGAAGCTTTAAATAAATACGAAAATGTTGCCACTTCTTGGTCTTTCTGGAATTTAGCACAATGCCAACTGTCTTATTGCCTCTAATGTACAACAATTTGAACTGGCACAAAATAATCAACCAGTGTTGGTTCCAACCCTATGGCTGGGAAGAAGAAAGACAAACTCATCACAAATTATATATGCAAAGAAACTAAACAATGGTTCAAAGGTGTAGCTCAACCTAAATGAGCATACCTGAATGGAATAGAAAAGCAGCACTGAGACCAAATTCCACATGCACTACATAGCATAACTATTTTGAAAGCCAACAATCTGAGGAGAAGCAACATCCATTAACTCCAACAACACTGCCTCAGCATCACAAGATGTACGTAGTCACTGACTTCTGATCAGCACAATCTGAGAGCCAAAGAGAAGTTAATTTTGACAACTAGTGCTAAAAGTTTTATTAAATTAGAGTTAATTCATTTTAAAGAAAGGCAGGTGACCTCTATTGCTCTTTCTGAGGAGTCTTCTAGTCCCTGCATGTATGTGGCAAATTATTTCCACTTACACTCTCGTATCAAAAGGAAAAGTTAAGGAAATTGCTAAAAAAATGCAACAAGTCACATTCTTATTCATAAAAAAATTTAAAATTCTAAGCTGGCAGTATCCAACAAATTCAACAGTAACTGAGAAGTAAAATTTACAGTGTTACAAAATAGGAGAAAATCTACAGAATGAGACAGTTCATATTGAAGGCCCAAGGGCTGAGAGTGGAGTTATTTGACACTGAGTGGTCTGGTTCTGGGGACAAATACCCAAATAACAACAGGTGGATGCTCTCCTGGAATGCATCTACTCATCCAAAACTGATCCAGTTGGCATGCTCCAAGGCGGCTTCATGGTGCCTATGAAAACATGATTACCTGGAGGCAATCAGGACATTCACTTCCAATAGGCATCCCTGATCCAAATCAAATGGTAACGTGAACTCACTCATTGTACCATGTAGAGCTATAAACATCTAGAAAACTCACTAGCTGTAGTATCAGTTATCTGGAACTAAAAAATGAGAAGAAGCAACAAAATTGTTTTCCCCTGTGTATTTATGTGCAAGTTTCACAGTACCACACAACCTACCCTCACCACAAAACAAAGATTTAGGTACTTCATCAATATATGCAGTGACACATGAAATCTAATATATTATATAGGTTACATGGTAATCATATTTCCCTCCTCAGTAGTCTCATCTGGATTTGGAAGAAGATTAAGCTTACTATTAACTACAATAGTTAATACAATACAATAGTACATTAGATCAGTTTCAAGATGTGTTCAGCAGCTAGCAGCAGCTTCCGTTTGGATAGCAAAATACCTACCACAAATAAAGAAGTGTACAACTCCCAAAGAGTTCCCAGTATACTCAGCTCTTCTAGAAATCTGACTCTGCAATTATAATGTTCTTTTGACATGCTAAGCCTCAGTCATTCAACCTGTGACTTCTGTAGACGTCTCAGAATGACATCAGTTATTATCTATGGGGATAATTAAAATAAAAATTAAGTAAAAGAAAACTTTCCAAGAGTTAGGTTTAGACAGATTGGAATGTTATAGGCAAGTGATTAAGAATGATTAAATGATGGAGCTTAGCTTTAAATGGTGTGAAATTACTTTGGTACCAGTGGAACTTCATTACTTTTACTGTTTAAGTATAATGGATTTTTTGGAGCATAATTTCTCTCTTGAAAAGCTTGGAGATATTAAAATATGTTTAACTAGTCAAGAGGAAAAATAAACAACAGTCACTTTCATATACTAGTATCCAAATAACTCAGGAGAATAACTGTGAGCACAATGAAAACTGAAAAGAGACAGAAAGGAATTGTTAATATTACAAGTAGATGCTTCTGCCAAAATATTGTCATCTAGTACAGATTACGTAGTGCCATAAGTACAGTCAATGACAAAATTATTATAAATTAACAGTTTGCAGTACTAAGCCATACATTATATATTTTTACTAGGTAGCTACACAAGCATATGAAATGAAGAACTGTGAAATAGTGTAAAAGAGATTAACCCAATCTAAACTTTGTACATAACACACACAGATTACAGGCTCATTTTTCCCAAGGTTTAAATTTTGCTTCCAGTATTAAGCAAAATTGCTGGAATCAGGGAGAAAGGTGTTAAGGTCTAATTTTTTTATCAGAATAATAATTTGTTTTTAAAATTAAGCTATGTATATAAATCCCTGGCAAAAGGGTTTTGAATCAAACGTTTAAAAAGCAGTAGGAATGAAGAATGACTTCATAAAGACAAGTCCCTCTGATATGCTGCAAAGAGGTTCTAAACCATGTCTCTCACATGTCACCCAGCACTGAAAAATGTTACAAAGATCAATATTCTTCTGATACGCCCAGAACTGGTATCCTTCAACTGTGTGAGTAGTCTTGGATTTTCTTTTTAGTCTTTCTAACAGAAAATAAAGTACAATGTTGATCAAAATAAGCAGAACCTAATGGCCCCTTAATAAAACAGGAAAAATGTTTAGCTGGGGTGTAGAGTAGATTGTATGGACTCTTTTGCCATAGGACAGGATAGCTTCATCATTGTCTGGATACCTCTTTCTGAATCTCAATACCATTTTAATCATGTTTCCAGCAGAAGTAGAACCTCAACAAATTTTCATAAAAGTAATTGTTTACTCTTTCAGTTGTATACAATATCACCCACTGTTCCCTAATTATGAGGAGCTGACATCTCATTTGGACTATGGATCTTCTTTATTTTGGAAGTGCATTTGTTCTAAGTGCTATACTAGATTTCCTGTCAGTGTGATGAATTGTATCTTCTCTGTGTGAGTGTGCATGTTTATTTTTAGGCTGTCTGAAACGTATTATTGTTTAATACATTTAGCAAATATTTTTCATTGACTTTATAGACAGATTTGATCACTGCTGTTAAATTCCTTGTAAACAGTAGTTCCCATTCTGTTTTTATTTAGAGAGACATGCCAATATCCTACTGCAGAGACTCATATGGTGACCATAAGCAACAGCCCTGCTTCCCATTTAAATACTGGGGTACTAAGACTTATTTAGTGTAGGTTAACGTGTCTATGTGATGCATGCATGTGTACACATGACAAATATACCTGCATGCAACTGTGACTCACAGAGATTAAACTGACCTCAGCTTTAGCAACTGTTTTCTAACTCAGTTTTCCTTAATTTGTTGTCACTTCTGCAAACCAACCAGGACCAGAATAATGCTTTAGAGATACATCTAAGAGCTCTGTATTTTAAGCATCAAATCTTTGCCCACCAGAGGTACATTTAGGATTAATTGGGCTGTGTTTCTCCTTTGTCTCAGCTGACAGTGTCTTACAAAAAAATTTTTATATCAATAACGACACTGCTTTCCTTGAAGACACTTCTGCGTTTTGGCAATGCTTAATAACATATTTTTGAGAAATGAGAAACCCCACTTGTTTATTTTACAGTTTAATAAGCTCTTAGTTGCTTCTCTACTTCCACATATTCACCACTTCTGAAGTCAACCTCATTTCTAAAGATAACTTTGTTTTGAATTAATTCAGTTACAGTGAGTATAACTCAGTCTCTGATTAGTCTATTTGAGATATTGTTAATATATCTTTGCTCTGTTACATATAAATAAATCTGTTATGTATCAGCCAGTGACTTCACCTAACAGAAGTTATCTTGCAAAGAAAACGTGCATTCCCCAAGGAGCACTCTTGCTGTCACAGTAGTTGTTAAATTTAGGAAACAAATATGTCTGTGACTTGCCATTTCCTTCCTGCTTCAATCTGTGGGTTTTTTTCAGGATTAAAACTGGTCTTGTATGTTTTAGTATACATGTGTGACAAAAACTTGCCCTGCACAGATATCATAATATACCATATCTGTAGAAAGAAACCAACTGTAAAAATCAACAGCAGGAGATATCCCATGCATACTGTGAACCACAGGAATCTGTTCAAAGGCTAAAAAAAAAAACCAAAACAACTTTTGCATGAAGTTAAACGCAAATTGTTCAAATATTTTCGAAGTGAGGTGCTGCAATAACCTGTTGCAGTTTTTGTCAGCATCACCCACACCCAAGAAGGGTTTTCTTTAACTTAGCCAAACATCAAATCAGTTCTTGCAGAGAACACATAAATGAAGGGAACCAGCAGTTTATCAAGTTAATCAGCAAAAAGACAGTATATTCTGACTCCTGCCACATGACATATCTCCAGTTTACAGAACATCTTATTACACTGATTGACAACAGCAGACAACTGATCTACAGAAACATGATGGGTAGAATAGTGATTTCATACCTTGCAAAGAAAGGAAAATTGCTAGCTAATTTTCATGGAACATTCCATACTTTTTTTGGTTGGTTGGTTGGGTTTTTTCCTGTTTTTTCTTCTGTTTTTTTGGGGCTGGGGGGAGGTGAACAAGTAGAGGCAACTTAGAGAACTGATGATCAGATTACACAGCTCCTACTACACAGTAATATTAATGCAAACAAGTCTCTGAAGATCTGTGTCCACCTCTAATCATAATTTACAGAACACAAGTACAGAAAAAAAAAACTTTCTATTTTAATTCAAACTCAATTTTTTGACGTTGCTTGCATCTCTGTAGATCATCTTTGCTGCTGAACAGTAACTTCTGTCAAATAGTAACTTTAATAAAAGTATCTAAAACTCTTTTTAGACCTCGCTTCAAATATCAAATATTTCTATCAAATATTTCTAAAAAAGATCTAAGCCGGAGTACACACAAAAGTACCCACCTTTCTGTGCTTTAACACTTTCAAAAGCTACTCATGCTGAAATGCCAAAGAGAGAGTTCCTTCTAATTGAGGTTATATGTAAAGCTGCCTCTATTCTGAACATTTAAAAACCACCTGAAGTCCAGGCTTGCTATTGCTCCATTCCAGCTCTTGCTCATCTTTAATACTGGGGAGACCAGACTGGGGATTTTCCTTGGGATCAAAGTTTCTACAAGCAGGCTTTAGTGAGCAAATCCAGTCTCCAGCTCCTGTGATTTCTTCTGTCTACAGAGCTTAGTGCTCTTGGAACTGGCATCATAATCACTTCTCAGTTTCCGTGAACTGAGCAGGATCATTTACACCTTTGAAATGTCAAGAAGAGGAGGAGTAAAACACTCAGCACTAAAACAAAGGATGGCCCCTGTATGATCATTCTAATACTGGCAGGTGAAATACAGATAGCAACCTTATGCACTGATAGTCAAAATCACACCCAGGAAAAGCTGAAACTGAAGGGGTTTAAGGAAGTTCTCTGGTCTGCAAAAAAGCTATCGTTTTATCCTTATTACGTTTTCTTAGTGTTTGATTTATTTTCTAATGTCAGTGTAAGGCACGTTGGCACCTTTTCATTTCCACATCATCGAGTTGTCTAAAGGCTTACCCTGAAATCTCACTCCTATAATCACAGTGGTATCAAATTAGCATTGTAATGAATTCTCCATGGACTTATGCCCTTATGTATTCACCCCATTCTAATCTCATATCATAATAACACCATAACTGGGTCCCTACAGATTCCTACCAAAATCATTATGAAACAGTTAACATCATAGATACACTACATTAAACTGAGCAGAAAGTAAGATGCATTGCAAGAGAACAAATTCTGAAAAGTAATTACTAGATACTGTTACGATATCTTATTTTTTTTCATAATATTCCCAAAGTCAGTTTCTGAAAAAATTCTTAGTATGGAAAATATTCATCCAGAAAATTTCAAGCTATGCAGCAGAAAAACATATTGGCTGCTGTCTAAATCAGCATTTAAGTCAAGTAAGTGGACAACTGGGACTTAGAGCATGACCTTGTGAACATATACACAGCAGTATACATTTACACATGAACATCCACCTTATAAAGGATTTCAGGATGAAACTGGACATAGAGGACCAGATACAGTTCTGTAAGTAGCACAGAATTGGAAGCACATGATTACAGTCGGCATGCTTACAATAAATGTGTTCATAATATCATGGCAGTTCAGACTTGGATGACCAAAGAAAACAATAAAATATTAATTTCTCATTTTACATAGCTCGTCTAATAAGTAAATACTTTCAGCTTGTTTTTAATAAGTGGGGAAAAACCACTTTCAGAATTAGAACTGTTTATATCTTTTGCAGCTCATGATAACTGAATTACTGTGCTGGGACATAAGCTGCTTCTTGAGGAAGATGTTTGTAAAATTCTGCCAAGGTAAGAGACCGACGAGACTCTAAAACTTCATTTTACTGTAAAACTTTTTTCTAGTACTGGTAACTACACACACCAGGGTGAATTGCATTCTAACTTCTTTGCCTTTTAATGTAAAAGGACATTCAACAAGGCAGCTAAGTAAGGTCTGCCCGAAATAACACATCAACTGAACGTCAGGTGCAGAAGTGGAATTGCAGAGCTCATGACTTCCAACTGCACAACAGATTTTACTGCCAAATGCAAATTATTGGAGATAAGATTTATTCTGTCTCTGGGGAAAAAAAAAAATAGGCTTTTTGCAGTCCTCAGTTATGATTCCCATTTGAAATAACTGTCTGCATTTTTTCCTCCCATTAGAGGTATGTCACATAGAGCACTGAACAGAAGCTGTACATCTTTTTACTGTAGTAGAGCAAAAATATGGAGGCAAATCCCAGGGGAAAAGCTGAAGTAAATTTCATGGGGAAGCAGGAAAACCAAAAAGGTGCAGTACCCTAAAAGAAACCCCAACACCTCTACCTCACTTCTATCTGAATAGGCAAGGGCTTCATTGCTTATGTATGTCATCTTTTAACAATATGAAGGAAAAAATATGACAAAAGTTTGATGGCACTTATATTAGAAACAGAATGCTGTATAATAATTAAAAATAAATTACAGAATTGGTCATGACAAGAATGTTATCCAAGGAAAAGCTCAGCCAACAAAAAAATAATAGTTTGTTTAATTTCTCATGTACCAACTGAGTTATAGTAGCAATGGAGAGCAGTAATGAGAGCTAAATTTAACATATTTAGAAACTGAGAATTTCTGGGATTTTGCTTTGTTGAAAATGCAATCTAAAAATATTCTCCCTTTTAGATTCCAAAATATAAAATACAACATTGGTAAACTTCCTAAGCTTGCTTGCATTTCCCATATTCAAAAAAGGTTAAGATCTTTTGAAGATCTGGGGGTGAACACAGAATTGAGTTACAGCTATTTCTATCAATTTTTCCATGAGATTTTGTCCACTTAAGATACTCTCATGTGAAAATACTACACAAAAAAAGTGCCACGGTTATACAAAAAGACTTTAAGTAAAACGACCTCTAAGTGCAATAAAATTTTTGAGATAAATTCTCTTTTTCCTCCAAAAGAACTTCATGTAACTGACTGAAAAAACTGTTTTGCTACACATGGCAAGGTAGAAATTTAAAGCAATCACCATAAACAAGTTAATAGCTTAATTTCAGTTTTTGTAAAACCAGAAATTTACAAAATCTGACAGAATGATAATTTGAAATTATTTTTCTTACCATGCTGAGGACTCAATTTGCACAGTAGTGATTTTAATCTCAGCCTTATTATGAGAAAAACAGCAAAACATAAAAGGAAACATTCCTCATAGTGACATAGGAGGACACATATGAGCCATTGAAGCCTAGTTAAAAACCAAATTGACAACTCATTTGTCAGTGCACTGGCAATAAACTGGCCAAATTAGTTTTCCTTCTCATCTTATACAGAGAAACCAACATAACTGATGGGAGAAAAAAGGAAAAAAATGCTTCCAAAAATACTGTGGCCATTGAAAACCTGAACCTGAATTAGAAGTCTAGTAGAGGCATGAAAAAAAACCCACAAAAAACCAAAACCTGCCAATGACTTGACAGTGTTCCCTTGGGGGTAGAAATTAGCATTATGTTCTTACATTACTCAGGGAAAGAACTCCCTCTGAAAGCATGTGGGTAACTATTTGTAGCTACAGAACACTGCTTCAATTCTAATTTAGCGTGTGGCTTACCTTGCTGCTGCATCATTAGTACTTAGATAGCATTCCATATAAAAGTCAAACTGGTTCCTCAAAAACACTGCAAGGAAATTGCTGTGCAAGTGTCAGCTGAAGAGAAAAACAATATTGTGCTACCCTCAGACATTTTTACCAGTGCACAGCACAGGAGGTGAAGGCACTTTTTCTGAGGCTTTTATCTTACCTACACACTTCACACACTTAAATGACACAGGCTAGAGAGTCAGCAATGTATGTATTTTCCTGGCAATTCTAAACAGGAACAGACTCCACGGCCTTGACATTAATTGATACTACATTGCCTGAGATACAAACTCAATTAACTTTTCGCAAAGTTCAACAGAGATTCTTGGAGGCTGCTAAGATGTTTAGGATCAAGATGCTCCTCCATCTTCTTTGGAAGCACAGCAACAGTATCATCACAGCACAATCTACAAGCAACTAAATGGGCTGTAGAGACATTTTAAAATAGCATATGCCACAGCTCTGAGAAGAGTCTACCACTTCAACAGTATCAGGAAGCTCTAAAACATTTTGCAAGGTATTTCTTGCCATATTACCATGTTATAGATAGCTCCTGCTATCCTCTGTAAAGTATTCCTTCTAAATTCTATAATGTTAAAATTAGAAACCTGGAAATACATTTTAAGAAAATATAATAGCACGTACCTGAGCAGGCAAAGAACTAATATCAAACCATTTGTGAATCAAATTATTGAATGGAATCTTATGTCCTAAACATGAAGATCTTTCAGGTTTTTGCACTTCCAGAATACAGTAATAATTCATGTGCTGTTAAGATATGCACATGAAGAAGAAATAACACCTCTTGTACTTTGATAAGCATTCCTATGCACAAAAGCTCATGGATATTTCCCTCCTAACTATCCAAGAATCATTATTTTTAAAAATATTTTTAAAATTGGCACTGTCCCCTAAAAATATTTTAAAGGAATAAAATGTATAAAGCAGTCTCTTTTGCAGAGCACAGCAGTTTTGCTGAATGGCAAATGCTCATTATTATGCACTGATACACAGAAAATATTACTGACTATTCCCAGTGTTCCCTCTTTCATAAACAAACTGTTGATGGCTGATGCATAATCCAACTGAGCAGTGCAATAAAAGGAAAAATCACAGAATGTACACAGAGTAATCCAAAAATTAGGTGCCAAAACTGCAACAGATAGTAGACAATGCATTTTCTTTACTGCACACAATTCTCAGTCAGTGGCATTATTTGTGAAAAAATGTTAAGCTCTTACACCTCACCAGTAGATTTCTGTGTTTGCAGAGACTTCTCAAGCATTACTGTATTTAACTTCATTTAATACAAAATTAAAACTAAAAATCACTGATAAGAATACTATATACTGACATGATACTGACAAAATTGTGTTTTAATCCCTTGTTGCATGTAGGATATGACCTGAAAAAAATACTTTTCTATTTCATAAACATACTGAACACTCCTGCCTCAATGGTCCAAGTCAAAGCACAGCAAATCTATTGTACATCAAGGCAACAAAAAAATCATCAAATGGGATGATACTTGTTAGGCCCAAGAATTATTTGTAGGGAAGTTCTTCATGTGAATAGTTATCTTACTGTCCATACACAGAGTTTCTAGCACACTGATTTTCTTAATGTCATATTAGGCCTCTGGGTGCTTGGACAATACAAACCACAGATGTAATGAGAGATGGAGAAATATTTACTAGGAATAATTTGTGTTAATTTGGAGGATGTGTTGTGAAACCAACTGTCCACCAACACTTGCAATTCTGAACAGTTTTTCAAGCAGATAAATACCAGTGAATACATCATAAGTTGTTATTCCAATGTAAACCTGCAGCCAAAGCTCTCCTCAAGTGCTCCTGCACTCAAGAGGGATGGCTGTGCTCACGGGAAAGCTGGAGCAGTGGACTGAAACCCAGACAAACCCCAGGAGCTCTTTGAGGCTCTTTGCCTCAGTCTCTTCCACAAAAGGCAAAGCTCCATTCGGGCACTCAGAGCAGCCCCAGTTCACACAAGGGCTGCAGGTGGGTATCATGTGGCATTAAACTTTTTTTCCACCAAGACAGAAGAGAATTCTAGTGCTTGCTGAGAGCAAGGGTCTGGCAAAGTAGAGGGAGAGCAGAGGTGCAGCCAGCGTGCTGGTGGAGAGGACCAAGCAGCTGGCATGGGGCAGCCCATCCAGAACACAGGGCAAGAACCAGTGATACTTAACCCAGTTCAGAAAGGGTTGGCAGCTACAAGAGAGCAGATCCAGTAGGAAGAGCTGGTAAAAAACACAACCAGGAACCCCTGCTCCTGGCCACCAAAGCTATAAAGAGCAGCAATGTGGATGGCCAACTCTAACAAGACTGTTCTCTAACAGTGGAACTGTGGCTAAAGGGATTTTGCTTAGATCCCAGGAAACTCAACGTCCAGTTTAGCAGCAATAATCCATACATTTGGGCAGCCCTTGGCTGAATTGGCAAGACCCTTTTCCCCAGCAGTTCTTGTGCTTTCTCAGAGGTTTTGAGGAGAAGACAGAGTGAGGAAATGGAAGGGTCAGGAAAGCCAGGCAGGGCACTACCTCATAAAGATGAGTTTTCTGTTTTTTTATTGTCAGAGGTGAAGGTTGCTGCAGGGCTGGGACACCTACCACAAGATCCTCACTCTAGATAGTTCCTAATTTTTTCCTCATCCATAGTCATAAGGGCAGCAGTTATTTGTGCTGACAGGAAGGCTTTAGGTCAGTCTGGCTCCTTGTTCTGATGCACCAGGAAATCTGACAGGCTATTTCCCTGCACCCTGTTGTGTGACAGTGACATCTGCCTACCTGCTTAAAATCTGTGGTGACTACTTGGTTTCCTGTAACCATGAACAACAAATTCTGGTTGGCACCCAAAAACTAGTTTAGGAATTAGCCCCTCTCAGGAATCCCATTCTCAATTGCAGGAAAAGAATTTATTTGGGATAACAACAAATTTGGAGAGTGGATGGGGTAGAGGACAGAAGGTAAGAAATGTAATTCTGTCTGCTTTTGGTGCAAGGGATTTTTTCAAAATGACCTGTTACCATACTTACTTTCTCCTCCCCATTATTTCCTTAAAAAAAATAAAATTAAAAAAATCCTTTCTTCTCCCACCATGCCTATATGATATAAAAGCAACCCTTTAATGTGATAATCCTGAAACCCTTTCCATCCAAAGCCAGTGCAAGAGTTTAAAAGAGTTAAGGTTTCATTCACATTTAACTTCATGAGTCAGAAACCTTTAATACTAAAGGTAATACAATCCTTGGTCTAAAATAAAATCTAACCCTTGTTTGTGACACAACACCTATTGTGCAGCTGTCATGTGAGTGGAAGGTGATTAGGAAGTCACTAACACAGTTTTATCAGTTCACGTGAGGGGTATTAAAAGAAAGGATAGAACACAGCTAAGAAGCTCCACTATAATTTTCATGTATGACAATTCTTTCATTACATATGTTATCTCTTTTTGGTTACAATTTTTAAAGAAATGTGAGAACACTACTATCCCCAGGCTTAATGGGATATGAAAGTTTCATTTCTGAGATTTGTTGCCACACCAGAGAAACTGAACTACACTGAAATATGAGCAACATATTGTCATTATTAAAATGCATGAATTGAGTTAGATTTGCCACTGGAAAAGGCAGAATGCCTATTTCCAGCCTTGGAATATTTGCAGCGCAATCACTGCTGCTAATGCTGCCTATTTGCCTAATAAATAAATAAATAAATGGCTTGTCTTTTAAATTAACGTATTGAATTTAGTTATAACAACGTAGAAACACACAAAAAAGTTGCAGAGTGGAGTAAATATATAGTAAGCAGTATATTCAGCTTCAACTTTTATGATTCTGCGTACAATGACATCAGAGAAATTTTTATGCCATTTCTAAACTCAGACTTATGCACCACAATTTCTTCTAATCAATATATATATATAAAGCTTGCAATCATCTACTTCCCAGACTGCCTTCCTAAGTTACAAGATAAACTGAAGTTTTGAATTTTCATCGCATTTAACAGGTTGAGTTATTGATATTTGGGAAACAGGAAAAAACCATCAAAGGTCAGATCAATACCTAAGCATAGTTGTAACAGTGTTTTGTGGCAGGTAGACATGGTAAGTGAAAACACAACCGATGGATCATAAAGTTCAGTACTTGAAAACATTTGTTTCATCTGTAGTGTTGAACAGGCTATAATCTTTGCCATACTACCTAAATACCAGAGCAGTGCTCTTCAGCTTACTAAGACCAAATATAGGAAACCAAAGTAAAGAAGTTTTCAGCAAAAGGGAAGATGAAAATGAAAATTCTTCTCTGAAGCAACATTTAAAAGGAGTACAAATTGATGCAGATCATTAAGCAGGAGTCATGCAGCATCAGCTTTCTTAATATAAAGTTGCAATTAAGATAGAAAATGTCACAAGAAAGGCTACCTGCATTTTTTCCTTTGAAATGTCTTTCCATTATATACTTTTTTTTACAAATAATCACATAATTGGACCATATGCTGTAGTGAATGCATTTTGTTCTTGAACTTGCTTTGGATTGTTGAACACTGACAGAGTCAATGCTGGCAGCCCCAATCATTACAATATTATTGAGACATGCACACTAATGTGCATTTGGTTTTAAGTATCACGTTTTTTCTAATTATTTGTCACCTCAGTTGATAATTTAGGATTTACATAGGACACATTTTCTAATTAATCTTTCAGAGCCCTGAAGCAAAAACTTATTTTGTATATAACAGGTGGCATTTCCAAGCACACGTCCCAAGCTAGAGTTCAAAATGCCTCCAAGATAACTTGAAAACTGTTCTTACAATCCCACAAACCAGAAAACACTGTTATTAAAAACAAAATATTTCTGGCCTCAATAATGCAATTTTAGATTAATGAAAGCAATGAATGAATTCTCACTTTCAAGAAGAGCACTGTATGTGCCTTTATGGTATCAGAACACAGATGCTAGAGTGCTTTACAGACTAGGAAGGTTTCCAGATAAAACACAGGCACAATATACAATGAGCAGTGATAACTTTTTTAAAAAGCCCTAAGTCATCACACCTCTACAAAGCTGTTACTTTTAATATTTGCTGTTAAATTCATGATGACAATTATGGCATATGAACAGGCTTTATGCAGCCTTCAGTAAGTAATACTGAGCCATTTCCTCATTTGTAAATAGTAAATTTTATTACATCCAGTTAAGATTTACCTGGCAAGTGTCAGTCTGATGAAGCCCAACTGAAAATTTTATCAGCTTCATAACAGAATTTCTAGTATGGAAGATGCACACATATTTTCACTTACTCCCAGTCAGTTTAAGATACTGAATCCCAATTTTTTTCTTGCTTCACTTCAGGCCAACTGCATGATTCTCTATTTTCTGTCTTCCTTCAGCAGCATAAGGCTGACATTTGTTCTGAAGATGGTCTCTCAACCTCTCCTGATGGAACTTGAGTACTTTCAACAAGCAAATCACAGAGTAGAATATGATACACCCATGCCAAAGGTATAATGCATGTGGTTATTGTTTGTCATGGAACATTGAAAATACCAGGTCCAGGATATGATGAGAGCATCCTAACTTGGTCAGTATGATGAGCTATTTTAAATATTGTTCCTGCCAGTACAATACTGTTTTTTTCCCCTTGGCAAGTAGAAAAATAGTTGTGAAAAGACATCCACATGGCTGTGATTTCACAAGATGATGTTTTCCTGCCTTAATTTTCAAATTAGAATCTAAATTTTGTATTTATCTATGCTACGTGTACCTCATAATCTACAAATGTGGATGCATCCTATGGGGGGAGTTATGAACTCCCAAATTTCAAGAATTAGAAAATTATGTTTTATCACAGATTAGTTGCTAGTTTCCCATCTCCTGTTTTAAAGTCTGGCATCTGACTGGTTTTTTAATTAATTTATTCTGTTGCTATGGTGACAGTTCATCTCTGTCAATCAGTAGCAAAAGACCAAGGCACACCTTTCTGTAAACAAGTGCAGAGAGGTGGCATACTGTAGACACAACAATTAACAAATTGGGTTCATTTTGAGGAAATTAATGTATTAGTGTTCTCACAGTAAGAAGTCCAAATTATGTTTATATCCCTACAACATTTATTTTTGTCATTAGACTGCAAATAGGTAACAAAATGCAATCACCTGGACCAAGCTTTTGCATAAGTGTGCTTTCCAAAACCTGGGGAGAGGAGACTGCTGTGGTGAAGATGAGACAAAACAGATTAATTTTTAAATTACTTTTTCTCCACTCATATCTCATTTAAGTAGGCATATAATAGTGGAATGCCTGTAACTTTAATAAAATAGCAGGCTGGGTATGAAATTCAGAAAACTGCACTCTAGTGAGAAAAGTTTTTATACCATATATTAAATATCTCCATTCAAAAAGTATCTTCAGAATAAGCTTCCCCCTCCAGAGAGTGTTGTGGCCCCACTAAGGGCAGAGCTTTGGCTTATGTTGTTCTGGCACAGACTCAAATCTCCCTTCTGCCTGACACTTCACTTCATTATAATACTATCTATTCTTTTTACTTTATTTTAGGTCAGGAGAATACATACACAACCTGGCCAAAGGCTTTCAATGCTTTAGCAGATTCTCTCCACTGAATCACATATTTTTTTTGTATTTATCGTTAAATGCAATCAAGCAAAGTATTTTGTTAGTTCAATATTTTTTTTCTCCATTTCAGCACTCCATGGAGTGCCCTTTGGAGCTTTTCTCGTGATCTTAAATTTTGTGTATATGTTTTGTCATGCTTATTCTGGCAAATATTTTGAAGAAAGCATCTGACTGCATTATTCTTTATGCTCACCAGTTAATAATTTTCGTGTCCTTTATTCAGTTTAATTAAACTGAGTTAAAATGTCATTGATAATACCAACTTCTTAAACATTTCAAATTGCCCTAGTTCACTACATATTATACAGGTCCTTATATTCTTTAGAGCACTTTAATATTCACTCACCATCATCTGCTTCACAAACTTCTGTTTCTTTACTTATTCTTTAAGTGCACATTCTGATGTACCATGATCAGGAGTTCACATATGCTCCTTTTTTCATTAATTAGGCTTCTCTTCTTCACGGGATTAGCTCCCTACAGCCTTTTACTACACATATTGTTCCACAAATTGTCTTACTAGCAATGCAGTATTGTTATTAAAAACCCCATATTTGAATAATATAGATATCACATTCAAAATCTCAAGAATTAAAATCTTTCATGATCGAAGTTGTGGCTCTCTTGCAGACTTTCTTTCAGATCAGCAATACATTGTTATCTGCTTTCCTTAACTGTCCTCAAGGGTGATAATAACTGGATTACTTCCTTGTCCTTATCTATTAAAGCTTTCTGATGTATCAGCCAAAATACATACTTATTTCTCTGTGACAGCCCAACACCATCTCATGTAAGCAGAATCAATATATTCCTTTGACTTTCCGTGTTCATCCTACAGTAAATTTTGTGGGTTTCAGTGACAAATTGTCAGTGATTTTCTTCCTGGAGAAGCTCTGGTTTCTGTTTAGATGACTGCAGGGGCTATGTTCCTTGCATTTATTCTTCACATTTTCATTAATTCTTATGGATCAGGCACTACTGGGGTCCAAATCTGGAGGTTTTCTTTATTTTTTTCCCCTTTTTTCTTCATTTCTAGTCTAGAAGTATGTGCGACATAATTTAAATCAACATGTTTTCTCCTCACAGGACACATATTTACTTTTGAAATAGTAGCTCTACCAATTTCACTGTTCAACATGTGTGCAAATCACTCAAATCTGACTTTAAACCTGTATTACCACCAAGATCATCTTTATGCTGTGCTGCCAGAGAAAGAACTAAAGATAAAGACAGATATGAAGATGATATCACTGAGGAGGTGAAAAAGTAGTGTCAGGCAACTTTATTAACTGTGTATAGTCAGGTAGAAATAAAAAGGATACAGTTATAGGATATAAATCCAAGGAACAGAAGCCCTTTTATTTCACTACATAGCAAATAAAGGAATTGCTATTCCTATGAATTGATGGAGACACAACACAACTGGTGGTATTTCCAACTAATATATTAGTTCCCAACACTTGCAAAACAAAGTATCTTAGAGCAGGGAATATGCTCCAGATGCTAGAGGTCAACATTGCTTGGTTTTAATCACAAAATGTGCTCACAGAGGTTTTTTGTGAGGTAAGGAAAATCCCTAGGTGTAATCTACTCAGCCAACAGTTACTTTTGAACAATTACCAGACAGTATGTATAAGGTGCCACTCAGTCAGTTGCATACTGTCCCTACTAAATCCTCCTTATTTTCATCAATACTATTAACATAGTAGCCATGACAAATTCCAGTTAAATTATTAATTCCAGTTAAATTACAAAATCCAGTTAAATTCCATTCTAAATACTTTGTGTCACTCAATCACCATGCTGCAGCAATATGCTTTGCACAGAGGGAGACAAGAACTTCTGTATACAAAGTACACTGAGTTTTTAAAAGATGTCCAAGCCATGAAAGGATTTGGATTTGTATTATTTTGAAAAACAGCCATGCTGGAAAATCCAAGACCAAAAGCTTGAAGATGAATATCCAGAGAGCACAAGATCACCTATACGACAGTGGAAAAAGCCAAGCAAGGACAGATAACAGAGTTTTCCTAGTGACTCACAGTATGAAATATCAACTTTTTCATCTTATCTGCTATGAAATTAATCTGGTTTCCCATTATAGTAGTGCAAAAAGCTACCACCTGTGTAATTTCCTGACCTCATTGGATTTTCTTTTGTCTGACACCTTCTGTGTTGCCCAGCATCATTACTGTTTTGTTCATAGCACGAGTACATTTTCTCTCCAGAGCAGACAACCCTCACCTGTAGCTTTCCACACCATGAAGCTGACACCACACAAATCAAGATGTGCCTTAAACTTGTCCTTGAAGTGCTTTGCTTGCTTACTAGCCTCTCAGCTATTCCCTACAATTATCTAACAAACAAAAAGGGCTCAGGTATACACATCCCACGACCAAACGAAAACAGATTAATTCACAGGAGTACCACTACAATACTGTTTAATCTCACCCTCAGAATTCAACTTTTGAAATCTTTTTCCACAACTATTCAGGTAAATAAGAATTACATATACAGAAATGGCTGAGATATGGATGCACTACCTCTGTATTTGCCATATTTTTACAGCTGCTTAGAGCAGCAGTAACAACTGGTAGCTTTGTAGAAATTTTCAATTAGTAAGAAATTAGTAAGATCCATTCAGGTTCATTATCCAGACAATATCACAGGATAATGAGCCTGAGGTGAGTGACATGCCTGACAGTCACCTATGGCAGCTGCCCTTGCTGGAATTTCTGGCTGAGTTAGGGCTACCAATAGCCTGTCCTCCCTGGCTGGCCCAGGATGCTGTCGCAGTGAAACCAGGACATATCTTACCATCTCCTTTCTTTCCAAAGAAAATGGGATTAACTCCTTAAGGACTAAATTCAGATTTTGATCAAAAACAATGCTGAAAGGGTGGGAGAAGAAGTGTTGGTGCAATGCCCTACTAGTGACATTTAGCAATATTACTGTTACATCTCTGAATATAACACACTACCCTGCAGAGAAGGATCAATAATAAAGTTCAGTATTCGTTCATTACAATGCATGCACTACAGTCCTCATGCTGAGCCTTCTTATGATGCATCTGTGCTGTTTTGGGATCATACTACTGACATGTAGTTGCCTTGTGATGTCAGTGAAGAAGATTGCCTTGGCATAACCAGATTTATATAAGAACACACTAAACATTAGCCCAGCTATAACCTGGCTTTGCTTTTTTACTTACTGACATCCCTAAACATCCTGATATCATAGCAGGGAAGCATCACAAAACAAAACCAAAACCATCTTTTCCATATGATTCTGTACCAGCTTTACATACTACCACCTTAGGTGCTGTTCAACTTTGAACAGCATCATCATTATTTTGCTCTCTGCTTAGGTTACCAATTACCTTTTTTGCTTTTTCAGAGAGGAGATAATTTTAAAAGGCATTTATGTAGAAAGACTGGAAACATTCCTTATATCAAGCCATAGTGTCACGTTTAGTCACTTACTTATTCCCCTTGCATAGTAATGAAACTTAGCAAAATCTATTAAAATACATAGATAACTAATTTCAAATATTAAAACATTAAGATTACACAGATGAAGATTTCGAGCATCAAAACACTGGAAGAAACAAATCAATCTTCTGAAAAAAAGCTAATTATCAGTAAAGAGTGTGGTTAAAAGTGTTCTAAGAAAATGGGATTTTCTTTTTTCCTGTAGATTTTGAGGCAAATAATGGTGTCAGAGAGAGCCTGAGCTACTCCAGAGCTGGAGAATGTAAAATAAGAATAAAAAAAAATGGAAAGGAAAAAGTGTTACTTTTATAAAGATGAGGAAAAGCTTGAATACATAAGTCTAATGGAAGGAGATAAAATCTTCCAGACCACTATAGAAACATTTGAGAACTAGATCCAAGATGAAATCCTCAGGCTACATGGTCTCCCATATGATCTGGCTAAGAAAGAGCTGGTTAATTTTCTTGAAAATTGGATTGCTAAAGCTTAACAGCTTGCAGTTGAAGATGACCCACTTTGCGTTGAAAAGGCATACAGAAAACCTTTAAGAAAGGAAAAAAAAAAAAAAAAAAAAAAAAAAAAAAAAAAAAAAAAGTAAGGGATGGATCCTCCTCAGGGCAGCATATGGGGATAGTAAACTTATCTAATACACTTAAAAGAGAAGTTTTTCCTTCTATGTAAACAGAAATAAGATTTCACATCTCTTTTCCAGAAAAGATGGGAAGGGCAGGCAGGATAGTCACACCTGTTACAGCATTCTCTGTTGTTTCAGACATGCATCTCACATTCAGTACAGCTTTGAAAAATCCCTATAGCCAAAGAGAAAAGCATAACCTAATTGATCATAGGATTAAGGAGACTTCAAAACTGAGTTTTAAATCTTTCTTGGCAGAACAATTCACATACAGCACTGCTGGAATCTTTGACAACAACAAATTCCATTCAGTTGCAGGTTTTGATCTTCACCACTGAATATGAAATAGTACCAAATAACAAGCAACAAATTTCATTTCCAACCTACTAATGACCACAAATGTACCAATTTATACTACTTTTTGCAGTTGTTTAGCACCTCTGAAGACATGATCTGAGATATTAAGTCACCCATATGAAAACTGAAATTAGTGAATCCCTTTGACCTTTCTTTAATCAGAGGATGCTAATAAATTAAACTTCAGTACCTTCATAAGCTAACTTCTTCTTAAGTATCAGTAGGAACAAAGGCCAAATTTACCAAAAATTTGGAAAATGCAATCTCAGACATAAAATGTACAATAATCCCCTTTGCAGACTGATTCAATGATGAAATAACATTTCAGCATTTACATTGCAATACCTTACCCATCCCTAAATCAGATTCTATCTTGGCTAAATGGTTTTCAAATGGATTTCTTATTTCTTAATGTTCAGTTGTTCCATAAACAGTAACTACATTTTCGTGCAAGCATCTTAGCTGTTCAGCAACTCACTGGGTTTTTACCTCTCTTTTTTTTTTTTTCTTCAAAATTCCATGACTGTCCTCTTAAATCATATAAAGTACCCAACTTCTATGAAGAAAAAAAAAAACCAAACCAAACAAACAAAAAAAACAAAAAAACAAACAGACAAACTTTCAAGAGCTTTATTGAAAAAGATCTTCTATGTTCAACAACCTACTGGAATGATCTAAACAAACCTTTTAGATAATGGCATGTTAAATTAAAATGTCAAACAGATCTCATATTATTACCTGACTTTCTGCTGCTATTAGAAAAGACCAAAATATAGAACTGAAACTTCTCAAACATAACTACAGGAATTTTGCACTTCAAGGGTTTTTCCTCATACTAATTTTCTTACTTGTTTCCATTTATGTAAATGAATATAGATTATACAAGATACTGTTTACATTATATCTTGTAGTTGAACAGCTGCCTCAAAATCTTAATTAAAGCATTCCTAATACTGTTAGTTTTCAAGCTTTCCAAGAATATTTTATGTAGTTCTACCTCTATTTTGCTGATCTGCTCTAGCTGCCGTTCTTGATTCTTATTTGTAGATAATTGTTATCCCATATACAAAGTTGTTCCATTCCTTCCTTTGGAGTTATTGATAGTTTCTATTAAGACCACTACTTATCCCATGTATTACAGCTTTATAATTGACCTACAGCTAAAATAGTCAATTCCCAGATTTCCTTCAAAGTACTCTATATGTATGCAGTCTGATTGACTCATTGAAATGGAACATGTTGTTTCTCACTGAGGATGTGAGAATATAATGAAAAAGAAGTTACTTCAATTTTGCACATCATCAGCCAACTACTTAAATAACTTGTTGAAAGAATCTCAGAATTATTTTGGAGTTTTTGTTTCTTTTTTAAATACTTTTAAAGATCTTTTTAAATGGTTAGCTGGAGAACACTGGAATGCATTCAAAAATATAAAGTGGAGTTCATGATCTAAGGAACAGAACCCTTGTGATAATTATTTGATTATTTTTTTTTTCTAGATTGTCAAATCAAGTGTGTTTTAAACTAGTCTCTTGTGAGTGCACATAGTAAAAAAGAAAAATCTATTTCAGCAGATAATTTTTCAGGTGATTTGCTTGCAGCAAAACAAAATGCTTAGCTAAAAAGATGATCTAAAATACAACGTGTTACTTCAGGTTTTTTTAAAAATTGCTATTCTTCCAGTGAGAAACAAGTGATTTATCAGTGACTGAAAAAAAAGGTGTTGCTATACTACTTTTTGTTAAGATCACAGTGCATGAGAAGCTTTCTGTAGTATTAATTGCATAATTATCAGCATCCTAGTTTTTTGTCAAAATATCTTCTCCTTCCATACTGACATTCTGACTCCACAACCCACAAGAACCCTGAATCTATCTACAGCGTAAAGAATTAAATGTCTTTTAAAACTCAGCAAAACATTCATTCAGTTCTCAGCTGCCCCAGCTCTTGAAAGTGCAAGACACCCTTGAATACAAATTTCAATCTAATTCTCTCAGAACCTGTCACTTTTCACATCTACTTTTAATTTCTTTTCTAAATGTCGACTACTTAAATTTCTGGATCACGTTTGGGTCTCAGCTATAGGGTTACATATTTTTTTTAGTCCCTACAACAATATTTGCTCAGATGTAAGTATGTTCCTAGTAAATTCCTATTCCTATATTCCAGATGTAAGTATATTCCTAGTTCAGGTTCATAATTCTCCCTGAACTCTACTAACAAAGTTCTTATTTCCCTTCCTTCCCTTTACCCCTTATCTCCCTCCCTTCTCAGATTCCAGGCATTTAATTCAATTAAATTCAATTAGTTCCTTCAATTCAATTTAAATCCTCTTGCTGTCTCTTCTGGTTGTGGGGTTTTGTTGGGGGTTTTTGGGTTTTGGTTTGTTGCTTTTGTTTTTTGTTTTTTTTGTCCTTTCTACAGAAACAGAAAAATAGTTCTCAACTGTACAGTCTCAGGAAGTTCAGTCTGTTGAAACAGAAAGTCTACAATCACATAGATCCCCTAAGCCTGGGAGGAGGGGAAAAACAGGTTGAAGGCAGCAGGCAGCTGTCCGATCCGTGCTGTTAGCCTAGCAATCCCCTGGACTAAGGGATGGGCTGCCTGGGGAGTAGCATGTGTAGGCAGTTTTATAACAAAGCAGACAGCTGTTCTTGTTGTTCTTTGATATCTTATCAACCAAGACACAGAGAACCACTAGAGAGAAAACTGGAGGCACTTTTAAGGCTCCCAGCGTGCCATTTCCTTTTACTCATCTCCACATGATTCACCTCAGCATCAGCATTCATCCTCTGTCACCACCACAGTGTACTGCTAGCTAACACTGTAGCTTCCCAGATATTCCCCAAATGATAAAATGTGTGCATTTTAAAAACAAAACAAAAAAAACCTAATCAACACACCTGAAAGAAACTGAGGCCTGTAGTGCGAAGGCCCTCACCAGCAACACAAGTAAAACTGTTGGTACTCATCAACACTCACACACATGCTCCAGTTTCACTTTGTTTCCTTTCAGTGACTGCTGTGTTTTAAGCCATGCTATTTGGACACAAATAATAGGCAATAATGCGAATTTTTGAAAAATACATAGGGATTTCTAATACATTCCTGCTTTAACTGTAAGACTAGTGTGCTGAAGGAACATGAGCAACCTGGAGCCATCCAGTGTTCTACAACATGAAGGACAAACAGACAATGGTGATACCTTGAAGTGCCACTAATGCAAAAGGGAAAATTTTCCATTTACATCATTCTTTTCTCCTGAAAGTAAAAGCACAAGGATACAATTTCATAAGAGGCATACAGAGCCTTCCAAGCAGTGGAACTTAAGGCAAAAATTGCATCCAATTCTAAAGATCATTAATATAAACGTGTCCTTCAAGTCTTACCTTGTCTTCCTCCATCTTGATGGTGAAGCAACAACAGTGCCCTTTATACCTGGACTGGAAGAGAGGGGAGAGCAATGCTTAGTACATCCAAACTATTATAATGAAGAAATAAGAACTGTCAGCAACAGTTGCTTTTCAAATTAATGATTCAGTATTTCAGTTCTCTATCAGCAAAGGAACAAGAATTTAACTGCAAGGAGAGAAATATTTTTCTACCTATATAGCACGTGAGAAAAAGGAGTTAAAGTTGCTCTGGTATATTCAAACTTCTGTTGCTGTAACTGTTTAGAATTTCATATATTTTCAAAATTTTAAAGTTGACAAGAGCTTTCCCTAACAGAAAAGGATGGCTCTTTTGCCCACCAACAACGAAGTAGCCAAGGTTTTACACCCAGAAGACAATGGTGTTTTTAAGGTCAATGCAGAAAATGTCAAGACAAAAAACCCAACACATACACTTCATATCTTGTGCAATCACTTGTATCAGTGCAAACTGAACACAAGCACCTACCCAGAGAAGAGGCATCAACTTTACACCATTAGGCATGACCTGCAGCCACTTTGTAAAGCAAGTAAACCACACTACATTACAGAGCTGATGTAGTAAGACCCAATATGAAACAAAATGAAAAATCACCTTATTAGTAAACACGCTTAAGCCTATCAGCACCATCAAAATATAACAACATCCAGCTCCACTAGAAAGTTCTCCTTTGTCCACATCCTGTTCCAATATTGCATAAAACACAGAAAAAATACTGCCATTCTATTCACCCTAAATTAAAATCCATCTGAAAACGTGCATCAATTCAGAGGATCATTAAAATAAAAAACAGAAAAATGAGTAGCATAAGAAGTGAAATCCAGAATTTCATAATTACAGATGAAGCTCACTTTATTTTGCCCAATCAGCTCTTAACAGTTTAATCTGGTAAGACAAAAGTCAATTAGTACTTCTTTAATAGACTAATAACTTTGTATTTAATTGTCATATCAATAACACTGGCATATCCTTACAACAAAGTCAATAGTTATTACACCAACTAATTAAAATCTCTGAGTGTTGTATTCAGAAAACAAATTCATAGCACTAAAACCAATTCTTCATAGCTGGGGAGTAGGGGAGGTTCATTTTTCTTCTGTGACTCAACCAAAAATGTTCTGTGGCTCTCTCGTGCTATTAGAAATGACTTTTTGATTGGCATAATGAGAAGAACAGTGAAACAGATGGGTCTCCTCTGAAGTTGCACAAGATTCCCACTGGATAATATAAAATGCTGACAGATAACAAAAGAATTCCACACTTGTTATTCACTGCAGATTAAAATTTAAACATCATCTGAGAAAGTCAAGCATTTGAACCAAATTTCTTAGCTTGGCATTATAAAAGACAATAAACTGAAATTTGAATTAATTGCTTGAGACAACATGTCTGTTAATGACCTCAGGAAAAATATCCCTATTTACCATTATCAGACTGGAAAGACTAGAAAGCTGCTATACTTTCTTTTGCTCTTCATGAATTTGAAAAAGCTTTTGAAGGAGCATTGCCCTTAAGACAGTCTGGGGAGTCATGTGTAATGGTATTACACATATTTCATGCTGAAAAAGTAGTCAAAGCAGAAACAAAGGAAGATCAAAGGTTGTACTATGTCTGTTGGACATTTTTCGAATGATGTTATTGAATAATTTGGTTTATGTATTAAAAAACCAAACACAAGAGAGTATGGAGCTTTATAGCTGAGTGTTTGTCAAAGTTGCTGGTTTTTTCTGGTTTCCTATCAGATAATAAATAATTTTTTTAAAAAAAGTAGAATGTCTGAAACCCTAGGATTAATGGTTGAACTCACAATTTATGGTAGAACTGAAAAATAAGAAGCAACAAAACAGATAGAAACCTTATTTCTAAGAGGAGAGAAAAGAAATTAATCAAAGAATATGTATATGTAATCTACAAAAAAGAAAAAGAGAGAGAGGAAAAAGATCAACAAACGCTATAACAAGAGAAACAATCCTATGAGTTAATTTTAGAGATGGATGATCAATGATACTTTTGGGAATACAGTAGTTTGTGGAGATTAAAGGAAATTTTGAAGTGCCTGAGCTAAATAAGCCTGTATTTCAGGCTGAACAACAACCCAGAACACAACAGAAAAGCAGACATTCTTCTCTGACTGTAACTGTCATCCAAAACTATATGTACTAGTTGCACAGGTCCATTTATAAATAAATTCTATAATTAATTTTATCATGAGTTCATATACACTGTGCACAGATTTGTTCACTGCATTAATAGCAAATATACCTCAGGCTGCAGTTCTAGTTTTATCAGGTTTTACATAAACATTTAGGAGTTAAAACACAAAATTGATCTTCATGAATGCCATTAAACAGCTTTTAAATACAGTTGGGTATATAGGAGAAAAAACCATTGCCACTAGCACTCAGCTTCAAACATGTATGTTCTACATGAAATATTTTTATTTACAGTTTAATGCAGACATTTAACAGTAAATACTTTTATTTACTGTTAATTATTATTATTAATACAGTATTGCTTTTATATAGGGATGGCCCTTCCCTGGAAGTGTTCAAGGCCAGGCATGATGGGGCTTTGAGTAACCTGGTCTAGTAAGAGGTGTTCATGGCAGAGGGGTTGGAACCTGATGATCTTCCAACCCAAACCATTCTATAATTCTGTGAATACACTATATAATGTTGGTCTGATAAAACCAAATAGGTAAAATTACAGCAAAACTATTGAGAAGCTGAGATGAAGGAAGAGGCAGAAGAACAGACACACCTCATAAATGTCAGTTTCTTAATGCTCTAGAGCACCCCTGAGTGTCACACTACCTCTGAGGGTGAAGACAGATGTGCAAACTAGAAAATTCAAACTTCTGCAAAGAGGATTGCCATGAATGGAACCCCCATATTCTTAGTCCTCAAGATTCAGGAATATAAATCTCAATTTTTAACAGGGTTTTTCTAAATAACGTTGATGGCACTATGATCTTCACGTTTACTGATAAATTGTATCTTCCAACACATGGACACACATACTGCAGTGCTGGTGAGCCCTGGGTTGATGCTTTCCCATAACAAATGGAGAGAGAAACAGCATTTGTGCTTACTAGGAAAAAATGCCTTTTCACATGCAAAATCCACCAGTTTTCTTCCTTCAGTGTATCATAATGTTTTTTATTATTAGAAGAGCTAAAAACCCAGCCTAAAAATTACATTATTGCAGCCTTGGAACAGATTGCTTACAGGAGGTGTGAAGTTACTATCATTAGAGATCTTTTAGGATAAGTTCTGCCAGCATCTACTTGTACTTGTATTCCATCTTGCATCAGGAGACAGCCTAGACAGTCTCCTGAGGTCCCTTCCAATGCAATCTTTCTGCAGATTCACTTTTCTTCTTCATACTATGAGTACATAAGGGAAATCAGAGAAAGTGCAATGGGATTTTTATTAATAGCAAATAATACTTATTAAAACAGCACGTAGGAGGCCTATCACCTGTGTGAATTGACTACCAAACTGCAATACTTCAAAACATGTAACCTCTGCCCTCGTGAACTTGTAATGTACTCAGAAAAGAATGAAAGAGTCAGAGATTTATTGCACTTCCAAAACACGCAGAGTTTGTTGTATGGACCAGCTAATTCACAATATATATTAGAATTAAACCCCATTCTCTGTTCTCCTGAAACAACTTCAGAAAATTCATATCAATTCTGTCTGGTGCAGTTAGTTTCCATGACAGAACTATTACAGAGGAATAAGCAGTGTCACTGGTGAAAAGAATGTCAAGCTCCTTTGAAGTGGCTAAACAGCACTGGATGTCCTCAAGGATTGCAGTGCATTATGACCTTGCCCTCCCAATCTGTTTAGCTTCTGATGTTTCACCATATGGGGTCAGAGCAGTGATTTCTCATATAAAGTTAAATGACCTAGAAAAGCCTATAGCATTTACATTGCAAACACTGGCACTGCCAGCACTGAAGCACAAATGAAAAACCTTTAGCATGTATATTTGGATAGAATCTCATTATGTCACAAAACTTGACTATCCTTATTCCTTCATGGCTAGGATAACCAAATGAACACCCACCTAGGTGGGTTTCACAGTACATGGTGCTTCTTTTAACTGATCTCAGATAGGAAACACTTGTGATGTTTCTGATATCACCTCGAGACTTGAGCAGTATCACTTCTCAATGATCACAGCATTCCATGGAAATTATCACAGTTTAGTAAGCCAGCAGTCCTCTTGAGGAAAACAAAGATAAGGTGGGAAAAGAAAAACTTCTGTTCAAGTTTAAGAAAAGCATTCTGAGCATGGTGGCCTGGCCATTAAAAGTAAATAAAAATATTTCCATGTGATGAGATGTAGTTTAGGCAAGCAAAGAGCAAGGCACTCATTCCAAGTTAACAAACCGTTCTCTTTTTTTTGCTCAAACTCTCCTATTACAACAACTTTCCCACATTTGTATCTCTGAAGACAGAAAAAAATATGCTAAGGTGGGCCAAAGAGAAAAAAGTTTCCATCAGTTATGCTCTATGAGTAGATGCAAAGAAACTGGAACAATATAGGAGCAAAGATGATCTCAGTGAAGATGTATTCATGCATTCTTTAAACATTCAAAACTCATGGTTTCAATGGGAGCACCAGTCTAAAAATATCCAGACTGCAGAGCCATACATAAACAATGAACAGAAGGAGCTTTGAAAGTTGAAAGGTTTTATCAAGAACTTATTTCCTTTTTTTTCAAAAGATAAATTGCTCTGTTTTCATGACTAACATTTCTAAAAGTATATGTTAAACCAATGGAAACGATACAATCAAACACTACATTTCTTACAAACAAATGAAAATGTCACTACTACAAAACCCTACAAAACTCCACGAAAAAAACCAAAATCTTTTGATACGTCTGTTTGCATTATTTCCATCTGGAAGACTAACATTAACACCAGACTATGGATAATGAAAAAGCAAAGAGAAACAGGAGGGGAAAAGCAATTCAGAGCAAGGGGTAACAGATCAATAGGTTAACCATCTTCAGTAGTTATTTCCCAGCACAACACGATAGAACATCTTAAATTAGCAGAAATGGCTCAGAGGATACAAAGGGGTATATACTAAACATCCGAGAAAGCAATTTTATTGTGTTTACAGGACTGTCAGAGGGTGCAATGTCAAATAATAAAGTGAACATGATTTGGTTTTATAGTCAATTATGAGTGAATGTTGAGTGCTTTGTTCAGGAGCAGAGACCCAACTTTCATTATTGTTAATGGGAGCATCGACTCCAGCTAGAATCGTAATTGTGCTAGGACTGTAATTATTTGGCCTCCAAATACCCAAGTGTTGCTAAAAGAAAAATTTATTGAAGACTTCTCAGATGTGAAGGCACTAGAAAGGCAATATACCAGGTGAGTAAGACACTTCAGCAGGGAAACAAATTCTCAGCTCCTATTACAGTATTTCCAATTTGAGGATTAAGTCTCTTGCTAAGAAACAACAGCCTGCTGCTTCTTGTTCTTACCTTTTTCTTCCTCCTCCTACACCAAAAATATAAGATTTAATTTATTTCTCAGTTTATAAACTTGCTCTACCACACACTGACTGAGCCTTGCCATCAAACCTTTATCATCCATAAGTTTCCTTTCCTAATGTCTTTTGCTGAAGGGAAAGGATGACTAGAAAATAGGAATTCAATTTGAGGAGAAATGAAGAGCCAGAGAGCTCAGAAATGCTTTGCAAAACAGGCACCACTCTTCCATCCCACACAAACATACAGCAAGTCTTGTAGATAAGGCTCTCACCTGCAATATGGCAGACTAATGTTCATATCACCACTCTTGCCAATAAACACAAAAAGAATATAAGAGCAACCATACTGACCTATTAACTCACTATCTCCTCTCTGACTGTTATATATTAGATGCCTTCACTTCTAATACAATAAGCTGCAGCTCAGGATCTTCATAAGTATTTCTGTATTTAACAGACCTTGATGATTTATTTTTCCTCCAAGAATTGGTTCAGTTCTCTCTGAACCTACGTAAACTCTTCACATCCACTGCATCCTGTGATCCAAAGATTTACTAAAAAAAACATCCAACTGTCTGCCTCAGGTCCACTTTCCAGCTCATTATTTTCAAGGTAGGGCCAAATATCTCAAGCTGACTATTTGACAGATCAGGAGAGTGCCTTAAGCTTCAAGCTAAAGAGCTCTTGTTCTCTTTAGGAGACATTCTATTTAGAGTCATTGCTAAAACTTTCCTTAAAGCAGAGCAGGAGAAGTCCAGTGATTAAAGCATTTATTGAAAATCTAGAAGAACCTTATACTAACTGGCATTATTCCAACAGCAAATACATGTCATCAAACAAGTCTATCCACCTTGTGAAAGACCAAGTTCGCTTTCCAGCTGCGGGAAATTCCACCTTTAAAGCCCAACTCCTTCAAAAATTGTACATACTGCCCCCTCTAATGGGAAATAAAAAGACACACCCCAGAGGCCAGAAATCACAGAATCATCCCATGTTTTAAAGTGTGAAAAAGGCAGATGTTAAATGATCTCTCAAATGTTCATGACCTCAGAAAAGAATAAGTACTGAATGGACTGAAGCAACACATTGCTGGATGCTGTGTACAAGGATAGAAGGCAGCTCACAATGTTTATGGTATCATCAATAAACACAAGCAGAACAGTAACATCTACAATATATTCCTTGGCTGTTTGGTTCCTTTGAAGTAAGGAGACACCATTGCTTACCAGGCAACACCTGCAATTCTTCAAAGGCTGAAATCAGTTGTTTGCTCAGCAGTTGATCCCTCTTTGAGGAAACTATTACCCAGCACAATTCACAGGTTACTGCTGAGGGCCATGATGAGAGCAACGATATCAAAGTCTTTCAGGCAGTATTAAGAATGGACTAAGGGAGACCTACGGACTGCAAGACCACTTGGTACAAAACAAATGAAGAAGGCATTCACTATACTGCCACAAAAACACTTTGACTCTATTTTGCTTTTACTCCAAATACAAGAGGATTAAATATCTACCCATCATTCATATAATACTGATAAACAGAAAAATTTAAATCCTAGACTATTACTATCTAGACCAAAATGGGACAGACAATTATCTTTTCCTAACACTTGTTTTGTTGAGGAGAAATGTTTCCCTATGAATGAGCCTTTCAGTAGTACAAGTAGAAATAAAATAAAATTTCATGTTAAACCCCTTTGGTATTATCTAAAAAAATTTAGTTCAATGAAGAACTCTACTAACCAGAAAGATGTTTACAAACAGCATCTAACCTTATTTCACATAAAAACATTGTACAATAGAAAAACAACTTTCAGAAGTTAAAAATACACAGTTCATTCCCAGTTACCCAGTATACAAATTTCCACTTGAATATAAACTCACACCTTGAAAAATGGTCAAAATCTTAAGTGAGGTGTGATAGAAAACACTCATGTGTACACAAAATCCATCCATTTTCTTTTATGCATTATGCATTTGAAAATACAAATGCACATGCAAAACCACAATTTTTGCAAGTCTAATTTGTTTTGTCCCCATAACTCCAGAAAAATATCAGCAAGCACAAATGGCATTTAAAATAGCACTGTTCAGGAGTGTGTGTATATATATATGTGTGTATATATATATAAACACATCAGCACCTATTACAATAACAGAAGGTCAAAGTGGTCATAACTCTGGCAAAAATCTACCTATGCCTTTTCTTATAAACAACCACTTTAAGAAGATCAGAACTACTTTTAAGTTCAAATATCAGTTTCTTTAAAATATATAATTTTTCTATAGAGAGAACTTAGAATGATTGAGATCAGAAATAGAAGAGATTTGTAAACAAATGTCTTCCTCTTGTATCCTTGCAGGGTTTTCCCTTACTCTCAAGCTTGCTTTCAGTCAGGCTCTTTCTTCAGGGCTTCCTAGGCTGCAGTAAACTGTAAAACATGCTCTGCTATATCTCTAGGCAAACAAATTTTTGTGTGCTTTCTCAGAAGTCTCAGCACTGTGCATTTCTTGCATGCTCACTTTTTTTTCTTGCCCCAGACTGCACACCAGGAGTTTATTTCTTCTTCAAAGTGTCCATGAAAAGTAGCAATCTAGTGCCATGTGGCTCCACCTGACCCTAGGGCAGGACAGGGCAAACCAGAGTTTTCTCTCTGCCCAGCCACAGCCATTTAAAGAATGTTCTAACATGCAAAGTAATAAATCAGAGTATGTCCATAACAATTGCTCTAATAATACTAATACAGTTGGCAGGTTTAAACAGCAAAATATTATCACAGGATTACAGAATACAGATCTAAAAAAAGACTGTTCCAGAAACACATTAGACAAGTCAGGTGAAGTTTCCAGATCATGCAGTTGAAAAGAAGGCCAGGGTGAGTAGGTGCCAAAAGGCACAACTTAAAAGAAAACTGGTAAAAACAGTATCAAGTATACTATACAGATTTTATGGACAAATCAATGGGACAGTTATGCAGCCAGGTGAGATGGCAATTTTGAATTTCTATCTTTGCTCAATTGTTTTGCAAGCTTTTTAATCCAGGTTAATTCTATAAAATAAATAAAACCAACCGAAAACAAAACCCCTGAAGCCCCCATCCAAGCAAAAGCTTCTGTTCAGAAATCTAGAATTATAATACTATAATCATTCTCCCCCACTGTTGCTTACCTGAAAAAATGATTCTGCTACAAAGTACAGTTCACAGACACAGGAACAGACCTTGTAAGCTGTGCTTCAGGTTTACCCATTCTACCATTATATCTATTTATACCACATTTGTTACTACAGCCCCCTAGACATTCTTATGCCTCTGCCTCTAACAGAGCTGCACTTCTGTAAACAAAAGCTGGCTTGAGCCCAGGACAAGCTTCCATAGACCTGGACAAGCCAAATTTTCCAAAGACTATGTCACATTCCAGGGGAATAACAAAGAGCCACATCCTTTAACGAAAGAACAGCAAACAAACTACTGTGTAACAACAAACACAAACAATGATCCTGACAGGATGCAAAACTTCTCCTTTAGTGAAAAAGGGTGGAATGCATTTAATCCTCTAGTTATTCTTCACTAATGACAACAGCAGACTATAACATTACTAGATGAAAACACGATCTGAGATGAGCTTGAGAAAGTCATCCAACTCCACCTGGCTTGGTTGAATTACGTTTAAATTATATCCACCTAAGATATTCCCCAGCAGCACTAGCTCCACTGAACAGATCTTGCTATAACCTGAGATTCTTTCCATTTCTTGACTCACATGCAGGCTGAAACAGCTAGAATCATACAATAACAGACATGCCTGCTTAGATACATTTCATTATTTTTCATCTACTCATAGAAGCAAGCCAGCAACTGTCTTGATCATTAGTTTTATTTTCTGTCCTGTTACTTGTTTCATCTCTTTCTCTTCTCTCTTGTCTTGGAATTTTCCACTGATTTGATTTGTCCAAAGTTTGCACAGCCTATGGGAAGTGCACTGCCAACAGAATATTTAACACACTACATTTGTTTTTTCAAGCTCTCACACTGTGAAGAGCTGAACCACTGCAGTAGAATCTCACCTCAAGCTTTTTTCAGCACACTGATTAGAAACATTTTGAGGAGCTAGACGCAAAAGCACACTGCAACAAAATCATGTTCCTAAAGAATCTAACTTTGAATCATGAAGATATTTTTCTAATGTTGGTAAACATAATCTGACCCTGCTAACTGTCACAGAAATAGCTACTAATAGGACAAGCAATTTCAGATAGCAAAAAAAAAGCTTTCAGGTAAGCATGTTGCCACTCAGGGCTCAAAATTTTGGGTAGTCTGGCTTGGTTTAAGGTCACCAGAAATTCTCACAGTGCTGTGATGCCACCAGCACCTTGCCTGGGGCTGGTAGAAATTAAAGGCAGCAAAGGTAACCACAGAGTGTAGAAGACACATCATTTTCAATAGAATGCACTAATTTGCCATTATCTCTCCTGGCTTGGTAGCTGGAAATCCTGAAATTATTCCTTTGAAAACTAACGGTATTCATGAAAACTGATAAAGCTTTTGGTACCTTACCCTTACACCTGGTTTGTCATGATGCCCAGTCTTTCCAAGGGTATTAGCAATCTCTTTTAGTCACCTCTCCAAGAGCCACTCACATTTTTCACTGTGTTCCCAGCTTTCACAGACCTGTTTGGCTGAGGGGTGGAGGTCCTCAAATGCTCCTCCAAGTTGTTTCCCTGGTCCAAAGGAATTATTGGGTAAAACTTTGAGCTGATTTTTTCAAGTCTCCTCTCTCAGAAAATCTATTTTATTCCCTTATTACTTCAATATTTTTCCTTGTTCCTTATGTTTTTTTCAGCCCTGTACTGAACCATGTGTCTCTCTGTGCCCAGTGCTGGCAGGTGGGTTGCAGAAACCTCTGTGAGGTGAGCCCTGGGCTGTCCTGAGCTGGTCCAAGACAGTTCTGTCCAGTCCAATCCAGTACCCCATGGCTCCCACTGCAGGACACAGCCCAGCCAAGCAGTGACACTGGTGGCACCTCTGTGAAAGTGTGTGGGAGACAGGAAAAAATGCTGTCCTGGAGTGAGGGGAGAACGTGTGAAACAGCCCCAAGAACTGCAGGGCAGCGAGGGAGGAGGACCCCAGGAGAGGGATTCCCCTCAGCCCTGGGAACACCAGGGAGCAGGTGGGTATTTCCCAAAGGAACTACAGACTGTGGAGGAGTCCAGATAGAGGCAGGTTCTCCTGAAAGGAACTGCATCCCCTGAAGGACCCTCTCAGGAAGAAGCTTATGCTGAAGGACTGCCATCTGTAGGGTCAGCAATCTCCCATTTTCTCAACCCCCATGACGGTCAACCCACCACAAGAAGCCACACTCCAGGGCATTACAGGCTTTGTTTAAAGACAGACATATCAGTGTCAGCATTCCGTAACGAAATGAGGTCTCTTCTTCTTAATAGGCCAAAGGAGGTGGAGCTTTTAACAGGTTTTACCAAAATACAATATGAAGAATGTTTGTAACATGGCTGCTTTACAGGATCATGGAAGATTTCTACAAGACAATGGGAAATTTGCATTATATTCATCACTATGCCATAACTATAATTCCCATCAATCCAATTGTCAGTTCTAGCATTTATAAGTGCTTTGGTGTTGTGCTTTGACACCCCAAAAAAATAAACAGACATACTTCAATCTCTTTTGTATTCTTGAAAAAGGTCTAGAAGACTTTTCAATCCATATGTCTAAATCACATATTTTTATCTCAGACATCTGAGTTTCTCCATTTTCTAACCATAAGTTTCACACTGTTCTATTTTGTTGGAAAGAAGTCTTCTTTCCAGCTATTGAGCAAACAATAGTTCTAAAGAAAAATTCAAACATTTGGGAGTCCCAGGCTAGCAGTCACAAGGGTGCAAGTAAGACTAAATGCACGAACCCTGTGTTGACTATGTGCTGCATTTGATATGTATACACTTCAGGGATTTTTGCATTCCTTGCTACTGCCCAGGGAGTCCCAGATAAGGATATACAAGCTCTGTCCTTACCAAAAAAAGATAAATATGAACAAGAGCAAAAAGGAATTGAACCGGAATCCCTCAAGTACTTCTGGGACTTCCTGACCCAAGCACGAAACAACCTGACAAGTACAGAGTTTTGCTCCTGATGTTGATATTAACCTCTAAAATTCAAAAGAGAGGGCATTTGAGTGCAAGATTCTGATGCAGGTTTAAGCTTTCAAGGACACACTTGTCTGAAATGAAAACAGTTCTGAAAGGATTATTAAGTATCTGGAGACTGGCCTACTATACAAGTGCATCTTTTCAGAATGAATATTGTCCTGCTCTGGTTACAAGGAGAAGATTAAGACCCTCAACTTATCCAACTTAAGTCTCCATTCTCATCTGCACCTCTGGTTCTTTATACTGTGGAGGCTACTTTGTGAAAAGTTAGCTAGGATAAAGAAAGCACTTCTTGAGGTCAGTTTTGGAGTCTGTCACTAATCAAGTCTATGAGAGTTTTTATTAGTTATGCAAATTGGATATACACAAGTCACAGAATAATAGAATCATAGAATTGTCTGGGTTGGAAGGGACCTCAGAGATCATCAAGTCCAACCCTTGACCCATTACTGCTGCGGTTCCCAGCCCATGGCACTGAGTGCCACATCCAGTCTCTTTTTAAATATCTCCAGGGATGGAGAATCCACCACTTCCCTGGGCAGCCCATTCCAATGTCTGATCACCCTCTCTGTAAAGAACTTCTTTCTAATATCCAACCTAAACTTCCCCTGGCACAACTTAAGACCATGCCCTCTCGTCTTGCCGAGAGGTGCCTGGGAAAAGAGACCAACCCCCACCTGGCTACAACCTCCTTTCAGGGAGTTGTAGAGAGTGATGAGGTCTCCCCTGAGCCTCCTCCTCTCCAGGCTGAACAGCCCCAGCTCCCTCAGCCTCTCCTCATAGGATCTGTGCTCGAGTCCCTTCACCAGCCTGGTTGCCCTCCTTTGGACCTGCTCCAGCACCTCAATCTCCTTCCTAAACTGAGGGGCCCAGAACTGGACTCGAGGTGAGTACTCACCAGGGCTGAGTACAGGGGCAGAATCACTTCCTTGGACCTGCTGGCCACGCTGTTCCTGATCCAGGCCAGGATGCCATTGGCCTTCTTAGCCACCTGGGCACACTGCTGGCTCATGTTCAGCTTCTTGTCAATCCAAACCCCCAGGTCCCTCTCTGTCTGGCTGCTCTCCAGCCACTCTGTGCCCAGCCTGGAGCTCCCCATGGGGTTGTTGTGGCCAAAGTGCAGGACCCGGCACTTGGCCGTGTTGAACCTCATCCCGTTGGAATCAGCCCAACTCTCCAGTCTGTCCAGGTCCCTCTACAGAGGCCTCCTGCCTTCCAGCTGATCCACAGTCCCCCCCAGCTTAGTGTCATCTGTGAATTTGCTGATGATGGACTCAATCCCCTCATCTAAATCAATAAAGATATTAAACAGAACTGGGCCCAACACTGATCCCTGGGGGACACCACTAGTGACCGGCCGCCAACTGGATCAGCCCCGTTCAGCACCACTCTCTGGGCCCGGCCCTCCAGCCAGTTCCTAACCCAGCACAGGGTGCTCCTGTCCAAGCTGTGGGCTGACAGCTTTTTCAGGAGAATGCTGTGGGAGACGGTGTCAAAGGCCTTGCTGAAGTCCAGGCAGACCACATCCACAGCATTCTCCTCATCCACCAGGCGGGTCACCCGATCATAAGAGGAGATCAGACAGGACCTTCCCTTCCTAAACCCGTGCTGGCTGGGTCTGATCCCTTGTCCATCCTGCAGGTGCTGTGTGATAGCACTGAGGATGATCTGCTCCATAACCCTGCCAGGCACTGAGGTCAGGCTGACAGGCCTGTAGTTTCCCAGGTCCTCCTTCCCGCCCTTTTTGTGGATTGATGTGACATTTGCCAACTTCCAATCATCTGGGATGTCCCCAGTGAGCCAGGATTGTTGGTAGATGATAGAGAGAGGCTTGGCAAGCTCTTCTGCCAGCTCCCTCATCACCCTTGGGTGAATCCCATCTGGTCCCAAAGACTTGTGGGGATTCAAGCAACTCAGTATGTCACTGACTGTTTCCTTCTGGATTACAGGGGGGCTGTTCAGATTCTTGTCTCTTTCAACAATCTCCAGAAGTCCATGGGCCCTGATGGGATGCACCCAAGAATGTTGAGAGAACTGGCTGATGTTATCACCCTACCACTCTCCATCACTTTCAAAAGATCATGGCAAACAGGAGAGACTGCCTGAGGACTGGAGGGAAGCCAGGGTCACTCCACTCTTCAAAAAGGGCAAGAATGAAGATCCAGACAATTACAGACCAGTCAGCCTCAACTCAATCAACTCAAAATGATGGAGCAGCTCATTCTGGAGGTCAACTCTAAGGACATGGAAGAGCAGAAGGTTATCACGAGCTGTCAGCATGGATTTACCATAGGGCTTGACTAATCTGATAGCTTGCTGTGGTGTTGTGACTGAATGGCTAGATGCAGGGAGACCAGTGGATGTAGTCTATCTTGACCTTAGCAAGGCTTTTGATACAGTCTCCTACAACATCCTAGTGAGCAAATGAAATGTGCAATAGAAGAATGGACAGTGAGATGGATTAAGAACTACACAACAAAGTAGTGTTGGGCTACACAACAGAGCCCAGATAGTGGTGATCAATGGTTCAGAGTCCAGCTGGAGACCTGTGACTAGAGGAGTCCCCCAAGGATCAATGCTGGGTCCAGTCCTGTTCAACATCTTTATCAATGACCTTGGTGATGGGACAGAGTGTCCGCTCAGCAAGTTTGCTGATGACACAAAGCTGGGAGGACTGGCTGAGACCCCAGAAGGCTGTGCTGCCATTCAGAGGGACCTGGACAGGATGGTGAGTTGGGCAGGGAAAAAATTTCATGAATTACAAAAAGGGCAAGTATGCATCTGGGTAGTATGCAGTCTTGCATCTGGGTAGGAACAACCCCAAGAACCAGTACAGGTTGGGGACTGAGCTGTTGGAGAGCAGTGAAAGGGAAAGGGTCCTGGGGGTGCTGGTGGATGGAAGGGGGACCATGAGCCAGCAATGTGCCCTTGTGGCCAAGAAGGCCAATGGCATCCTGGGGTGCATTAGAAGGGGGATGGCCAGTAGGTCAAAAGAGGTTCTCCTTCCCCTCTACTCTGCCCTGGTGAGGCCACATCTGGAATATTGGGTCCAGTTCTGGGCCCCTCAGTTCCAGAAGGACAGGGAGCTGCTTGAAAGAGTCCAGCACAGAGTGACCAAGATGATTAAAGGAGTGGAAAGGCTGAGGGAGCTGGGGCTCTGCTGCTTGGAGAGGAGGAGAATGAGGGGTGACCTCATTAATGTTTATAAATATGTGAAGGGAGAGAGACAGGAGGATGGTGCCAGAATCTTCTCAGTTATGCCCAAAGTTAGGACAAGAGGCAACGGATATCAGCTTGAGCATAGGAGCTTCCATATAAACACAAGGAGAAATTTTTTTTTACTGTGAGAGTGATGGAGCACTGGAACAGACTCCCCAGGGGGCTCATGGAATCTCTTTCTCTGGGGACTTTCCAAACCCAGCTGGAGGTGTTCCTGTGTGACCTGCTGTAGGTGACCCTGCTCTGCCAGGGGAGTTGGACTCAATGATCTTTTGAGGTCACTTCCAACCTTTCACTTTCTGTGATTCTGTGGTGCCCATGTCTATTATATTAATAATATTAAATCAGTGTTTTCTTGCACTTTATATTTATGAGCTTTTAAGTTCCCATACTAAAAGCAAACTTGATGACTTAATGGCCGTGGGGTTTTTTTCTGTTATCTTATTGCTGATTCTGTTCTGTTCAATTAATCTTATTCCTGTTTACTCTGTTACCCAGTTCCTGTTCAAACAGGACCAGGACAGGTCTATCACTTATATTCTCAGTGCCAGAGAAACACCAATGGCAAAAACAGTGAACATAAGTAATCTGTTTGTCTAAAATTAGAACAAGCATTCTAGAAAAATGTGAACTGACTGAAAACTAATTCAACATCTGAGATGAACTGACTGGACAATATGGATTCTGGTGTTTCCAGAGCATTTCTGAGACATTTACATCAGGGTAAAGTGATGGTAGACTTGAAAAATGTAAAGTACATATGACTTATGAAAATCAATAAATTGATATCTTTATATGAAACCAGTACTTTCTAATCAAAAAAGAGGAAAAAAGAAGTCTAAGAATCTAAGAACATTCATTTGCATTTCTGGTTCCATTTTTATAATAAATCTTTAACCAACAGAATTTGGCCCTCTAAATATAACTCAGGAAGACAGGGTACTTTCTGGCATAATTTAAACCTGCTAGAAATAACTGACACTTTACAGCTCCAGAAAAGAAGAAAAAAAACCTGGCAGCAACAATGAAAGTTACTGAGACATTGTTTTCATAATAAAAATGCACTAAGGAAATTGCATATAAGTCAGAAGATTTTATTTAAACTCAGAAGTTACTTTAACAGAGTATTTAAATTATTTTCTTTCTTTCTAACGGCTGGGCAGAAATGGCAAAGTGTAGCCACTTATTATTTTATGCTCTACAGAAACAATTCAGCCAAGAAGTCCTTCAGAAAGCTGGATTGCCAGAATGGATATCTGGGAAATACCTCAGCACTTAGTAGCTGAGTTAGGGTTTAAGCCCTTAAGAAATTTCAGAGTAGCTGTAAATGGAATTAAACAGATCTGAATCACTTGCTAGCAGTTTGGCATAAGATTCCTTCTTTTCTAACAAGCTCTAACCAATTAATGTTTATTATTTTACTTCTTGTTATCAATTGTTTGTCACAATTGCAAGCTTCAACAGAAATTTATCACTCAGCACTACCTAAAAGCACTTTAATGGGGAGTGCAAGCAATGCAGCCCAATTTCACAGCACAGACCTGCTGTGCCCTGTCTCGAGCACAAAGGGGGCTTGTCTGAAAGCATCTGGAGAAATAGAACATTAATGTTTACTGAATATAATTACCAGTTGTGCATAGTTCAACAGAAACTAATTTTCCCTTGACTTTCAAAGTAGGTATCACATCAACAGCACAAACTGTTGTTAGCTAATTATTAAAAAAAAAAAAAAGAAAAAAAGAAAAAAAAGTGCTGTAAAAGCAGCTGCCTTTCTTGAGCAACAATGTGCATTTTTAGAACCAGTTCTCTATGATACAGGTTAGATTACTGTTTGAGTTTAAATGTGCTGTAGGTATGGAGACCAGCTTTAGAACATAACAATAAACATGTTACCCTCCAGGTATATTGTCACAGTTTCTAAGATATAACAAACTGGATATAACAAACACTACAGTGGCTTTGGGGATGCATGGTTTAATCCCATCCTTTCACAAAAAAGAAGGCCAAATTGTGGAGAAAGAGCATACAAGGACCCTAAAGAGATTACTACGTGTCAAGTTGAAAAAACAAGACTTCTCTAATACAGCAGAGATGAACAAAATATTAAGGGGAAAGCACTCCTTTGATTTTAAAAACAAACCAAGAAGAGTTTCATTTCATTGTCATTGTGGAGCTTCACTGCTATAGCACCAAGCCTGCTCCTCTTGTGCACAAAACATACTCCAGAGGAAGGAACCATTACTTCTTGATTTTTTATTTAAGCCCAAATTGCCTCCATTTCCCTACAGTGACACTAGCAAGCAATCCATCGGCATGGTAAATACTACAGAAAATCTAACATAGCCAAAAATCTCTTAGAATCAATCAACATACTTCCCGTGAGAAAATGCAGATAATTTTTCAAATAATAAAATTTTCTTAGGATTAATATTATTTAAGTGGTTTTCAAACAAGGATTATCTAAGATTTTTTTCTGAATCCTTCTTGCACCCATCATGACTTGAATAAAATCCAAAGTTGTGAGGATATTTATTAGAAATGTGTGTTGAAACCCTATTAAAATAGTTGTAGATGATCTTCAACTTCACTGGCAGACTGCCAAGAAGAAAAAAATTAGAACCAGAACACACTTAATTCAGCTGCTGTGAATATAACTGGTCTAAAGTCAAATAACCTTCACATATGTCCTCTTCATCAGCCACATTATTCTGTGTAACAACATCTGCTTGATTTAGACCTGGCCTGGACCTTTGAGCTGAGGTTGACAGGGAAAAGCTATTCCCATCACCTCAAAACCATATTCATAGGTCAGAGCACTGTCAAGTCCTCCTCTCAGATCTAATACTTCAGTGGATTTCAGCAAAAACAAAATTTTAAAAATTGATCTCTTCTTAGGAATGAACATGCTCCATGTGCGTGTTCTCTGCTGGAGACCTACCCACTGCCTCCTGATTTTCCTCTGCTTCTGTGCTGCATTCTGTGCAAATGTTTCCCTGTGCTTATTTTCAAGTGGCTTCTTAGAGCAGAGTAGATGTTCCCTTGAGTATATTTTCTTTCTTTACCATTACTCTTTTCTATACAAACAACAGATTGCTCTGCTGCTGCCCTTTAAATTTTGAGAAGAAAAATCCCACACTACAGATGTCTGGAGCTAGAAGGGTTGCTTTGTCCATAAACTTACTGGGAAGTCAAAAAACTCCAGTCTTTTCCACTGCCCCTGTTCAGTGCATACAGATCTTGAGTTTTCCTCTTACCCTGATGATGGTTCTTAGCCTGTGACTTAGAGACTATTGTTAGAATGTAAGATCATCCTAAATTCTCCTCAGCTAGTCTTCAAATTTCTCCTATACTATTTTTATTAACAGTACAGAAGCACCATCTTAAGCAAGCAAAATTAAGAGTAAGACGACTGGTATGGCTGACAAAAATATTATGAGTGAAATTCTTGGAGATTTGGTAAAATTGAACTGTCAAAGGACTCCTAATAAGACAATGGCCAATACAAGGTCCTCAAGCAGTGAAGACAAGCCACATTTCTATCACTAGCACATTTTAGTCATTGGTTTCCCATCAAAGACCAAAATGTAAAAACATTAATTTATGCCAGAAATAACAACTCCCCTTTGTAATCTGTATCTTTAATACCAAAGGAAACATCAGTTGATATCAACTGAGACAAGGACGCCTTTGGCCATCTTAAACACACTCAGAGTCAAGGACTTCAGCACCTAATAATCCTGTTGGGGTCCTTTTAATTTAATATGCCTTGATGTAGATCAGTTTCTCTGAAAAAAATAATTCCCCTTTGCTTACTTCTGTTCCACCCCACACTCCTCCCCCTGCTGTGTTTTTCTATGTGATTCCAGCTACACACAAACTGCTGTGCACTGCAGGCTTCCAGCCAGCCCTTCGTTACAATAATACTATGTGTGTCATGCCCTGACTTTTTTTTTACCCTAAATGCCCCATAAACAGTCAAACCAATAAAATAGCAGTGCAATACCCAAAGATTCAGTTATTTCCAGAAGGTTCAACTATTTCATTGCCAATATATTTCTGTGTTGGTTCATTAAAAGTACAGAGTAGCCTGCCAGAAACAGCTGAGATTTTGACAGGAGGAAGATGCTCCAGGAAGGCTGTTACAGAACCCAAAAAGGAGGGTGTAAGCAGTTTTGTTTTGCAAGTGTTTCCCTCTAGTTCTCAAACTATCCTCTCTTCCTGTTTTAAAGAATTTTTTTCATAGTGCTTTTCCTTCTCTAGAAGAAGTCAATGGCTTATCCAGTATCCAGTTTCAACACCCTTAACAGCAATTGACTTTTTTTTGGGGGGGGGGAAAAAAAAA